>JARQOC010000005.1:311490165-312055165 GCA_033576535.1 Allobates femoralis
GTCTACAGGTCATTTCTATGTAGTTGGCCACTAATGCTTGCCCAGACTCTGACCAAGAAAGAGTTCATAGTTACATGTCAAGAGAATGATATAACTCCTATCAAAGTCGTAAAGGGCGGCACGGTGGCTCAAGTGGTTAGGCTGCAACATTGCAGCACTGAGGTCCCAATTTCCTGGGTTCAATTCCCTGCAAGGACAACATCTGCAAGGAGTTTGTGTGGAGAGTATTGCTACTTTATAGCGATGTACTGAATATAACATCATATTAATGTCTGTTGTATGTAACTTTCTGTAGTGGTTTGAGCATATATAACTATATTTTGTTATTATACTAGTTTAAGGTAGTACAGTTTCCTTGCTCTTATGAGAATGCTCAGATTGTAGATTTAGCCTGAAGACAGCCATACAACAAAGGGATAATTGTGAAACAAATTAGAAAATGTAGTAAGCCTTCGATTCCTCCAAGTTTACCCCCCATTAAACTTTGATGATAACTTTATATACCCTTGGCATTCTCACAAGCAGCTTCATCAGCAACTGGGTCATTGTCATGTTGCAAAAAAAAATCATGGTCCGAATAGTGGCAAACCAGATGCAATGCCATGTCATTTCAGAAAGCTGTGGTAGCCATACTGGATTAATGTGCCATAAATTTGTAATAAACAAGAAAAAACTACTGCTTTACAACATGTAATGTCTGTAGCTGCAATGCTGAATATGAAACATAACAAAAAAACATCGGCAATCAAACACTAAATCATTTTATTTTGACTATAGGAAAGCATTACAGCTAAGGAAATATGAAAAAAAATGAGACACTTAGCTTATAAATTAACTTATAAATATGGCCATATCGATAACCGCTCAATAGTCACGTTGAGGCGTGTCTCTTTTACTGGGTCCTAAAAAATTTAAATGTTTGGGCTCAACCTTAAATGAGGTGCTCTGAGGTAAAATAGCAATCAGTCAATACATTTTTAACCTCGGCACACTAATAACTTTGGAAACCAGTTATGTAAAAAAATATTAGTCCTTTATTGGACAACATCCAGCATAAAACATAACATCCTGACAACTGCTGCACTGTGAGGGAGGTGCAGACGGACATATAATTGTGGGTTGATAGACAAGTGGTATGTTCGGTGTCCTGACATCAGTCAAAACCAGCAGGTGTGTCCACTTCTGTAACAGCTGATCAACTCTCACTTGCCCTAACTGTAGCATGTAAACAAGTGGAGGTTTTGCCACTGGACAGCTGTCGGACAACACTTGCCATGGTGATGAAGGAGGAAGAAGCAGCACATGCATTTCATTTTGTGGATGGTGTTGTTGAGGCTCACTAGGTAACGTTTTAGTGCCGTAGCTTTGCCAGAGTAATGCATGGTGGTGGACCATGTGCAGATTATGCATGTAGTAGTCAATTTTTTTTTTTTCTCCTTCACTGTTTTTTTTTTACAAACTTTGCAAATAGTGTGAGTTCAGTTATCCTTTGCGGTGTCAAAAAAAGGCCCAGGCTAGGTAACCCTTACTGCCCCTGACAATTGTACACCCATGACTGTTGCTGTTCAAAGCCAGAGTTGTGGGTGAGGATGCAGTGTGTCACATCCCCACCTGGACCTGCTTCCGTAATTCCTGCCCCATCCACTAAGCAACACCATATTCCATCTATGGGTGAAGCAAGTGATGCTTCCTCGTCTGGACCTGCTCCTGTATTTCCTTTCCCAGTCACTAGGCACCATCAAGTTTGCCCTATAGATGGCGCTGGTGATAAAGGCATTGCGCCTCTGCCTGGGCTTCTGAGGCGGTCAACAGGGTAGGGGGTCATTGGGTACCGGGGCTGATGGTCACTTGGATGGGGGATCACGGCTGGTCGGTCCCCGGTCCCGTGCCCAGGACCATCAATGGCGGGGATGGTGGGGGATGATGGTGGTGAAGGGGAATTGATTACGTGACGCCACCTGTGGTACCTGGTAAAGTGTATACCAGCGCTGCGGCTGACCGCTGAGGTGATGGAGGTGCAGCTCAGTGTAGTACAGCTCCCTACAGGTGGAGCTTTACCTCAGGGCAGCGGGGATGGATGAGGGGAGTCGTAGTAGCGTCTCTGCAGTCAATGCTGTGAATAGTGGCAGCTAAGCAGACACACACACACACAGTGGTCTTTGTTTCGGTACTTTTTACTGGTGACAGGGTAACAGGTACAGTCCAGAGAAGTAACCAGGTCCCTGGTGCAATTTAGGACTTTCACCTTGGAGAGTTGTGAGGCCTCCTCTGTCTCTGTGCACAGTGGTTTGGGGTAAGTCCTGCCTGTAACTGCACTCACCGCTCCTTCTCCCTCTCAGGGCTTCACTCTATCACTGACAATGAGGTCCTTCTGCGGGGTCCCTATTCCTTCTTTCGCCCCTGGTCCTGTGTTTGGTCAGTTTGAGTGTCTCTTACTTGTACTCCTCGGGGTGGGGAGGTTTGGTCCTCCTGGTTCTTCCGGGCTTTTACTGCTGCACTGGATGCCTTGCAGTGACGGACTCCGGTGTCCGGGTGTAGTAAAGAGAAGCTTTGTCTGTTCCCTTCTTTAATTCTCCTACTCCTCCACTGTCCTCCCGAGCTTTTCCCTAGGGTGCAGCACAGCTGGTCAGTGTTCCCTGATCCTGGGCCTAATCTCATGCCAGCGACCAGCTCCTTCACTGCTGCTCTCTCCTCTCTCCAACTGCAGACTACTGGAACTAACTGGATTACCAAAAATACAAGCGACCAACATCTGAATATTGAACAATTTATTTGACAAGGTATACAGAGGGGGACGTACACAAAAAGAATAGACAACCCATATGAGGTGTCTCCTGTTGTGAGTATTTAATACATAAGTACAAAATATATGATCAAAATTGATGATATAGCAAAAACTGACATGTAGGTAGAGCTTTACTGACCAAATAGTCACTACAAAATATTAAAATATAGAAGTCATATTATCCACAAATATATGGCTAGTAAACGATAAAGTGCAAGTGCTCATAATTATCATTAAAGCCAGATATAGTTGGGACTATTTTAGTTCAAATAGAGCTACCAAAAGTAAGCATCCAAATGTATCACATTTAGTAATGCTTATTTATAGTGCAGTATTATCCATAATAAGTTCTGACCCAACTTTTGGATCAGAGGTATCAAATGCAGCACATCAGAAAAAGCAGCCAGCATAAACAAGGCATCACATAATTGTAATGGTGTAACAATCTCACCAAGAAGTATTCACAACCAGGAGACACACACCCCGATGGCCATTTCGTGTCCTTCGTCAGGGTACATTAGTTTCAGGGAAAGTGGAGCTTTAAAAAGGCCGGCCGGCATTGAAATTATCATGATCAGCTGTTACGCTGACGCGCGACCGCGGCAGTGGAGGCAGGAGGCGGAAGCGTCAGCACGCAATCGCTAGGCGCGCGCGCGTGTGAACCACGCGACCGAAAGCCAGCGATTCAGGAGCCGACACGTCACACCGCCTCACCGTTCCCCAGCAACCCGGCCGCGCGTCACAACTGGTCACATGACAAGTTTGTTTATGCGATCTAGGCAGGTATTTTAATCAGAGCATTGCGCTCGCAACAAAAAGTGATACTCTGCAGCCATGTGGAACACGAAAAGTGCACATTTAAGAGCAAGCATTATAGCATCTATGTATATTAGAGTCTATGCAAATGTCATAACCACAAGAATAGGGCTATAATCCAGAAAACAGTTTTACAGTATACATAACAAAATTATCATGCGATGTACACAGCTATTTATTACAAAGTATATACATAGTTATTACATTAAGAAGCCTATCATCTCAATATAAATATGACATAGGCACAGACATTCAGCTCCATAGTCTGCAGAATAGTAGATGAAGTTCGAATCCACAAATATATAACAATAGTCCGGCAGGCCTGTATAAAAAGAGTAATTTAAAAAGACATAATGAGTCTAAAGTTGAATAATATCGAAACAGAACAATACAGATCAAAGGTATGGAGCATAACTGATATTCTCATTCAACCCATTGGGTCTCAGTGTACCGAGCAACCAGATCCACTTTGTCTCCAGCATAGCAACTCGTTTAGCTAGTGGTCCGCCACGGATCCCCAAGTCTACAGAATCAATCCCCCTCACTTTCAAGAGGTCACCACGAGACTGGTGACACTCAAAAAAGTGCCTTGGTAGAGTCTTTAGAGTCCTCGGATCGTCACAACCCTTTGCCGCCTCTATGGCCAAAACATGCTCACGCACACGAACTTTAAGAGCTCGTGTGGTTAGACCCACATATATTTTCGGACGGGACAAGTGGCATAATATATAACCCCTGTGGTAACACATGAGATCTTCTTCCAAATGCGGTAGGTTTTGGTACCCGCCGCATTTGAGAATGTGTCTATTCTCTCTATGTTTGGGCATGATACACATCTACCGCAGGGGCTACAGCCAGATGTCCGAGGAATATTGTCCAAAAATGTAGTACGGATATTTTTTGTATAGTGACTGGGCACCAAATGGTCACGTAGATTACGGGATCGTCTAACTGCCACCATAGGTCTCAGTGGCAGTATTTTAGACAGAGTACTATCACTCAGTAATATTGGCCAGGCCTTTTCTAGGCATTTTCTCATCTGATCAAATTGACCATGGTATGTTGTTACAAATCTAACGTGACCATCCCGTGCCCTAGGTCTTGTGTTATAAAGAAGGTCGTTTCGTGTGGCATGTTTGGCCCGATTAGCGGCAAACTTGACAGCACGGTGACTATAGCCTCGTGCAAGGAATCGTGATTTCAACTCCTCAGCACGGAGGGCATAGTCAGTCTCAGTTGAGCAGATCCTCCTGAGTCGGAGGAACTGACCCACGGGGACTGCACGTATCATATGTGCAGGATGGGACGAGGAGGCATGGAGAAGGGCATTGGAAGAAGTAGGTTTCCTGAAGATGTCGGTGTACAGCCGGCCACCCTCCCCCCTCGCCACGGAAACATCGAGGAAATCAGCCTTATTTTTATCCATATGATAAGTGATCTTAATATTGACATCATTGATATTCAATGAGTCAATCAGAGTATGTAGTTCAAATTCTGAACCATGCCAGATCAAGAAGATGTCGTCGATGTACCGTGCCCAAAGATTGACACGGCACATCGACGGCAGCCGATCCGACATGAAGAGGTCTCTTTCCCACAGCCCCAGGAACAGGTGTCCGGGTGTAGTAAAGAGAAGCTTTGTCTGTTCCCTTCTTTAATTCTCCTACTCCTCCACTGTCCTCCGAGCTTTTCCCTAGGGTGCAGCACAGCTGGTCAGTGTTCCCTGATCCTGGGCCTAATCTCATGCCAGCGACCAGCTCCTTCACTGCTGCTCTCTCCTCTCTCCAACTGCAGACTACTGGAACTAACTGGACTAACTGACTCCTCCCCTCAGGCCTGGATCTTGTAAAGGGGATCTGGCTTAAGGCAGCCAATAGAGCTCCCCCTTCAGGTCTGGGGTGGAAGGTGTTGTGTGTTGTGTGTACCAAAGTGTAAATCCCTCCTTGCATCGGTGAATCCTGTGGCAATCCCCTGCAGGGGTGCCACACTTCCTTCTGCGACTTATGCCCCTCTCACAAGGCATTGCCATGTTCACACTGCAGGTGATGTTGATGTTGGGGGAGAGTGTTATGAACCGATGACACAGGAGTAACATTCAGATTCCACAGAAGTCATTGGTAACTATACTGACCGCAATCCCTGACTACACACCGCAACTAGAAGTAGCCATGGGATGTACCTAACCAGACCTAGACACCTCTGCACAGCGGGAGAACTAACTGCTCCTAAAGATGGATGTAGGAAAAGCTATTTTGCCGCAGAGCAGAACCCCAAAAGAATAGCAAGCCCCCACAGATATTAACTGGGAAACAAGAGACAGAAAAACAAATACAGGCAGAGTAAAAGGTTTAGCAAAAGAGGCCAAATTAGCTATATTGGAAAGACAGGATAGAATACTATTGCGGTCAGTATAAAACACTTTCAAAAAACCACCAACAGCAGATAGTACAAAAATTACCCCGAGTCACTAAGACTCTGCGCCTTCTATATCTGCAGACTTCTATAAATGAAATGCCAGCAGAACTGGAAATAACAGATAATAGTGAATGGTAAAATTCCTAGGAAGAAAACGTCCTAGTTTTGCTGTTGTCAAAATTAGATTGAAGTACGATGTAGGGTTCAGCTTCCCACTGAACATCTAGCTTATGAGTTCTTCTCTTTCTTTTTAGAGCCATTTCACCAGGTATCAAGGGTTCAGCTGACACATCTTTATTGTTGTCTCTTTCTTGTTTGTCCCTGTTGTGTTCTAAGTCCTTTTCTACACATTTTTGTACCTTCTTGTACTGCTGCTGACAGGTAGAGTCCCAATCTGCATCAGAAGTATCTGTGTTTGGTACTACTATTCCCATGTCTAGGTCAACTTGGAGTTTTCCAGGTCTTGCTCGCATCAGGTATACTGGAGTGTAGTTAGTAGAACTTACAGGTATATGGTTGTATATGTCCACTAAATCAGGTACTTTCTCTGGCCACTGATTTCTTACTTCAAGGGGTACCTTTTTCAACATATCAATGACAAGTTGCCAAACGAGTTGCCATGCTGGAGACCAAGTGGATTTGGTTACTCGGAACTCTGCGCCCCAATGGATTAAATGAGAATATTAGTTATGCTCCATATCTCTGATCTGCACTGTTTTGTTTCTCTATTTTTATACCTGTAAATTAATCAGGTTTTTAACTTCATCTTTTATATAGGCATGCCGGGCCCTTGTATGTATCTGCTGTGGACATAGAACTTCATTCATTATATCAACTTTTGACTTTATTCATCCTGGAGTTGAAAAGTGGAATTTCACTTGGTCAATACAGTGTGGAATGTGGTTTAGATATATATATTTCTGTAACATGATATTTGTATATGTAATATAGTATGTAATTATGTATTTGAGCTACTAATGTTGCTCCTCTGTACACTTTTGTGTAATAACATTCCCATACTTTGCTCTTGACAACAGTTATGTACTATGTACATGTAATTGTTATTGATCCGTCCTATTCACTCCTATAATGTATGATGTCTGTGCCCTTTGTTGTTGCAGATCATTGCTCTGTGACCAGGAACGCGATACTCTGCCTGTTGTGCACGCTCCTAAAAGATAAACAAACCTATCACTTGACCCGCCGTGACGTGCGCCTCTGTTGCTGGGGAACAGCGAAGCGGTGGGACGTGTCGTTGCTGGATTCGCTGATCGCGGACACGAGTGTGTACACTCTGGCCGCGCTCGGTGATGATGCGAGGACACTTCCGCTTCCTGTCTCCATTGCAATAGCCGTACACCATCTAAACAGCTGATTATGATGATCATTAAGCCGGCCGGCCTTTTTAAAGCCCCATCCTGTATGCAATCTAGTAGCCCCTGACGAAGGTCACGAAATGGCTCTCGGGGCTCGTGTCTCCCGCATTCGAGCACCTTATTGGTGAGAATCCTTACTGATGCAGTATTTATGATTATTTATGTGTATTTTTCCAGCGGCTCTTGCCATGTTATATTCAGATCTATTGATCCTGTGTTTGATCTTATACTAACTTAATAAGGATAACAATGTGCCATTTCTGGACATTGTAAGCTATGTCTTTGTTACAATAGACCTTATTGCACTTTTGCCTATAAAGTGATCTCATTTGGGTTATTCTGAATATCGATGTGTGTACCGTCTTTCTGCCAAACTAATCATGATGTAAAATATGCATGAGCACTTGCACTTTGCTTGTCTGGGTTTATAAGTTACTTTATTACTATACATTTATACAAATCTTTGTAGCTTATGTGATATATATTTTTTGTATTGAAGAGATCTTATACCGATTTTTTTTTGGGAAAAAGGCTCCACCATCATGTCAATTTCTGCTGGACCTTGATCCATGTGTTATATTTATGTACTCTATGCATCAGTACTCATAACGGGTGACACCCCTTTTGGGTTGTCTGTCTTCTTTTGTGTATGTCCCTCCTTGTGTATCTTTGATGAATAAAATGTTATAAAGTATACAGATGTTAGTCGCTTGATTCTTGGTTTTCCACTAAGAATCTGGAGTAGTGGTCTACCATGGTAAGGTTTGTTTCACACTGGCGTTTGTGTCTGCATGCATATGGCATGCAGACGCAAACGCAGCCCATACTGATGTGAACGCAGCAGAGAATCTCCGCATGCGTTCACATTAGTATGCAGCCCGCTAGCCAATCAGCTGTACCGGGGCCGGTCGGGAGGAGGAGATCAGCGGTGGAGATCTCCTCCTCCCGGCCACAGCTGATCTCCCGCTGGTGTCAGCGCCGGAGATTTAAACAGCTGTCAGATCAGCTGTTTCTCCCCGTTCTCCCTGCTGACACCGGCAGGAGATCATTGGCGGCTTTAGCTGATCTCCCAGTGGCAGCCGGGAGAGATTTCAATGTGATCCACAGCGTTCTCCTGCGCTGTCATGCGGAGGACACTCAGGCAGGAATGTTGTTTAGTTATCAACTCCTTGACTAAGCTGACAGCTGGGTCACTGTCCTGCGTCTCCTTCCATATATGGTGAGGTAACGGGTTCACTGTTGTCTCCTGACGTCTCTGACTGGTATGATGACACTGGGAAGCACTTGGGCGGTGGAAGGCTGGTAGCTCTACTTCTTCTAGCTCATCCATGTTTTCTCACGCGTCCGGTAAGATAGGCATCCTGGACAAGGCATCAGCATTGGCGTTCTTATGGACTGCCCGGTATTTGATGGTAAAATCAAAGTCCGATAATCTGGCCATCCAGCGTTGCTCCATTGCTCCCAGCTTTGCAGTCTCCAGATGTGTCGGGGGGTTGCTATCTGTGAAAGCTGTTAACTTTGAAGCTGACAGGTAGTGCTTGAACCATTCTGTAATCGCCCACACTAAGGCTAGGAACTCCAGTTTAAATGAGCTGTAGTTCTCTTAATTCCTTTCTGTGGGAAGGAGCTTCCTGCTGGTATACGCTATCACCCTCTGCCTTTCTGTCTCTGTGATAAGACAGCTCCTAATCCCTAATTGCTGGCATCAGTGTATAACAGGAATGGTAAACTGTTGTCAGGGTAGGCCAGGATCTCTTCTCCAGTCAGGGCCTCTTTCAGCTGCTTAAAAGACTGTTCTTGTTCCTGTCCCCACCGGAGCAGAGGACCTCTGATCTTGCCCTTCTTACACTGTCCTACCAGGAGATCTTGCATAGGCGCTGCTATCTTCGTGTAGCCCTTGATGAACCTCCTGTAGAACCCGACCAGTCCTAAGAATTGGCGTAACTCTTTAAAAGTAGTTGGTTCTGGCCAGTCCTTGATGACGTGACCTTGTCAGGGTCTGGTGCTACTCCTTCTGCACTGACCACATGCTGAAGTACTGAACTTTTGGTTTCAACAAGTGGCATTTGACGGTTTTAGCTTCATCCCGTACTTGGACAATGCTTCAAACACTTCACTTAGATGCAGCAGATGGTCTTCATAGGTCTTAGAATACACTATGAAATCATCCAGGTAGAAAAGCACGGTTTCAAAGTTTCGGTGGCCTAGGCAACACTCCATCTGTCTCTGGAACGTTCCTGGCACATTACACAGCCCGAATGTCATGCTGTTGAACTCACATAGTCCCATCAGTGTAGTGAAGGCTGTCTTCTCACGGTTTTCTTCTGCAACGGAGACCTGCCAGTACCCACTAGTAATATCTAAGGTTGAAAAGTAATTAGCAGATTTCAATGCAGCAAGTGACTCTTCTATACGGGGTAACGGGTAAGCATCTTTGTGTGTTACACGATTCATTTGCCTATAGTCATACACATCCTCATACTATCGGCTTTCTTTTTAACCAGGACCAGTGGAGCTGCCCAGGGACTACAATTATCTCTGATGACCCCTGCGTCCTTCAAGTCCTGCAACATTTCCTTAGCTCGCTGGTAGTGTGCTAGTGATATAGGCCTGTATCGCTCTTTAATGGCTTGATGGTTTCCTGTGGGTATGTGATAGTGTACCCCTTTTATCCTCCCAAAATCAAGTGGATGCTTGCTAAATACCTGTTCATACTCTTGAACTACCGGATAAACTCTGTGTTTCTGGTAAGAAGGTGTGTGATCAGTTCCTACATGGAGTTCCTGACAACAATTCTCTAACTGCTTCTTGGAGTTGTGATCCTCTTCTGAACCAGGTTGAGTCAGTGGTTCTACTGCATGTATTGAGTTGTTGTCTAGATGGTACAATTTAGCAACAGTTGAATACCTTGGTAACTTAACTTCATCATCACCATAGTTCAGTATGCATATGGATACTCTTCCTTTGCGTACATCAACCACCCACTGGCAGGCAGGAGTGTACAGTAGGACTATTTTCAGACATCATTGGCTCTACTACTGCCTGGTAGTCCTGCCCTCTGAGGCCTATTGCTGCCCGACACCAGATCATCATTTCACTTCTTGGTGGTACCACAATAGGAATTGGGTCTGTTAACTGTACACTACCTATTTCACCATTTGTTAGGCTTACCTATTGCTGGTACATGAGGGTTTTGATTTCCTTCTGGAGAGCCCTCCTCTCCCCGGGAGGAGCAGTGTTTGCGATCTGTTGGAGTAAGAACAATACTTCTCCTAAACAATTACCAATGACATTTGTACCAAGTATGATTTGTGGGTTCCTCTCATTAGGATTAGTTTCAACCACAATAAGTCCTTGGTTCTTTAATTCCACCCTCTCCAACTTTATTGTTACTTCCTGGCACCCCTCTATGTTGACAGGTAACCCATTGGTAGCAATAATATTAAGGTTGGGGTCTGGAGGGTCAAGTTCAGTTTCAGACCAGAATCATTTATAAAGGATACTCGGGATGGTGGTTACCTGGGATCCAGTGTCCAGCAAGTCTTGTGTAGGAATACCATCTATGGTGATGGATAGGTACGGATGCTCTCCCACGTACCTATCTATCCAGTTGGACGGGCCCGGACAGTCTACTCCTTGGGTTTGGCCCCAGGGGTTGCTTGTTTAACGGACAGAACCGGTAGATGTATCCCTCCTTGTTGCACTTGCAACAGAGGGCTGCCCATTGGAACTGTAGCAGTCTGTGGGTCTCCCTCGAAGCGATGGTGTCCTCTTCCTCATCCACAGGACGTCCTCCAGGCTGTCAGCGAGTTGTATCTTTCCTTGTGGCTTTGTCTTTGTCTTTTAATGCCTGGCACCCTGGAGCTTGGCCACATCTTTGCTCAGCTGGTGCACCTTGGAGCACAGGCTGTCAAACCAGTCAGGGGTTACAGTCTGCATGTTGGCCTCTGCAACAGGTGATAAGGAAGGCACTGCTTGTGAGGAAAGGGCATTAACTCAACACGGTTATGGGGCTAAGTCTGGTATCGCTGGGAGTTGCTGTCCCTTAATGGCTAGTTCTTTTAGGGTGGCAAACTCTGCATCAGGGTTTTGGAGAGCCCACCAGCGTGCTTGCCTGCTGTCATCTGGTGACCTGAGCCCCCTTATGAACTGCTCAGTTAGCATTCTATTTTAATCACGTATACTGATTGGGTCTACTTGCTTGAGAGTTCTCAGTGCCTCCTGGAGGCGCAAGGCATAGTCTAGGACACTTTCTTGTGCCCCCTGTTTGCAGTGGTAAAACAGCATCCTAATTTCAGTCTCAGTGTGATGTTAAAAGACCTTTTTCAGTTTTTCAAGGATTTTAACAATAGACTCCAGATCTTCCTCTGACCAGCTTCGGGTTTCCAGCTCGGCTGCACCTGTTAACTGTCCCATCACTACAGATGCTCTCTGTCTACCAGTCATCGCATAGATGTCCAACACATTACAGATCTTTCTCCTGAATGCGGCCAAGGTGCCTGGCTGGCCGTTATACTTGGGGAACCAGGCTGTGTTAGGGACATATGGCAGTGAGATCGGCATTATCAGGGCTACTGGTGCAGGTGCCGGTATTGCTCCACCAGGTTGATTGGTGACTGCAGGCCCAGTGGGTTGTAAAATTTGGGCTCCGCTTGCATAGGCAGGCTGGTGTACATTAGGGGCCGCTGAGTTGTTTGCGTCCAGGGCGCTCATTCTCACTCCCCCCTAGTGGATCGTTGCCAGTCTCTATAAAACGAAAGTACTAGTTGGCTCCACAGGCGGAGAGTGGAGCACCTCGTGTATTTCTGGATCAGGCTGCTGCACTTGGCGGTTCTCGGCAGAGCGTGGGGCAGGGCGTATCTTTGCGCCCTTGCAGCTGTAACACCCCTTTCCTTCCCGCTCTGTGGCGCAGCAATGGAGGACCAGTTCAACAGTTCACAAAACACAGTCTATGCACACGGTACCCAGTTATACCGGGCACGGGATCCTGTTCGTGATGCCAGATATGTCGGGCCCACAAGGGTCCGGGGTACTCAGGTCTCATCCATTTGGGTACGGTGGGTGTCACGGATGGTCGGTGCCTGAGCCTGTGCTATTGGGTGACAACAAAAAGGGATATTTACAGGCATAGAAGTTTATAGGTGATTGTCATGACGCCACCTGTAGAACCGGTGATAGCACCGGCGCTACTGGGGCCTCCGTGGTGATGGGCGGCAGCAATGTGTTGTGGCTCCCTACAGGTGGAGTGGGGTCCCCGGGGCTGTAAGGGTACGATGCTGGAATAGGGTAGCGCAGTCATTGCGGTGTGGGACAGGCTGAAAGGGTGTGACACACACAAGAAAGTCTTTTTCTGTACCTTTTCACTGGTGATTTGCAGGTACACTTCCAGGGTTGAAGGGTGCACTTTGGGATTCCACACCGAGAAGGCTATAGGCCTCCTTGTACTGCTTCCTTGTCCTGAAGTTTTGGCGTCTGTGAAACCAGGCCTGACTTCTCTTGTCTCTCACACCCTTGTTGCTGCACTGAGGGCTCTCGTTTGGCTATCGCTAACTCTCTGCGGCTCCTGGCTCTCAACTGATGAGTGCTGCCGGTGTCCGGGAAGCTAAACCTCCGCGGTGTACTGGGATTCTCTGCTGGACTAATCTCTCCCTTGCAGACTCAGACTCCAGTGACTGGTGTTCTCCTGGTTTGAGCCGGTAGGGCTCCTCTGCCCCTGCTGTACTGTTCCTCGCCTCTGCCTTCGGTCCTCGCTCTCTGGACCCTCACACTAGCTCTGGCGGTGCACAGGCTTTGGGCCTAGCACGCTTCTGGTAATCAGTTTTGCTCACTAGGCTCTGAGCTGAACTTCGCAGTTCTCCTAGCGACTGCACACTCTGGCTAACTCCACCCCCAGCACCTGTATTTATAGGGGATCTGGCTTAACAGCAACCAGTGGTTCTCCCCCTACAGGCCTGGAGTGGAAGGTGTTGTGTGTATGTGGGTAGTAGATGTGGAAATTCCTTTGTGTACTAGTTGGTTCTGTGGCTTACCTGGCACAGGGTGCCACTTACAGTTGTGGCCAAAAGTATTGACACCCCTGCAATTCTGTCAGATAATACTCAGTTTCTTCCTGAAAATGATTGCAATCACAAATTCTTTGGTATTATTATCTTCATTTAATTTGTCTTCAATGAAAAAACACAAAAGCAAAACATTGATCATTTCACACAAAACTCCAAAAATCGGCCAGACAAAAGTACTGGCACGCTCAGCCTAATACTTGGTTGCACAACCTTTAGCCAAAATAACTGCGATCAACCACTTCCGGTAACCATCAATGAGTTTCTTTCAATGCTTTGCTGGAATTTTTAGACCATTCTTCTTTGGCAAACTGCTCCAGGTCCCTGATATTTGAAGGGTGCCTTCTCCAAACTGCCATTTTTAGATCTCTCCACAGGTGTTCTATGGGATTCAGGTCTGGACTCATTGCTGGCCTCCTTAGAAGTCTCCAGTGCTTTCTCTCAAACCATTTTCCAGTTCTTTTTGAAGTGTGTTTTGGGTCATTGTTCTGCTGGAAGACACATGACCTCTGAGGGAGACAAAGCTTTCTCACACTGGGCCCTACATTATGCTACAAAATTTATTGGTAGTCTTCAGACTTCATAATGCCATGCACACGGTCAAGCAGTCCAGTGCCAGAGGCAGCAAAGCAACCCCAAAACATCAGGAACCTCCGCCACGTTTGACTGTAGGGACCGTGTTCTTTTCTTTGAATGCCTCTTTTCTTCTCCTGTAAACTCTATGTTGCCCAAAAAGCTCTACTTTTGTCTCATCTGACCAGAGAACATTCTTCCAAAAAGTTTTAGGCTTTTTTAGGTAAGTTTTGGCAAACTCCAGCCTGGCTTTTTTTATGTCTCGGGGTAAGAAGTGGGGTCTTCCTGGATATCCCACCATACAGTCCCTTTTCATTCAGATGCCGATAGTACGGGTTGACACTGTTGTACCCTCGGACTGCAGGGCAGCTTGAACTTGTTTGGATGTTAGTCGAGGTTCTTTATCCACCATCCGCACAATCTTGCTTTGAAATCTCTCGTCAATTTTTCTTATCCTTCCACATCTAGGGAGGTTAGCCACAGTGCCATGGGCTTTAAACATCTTGATGACACTGCGCACGGTAGACACAGGAACATTCAGGTCTTTGGAGATGGACTTGTAGCCTTGAGATTGCTCATGCTTCCTCACAATTTGGTTTCTCAGGTCCTCAGACAGTTCTTTGGTCTTCTTTCTTTTCTCCATGCTCAATGTTGTACAAACAAGGACACAGGACAGAGGATGAGTCAACTTTAATCCATGTCATCTGGCTGCAAGTGTGATTTAGTTATTGCCAACACCTGTTAGGTGCCACAGGTAAGTTACAGGTGCTGTTAATTATACAAATTAGAGAAGCATCACATGATTTTTCTAACAGTGGCAATACTTTTGTTCACCCCCTTTTTTATGTTTGGTGTGGAATTAAATCCAATTTGGCTTTAGGACAATTATTTTTGTGTTTTTTATTTGAAGACAAAGTAAATGTAATAATACCAAAGAATTTGTGATTGCAATCATTTTCAGGAAGAAACTGAGTATTATCTGACAGAATTGCAGGGTGTAAATACTTTTGATCACAACTGTATAGACCATATACAGTCTAATATTATACCTAAAGTCCTACATTTAGTTGTAGTTGAACTCACATGTAAGTGAAGATATTTAGAAATGATACAAATTCTTTGGCCATTAAATTTTATGGCTTTAAAAAGTGAAGAAAACAGTTATAATTCTTATCTGCTTTTTCAAGCCAACACAGGCCACTGGCAGTTGTACTAGTTGTGCCATCTCATTATGGTGTACACCAGGGGTCTCAAACTCGGCTGGGTTCATGTGCCGCACATAGAAAAACATTTATAGTAGGGGGCCGCATCACTTGTAGGACTAAAGGTACCTTCACACGCCGCAATCTCGCCTGGCGATATGAGGCAATCTAACGTGCGCGTGTACGTTTTTCATGGTCGCTTCAGATCGCCGATGGCGGCATCACACGATGCAATTTCCCCCTGAAAGTAAGGCAATGTGTCACTCCGGGAATCGCCTCACCCACAGCGGAAGCAATCCTGCCCAATTCCATCGCCGCTTCACACGCCGCAATTCCAAAGGCAATGTGGGCGGACATGTTGAGCGCAGTGCGGTGGTTTACACTGTGCCCCATACGCTCTCATTGGACAACGCAACAGCGTTACGATTGGTCAGCCTGCTCTGGAAAGCTGGCTAATACATGACGCCCTTGCCATTGTGTGGTACTGAACGGACAGTGTCAAGTGACAGCCAATGGGAACACAGTCGCCCACACCAATCATTTCAGACGGCCGTGGACTCCAGCACACAGAGGCACGCCAACGGGAAATCATAGGCAACACTCTTTCTATTACTATCGCCCTATCACACGCCACAACCTGGAAATATCGCCTTCATGATTGCGGCTGATTTCAGAGCAGTGCTCAAAAATCAGGCGACGGCCGAGAGGCGATTTATTGCCGCGAAATCCCCCAATCACACTCTGGCACTGTGAGGCAATTTCACGGCGATTGCTTCAGGGCAACATATCGCCTTTAGGATTGCCAGGCGATATTGCAGCGAGTGGAGGTACCTTTAGTGATATTTTTAGTAATACCAGAATTTTTTGCTCAATGTAGTAAAGTACAAATCCTGATCCCCTTCTTGTAGTAATGTCCGCATCCTGTAGTAATGTCCTTTTCTACTGATGTCCCCCATTCTGATCCCCTTTCCTAGTGATGTTCCCCATCCTGATCCCCTTTTCTAGTGATATCCCCCATACTGATCCCCTTTTCAATTGATGTCCCCCATCCTGATCCCCTTTCCTAGTGATGTTCCCCATCCTGATCCCCTTTGCTAGTGATATTCCCCTTTCCTGATCCCCTTTTCTAGTGATGTCCCCCATCCTGATCCCCTTTTCTAGTGATGTCCCCATCCTGATCCCCTTTTCTAGTGATGTACCTCATCCTGATCCCCTTTTCTAGTGATGTCCCCATACATCCTGGTCCCCATTTGTAGTGATGTTCCCCATCCTGATCCTCTTTTGTAGTCATGTCCCCTTCCTGATCTTCTTTTCTAGCGATGTCCCCCATCCTGATCCCCTTTAGTAATGATGTCCCTCATCCCGATTTCCTTTTATAGGGATGTCCACATCCTGATCCCCTTTTCTAGTGATATCCCCCATCCTGATCACCTTTTCTAGTAATGTCCCACATCCAGATCCCCTTTAGTAGTGATGCCCCCATCTCGATCCCCCTTAGTAGTGATGTCCCCCATCCCGATCCCCTTTAGTAGAGATGTCCCCTATTCTGGACCCCTTTTGTAGTGAGGTCCTGCATCCTGGTCCCCTTTTGTACTGATGTCCCCCTTCCTGATCTACTTTTATAGTGATGGCCCACATATTGTTTTACCTTTTTTTTACACACTCACATACAAACTCATTCACACTCCCACACATCCTCACACACAAACACACACACACACGCATACTCTCTCACACACACACACACACTCACACATCCTCATACACACTCACACACTCTCATAAACACACACACCTCACACACATTTTCGTATACACATATCCTCACTCACATACTCCACACCTCACACACACACCCTCTCACATACACTCACACTTTTCTCACTTTAATGATGCATCGCTGCAGTGCAGGGAGCCACCACAGACCCCACTGTGCTGACTTCTGGCCTCCGCTGTGCTGTGACTTCCTCCAGCCCCGCTCAGACAAGCTCT
Source organism: Allobates femoralis (assembly GCA_033576535.1). Taxonomy (NCBI): domain Eukaryota; kingdom Metazoa; phylum Chordata; class Amphibia; order Anura; family Aromobatidae; genus Allobates; species Allobates femoralis. The sequence goes on from JARQOC010000005.1 coordinate 311,507,384, forward strand.
GTTGCTCAGCAAGATCAATGCAATCTGCCAGCCAGAGGCCCGCATGTGACGTCATATTCTGCCTTAATCTGCGGACCTCTCATTGGCTGGCAGCTTGCATTGATCTTGCTAAGTGGCAGAGCTTGTTAGTGCCGTGGACGGTAGTCATCACACAGAGGGGACTGCAGTGGTTCCCTGCACTAGGGTGATGCATCACTAAGTTGTCCAAGGTGTCGCGGGCCACATAGTGAAGCCCAAGGGGCCGCATGCGGCCCTCGGGCCGCATGTTTGTGATCCCTGGTGTACACCCTGTATGTAATGATGGAAGTCAATGGTTAGTCTCGATTTTCCATCACGATAACTTTTAGAAAGAACTGTTTGTTTTGCCCTAGATAAAACAGTATGAACAATGTCCATTCAGATCACATTGTGGTGAACGTTTCTTGTCTTGGACTTGAAAAAGCTGTCAGCATTTAAGTAAAGCTCTTCTGAATAAAATATACAAATGGCTTTCTGCCTTGTAAATCGCACATTTTACAAAGAACAACCAGAGTGCTAACTTGTCGTTATCTATTTGGAAGAGTGAACTTTTATGAAGATGGAAGCAGACAATGTTTTCTTGGCAAACAATTTGTCAGATCGCCTTTACGTTTAAGTTGCCCGCGGAGATATCCTACAAGTAAGTAGGAAAAGGAAAGTGAATGATTAGAAGCGAGAGCTTCAGGCACCTCAAACATAGTTTTAGTAGCCTGTCAGAAAAATCTGTGGCCCTAGGCATAAGGATTACTTTTATTTTCAAGCCAGTTATTGATTTTTGTATGAAGAAAATAATTTGGTATTGTTGCTTAAGGTGTTACTTGGGAAAAAATTAGCCACATGTGTCATTTACTACCAGTCCTTAGCTTTAACTTAGCTTTTCATTATGACACAGCTTGGGCTACTGGGAAGAGGCTTTTACTACTTAAAAGGTACTATTTTCTTTATAAAACATGGCACACTAATCGAAAACACAAGTATACTGAAAATTAAATTTAAAAGCCTATAATTTAGTATCTTCCTTGCCAAGAATGATGGCTTTCATTTACGAAGGAGATCCAGAGCTGTTCAGGGTCAGTATGTTGTGTGCCATTTTCAGGCCTATTGCGAAGGCTGATGGAGTTGATTAATTTCTTGGAACCAGGATTTCTCTTCTCCAGCTCACTGAACAACTTCATTTCAGCTGATGAGTTCAAACAGGGGTCAGAACAATGCTCATTTCTGACAATCCCACAAAATGTGAATTAATTTTATGAGTTGGTACCACTACATTTAAAACTAAACTGGGTATCATCAGTTAAGTTAATACAGGAAGGCTAAGATAGAATTTGCTTTTAAGCAGCAATGAAAAGAAAATCTTTGAGCTTTAGAAAAGTCTTTATCATAAAATATGTTTATATGGTACGTAAAATAGAGCTACATATTTGCCTCTATGGAATTTCAATCATCATGAAATGTACCTTTATAATAAAATTGTAGGTCAATATTATTAACTATATGCTTACCTAATAATAACATACACTGGGATGAACTCAAAAAATGTAGCTATTAAGATAGAGTGATAAACAGTATAGACCGATGGATGAAAAGATAGATGATACTGTAAATAGACAGACAAATACATAGGTATATAGACATAGATAGATAGATAGATAGATAGATAGATAGATAGATAGATAGATAGATAGATAGATAGATGCAAATGGGGCAGTGATATGAAAAAAGTCATTAAAGTACAAAGTTATTGAACTGTACTAGCCAATGAGGCCTTTTTTTTCTTCAAGGTTGAGAAAGAGTTACACTATGAAGTTGAAATGTCACCATATGGACCAAGAAAGTCCAATAACATTGCAGATTAACAATTTTTTTTCTGGGCACTGCCATGTTTGTTCTTTGTATTTGTCACATTTTCCATTTAACTAGGGAACCTGGCATTTAGATCCATGTTTGCTACAGGCAAATGCTGCTTTTTACTCCTTTTTTTAGATGATAGATAGGTAGATAGATAGATAGATAGATAGATAGATAGATAGATAGATAGATAGATAGATAGATAGATAGAACAGAAAAAAACTGCACAGCACTCACAGACATAATGTGAACTGGTGCCAGCAGGGATACTGGGTCAAACAACTAGAAAAAAATTCTCTGCAGCACTCAGCTACTACCAATGATGCACACATGCTAACAAGTGGTATATATTTGAGGAAAAAATTTAAAAACTTACGGTATGTTTTTTTTCAAAAAACTCAAAAATATTATTTTTTTTATTTTCATGGGTTCTTGGTACACACATTGGCCAATGTCCGTTTGCTCATCAGCTGCAACAAGGCGACCCCAGGTCTGATGAGTCCTAACGCTGACATCCCTGTCCTCCTTTTCCTCCCTATCCCACTCTTAAGTGGGTGGACACCATCTCAACCTAAGACCACCTGTGGGTGATGAGGGTGCAACTTGCAGTCATGGAGCCAGATCCTCCATTTGTTATACACAAAACAGAAAAAAACTGCACAGCACTCACAGACATAATGTGAACTGGTGCCAGCAGGGACACTGGGTCAAACAACTAGAAAACAATTCTCTGCAGCAATCAGCTACTACCAATGATGCACATTGATAGTAGCTGAGTGCTGCAGAGAATTTTTTTCTAGTTGTTTGACCCAGTGTCCCTGCTGGCACCAGTTCACATTATGTCGGTGAGTGCTGTGCAGTTTTTTTCTTTTTTCTGTTTTGTGTATAACAAATGGAGGATGGTCACCAACTCAACCTAAGACCACCCTCATCACCCACAGGTGGTCTTAGGTTGAGTTGGTGTCCACCCACTTAAGAGTGGGATAGGGAGGAAAAGAAGGACAGGGTTGTCAGCATTAGGACTCATCAGACCTGGGGTCGCCTTGTCACGGCTGATGAGCAAACGGACATTGGCCAATGTGTGTACTAAGAACCCCATGAAAATAAAAAATAATATTTTTGAGTTTTTTGAAAAAAAACATACCGGTAAGTTTTTAAATTTTTTCCTCAAATATATACCACTTGTTAGCATGTGTGCATCATTGGTAGTAGCTGAGTGCTGCAGAGAATTTTTTTCTAGATAGATAGATAGATAGACAGACAGACAGTGATATATATTATTTATTTTTCATATTTGACACATTTAAGTCATTTGCCTTCATACATCAAATAACAAAAGTGATTTTGATTTTGGGCATCTAATCTTTTAAATGATATCACTATTATGTTCAGTTTTAATGTTGATATACAATGAGAAAGTAGAAGTTTGTTTAGAATTAGAAAAGTAAGATTGCTTTTCTCTCAGACATAGCACCACACTTGTCTGAGCACCATATGAAGTTTTGTAGTTTTACTTCATTAAAGTGAATAGGACACAAAAATTGATCATAGAATTATAGAAAGTAAGAATAAGACGGAACCTCTTGGGTCCTCTGTTCCAGTCCCCTGCTCAAAGCAGGATTCACTAAATCATCCCAGACAGATGTCTCACCAGCCTCTGTTTGAAGACTTTCATTAAAGGTGTATATTATTATATTATAACTCACTGTGATGACATGTACTTTTTCAATGTATGGCATGGGTTTAGTTTCCTAAATTGGCCAGTTGTTTTGACCTTTTGCTTGCCATCTTGCCAGTCGGCTTGGAGCCCCATTCTCCAAGGTTGTATATTGCTAATTCAATGTAAATTTCTTGACTCTCTCACCCTCTCTCAGAGACTCATGACTCATAGGAATATTATGTATGCGGCTTGAAATTCGACCAATGAGTGCACAGTCTTATTCCACTAATTCTGAAGTCCCCAGTGTCCTGAAGGAGTGCTTGGAGTATATAAGGGGGATTGATCATTAACCATGAGTTGATATGTTACATGGCTTCAATCTATGGTCTTCGGGCCCTGTTGGAATCCCTAAACCCTAGCCTAGGAATTTCCATTCTGGCTGCCATGACCACATCATGTTTTCATACCAGAGACTATTTAAGGAAGATACCCAGGTTGGGACAAATCGGTCACCTGGCTACAGACATTGCTGTGCTTAGCCAGCTTCCTATGCTTGTCGCTATCAGGGCCGGCCTTAGGCTGAATGGCGCCCTGTGCAAATTTGTCCTTTGGTGCCCCCACCCCTCTGTATTCTCAAAACACATTAACGTGCTGCCATCTATCTCAACATCAGGGTCCTGTGATGTGCTGCTGTCAGTCAGGAGGTGGCGGGAATTCCCATAGAAAATGTTAAAATTAAACCATCAGTCTTTTCTCAGATGTTAAAAAATGGACTTCTAAATGAGGCTGTAGATATCTAATATGTAGTTGGGGCTTAAAGGGGTTTTCTGAAAAGTTGTGTACCCAGGTGCAGTTGTTTTAAAGAAGAAAAAAAAATGATATTGCCCACCTTCCCAGATTCAACACTGAGTCTTTGCCCCCACTGTATCTGTATTACTCTGCAAACCGCTTTTCCTGTGTGCTCTGCAATAGCGCTTATCTGGGACTTGTGTGTGGAGCCAGCGGCTGCGCTATGCTTCAGGTGTCCATAGAGACATATAGGCAGCCTGTTATATGCTGTCATCGCTATGCGCTGCGCCTGCCAGAGACTACGTTTTTGACGGATTCGTCAGCTTATATACACAAATCAGACCCTAGCCTAGTGTTCCCATTAATGTTATCATGCCCCTGTGGCTGTTAGTGACATGTTTTACAAGAGCAGCACCACCACCAGCTCTACACATCTCTGCCTCCTGTGATAAACGCAGATCGAATGTCTGCACCCAGCTTCATCAGAACACCGTGCAGGCTCAGGGGGGCAGAGCGGACATGGAGGACACGGCGCAGGCTCAGGGGGGCAGAGCGGACATGGAGGACACGGCGCAGGCTCAGGGGGGCAGAGAGGACATGGAGGACACGGCGCAGGCTCAGGGGGGCAGAGCGGACATGGAGGACACGGCGCAGGCTCAGGGGGGCAGAGCGGACATGGAGGACACGGCGCAGGCTCAGGGGGGCAGAGCGGACATGGAGGACACGGCGCAGGCTCAGGGGGGCAGAGCGGACATGGAGGACACGGCGCAGGCTCAGGGGGGCAGAGCGGACATGGAGGACACGGCGCAGGCTCAGGGGGGCAGAGCGGACATGGAGGACACGGCGTAGGCTCAGGGGGGCAGAGCGGACATGGAGGACACGGACAGGCCAGATTTTTGCACACTTGGTGCTAAGGTCTGCCTGAGTCCTGTGTCACTGCCCCTTCACTGGGCACAGCATTCTGATGAAGCTGGGGGGTCACACCGGGTGACCACACATTGTCAGGGAGGAAGAGATTGTCACCACAAACATAACACACAATTGTCACCATGTGCATGGACATATGCATACATCACCACACACACACACCAATCATAGATACACACATCACGTCACCACTTACATACATCACCATGGGCATGGACACATGCATGCACATACATCAAAACATACACAGATGCACACACACCGCAGTTAAGGACCTGAGGCTGCATTGATCACACAAAATGAGGTATACTGATAATCCCTCTCCTGTTTCTGCCTGTCTGACCCCTCTAGCTGGGTTTCACCCCTATCTACCCCAATTACCCCCATACACACACACACACACACATACACCTGCATATACACAAACACACCCCACATATACACACCCATATACACATACACACACCCCACATACACACACTCATATACACACCCCCATATACACACACCTCCATATACACACAGACACCTATATACACCCCATATATACACACACACACCCTCTCCCAAATACACACAAGACACCCATATACACATACACACACCCCACAGACACCTATATACACCCCACATACACACCCATATACACACACCCCCTCTCCCATATACACACACTCATATACACACAGACACCCATATACACACACACACCCCACAGACACCTATATACACTCCACATACACACCCATATACACGCACACCCCACATATACTCACACACACCCATATACACCCATATATACCTTACATACACACAGACCTCCATATGCACACACAGGCACCTATATACACACCCCATATACACACACCCATATACACATGCATACACAACCCCACAGACACAGACACACACCCCACAAACACATACACACACCCACACAGACACCTATATACACCCCATGTACACACACACACCCTCTCCCATATACACCCCACGAACACACCATATACACACACCCCACATACACACCCCATATACACATACACACATCCCACATACACACACCTATATACACCCCACATACACACAGCTTCGTATACACACAGACACCTATATACACCCCACATACACACACACCCTCTACCATATACACACACCCATATATACATACATACACACACCCCAGACACCTATATACACCCCACATACACACACCCCATAAACACATACACACACAGACACCTATATACACCCAATGTACACACATACACACTCCTATATACACCCCACATACACACATCCCACACACACTCCTATATACACCCCACATACACACACAAACCTCCATATACACACACAGACACCTATAGACATCCCACATATACACACCCCATATATACACACACCCTCTCCCATATACACACACCCATATACATATACACACCCCACAGACACCTATATACATCCCACATACACACACAAACACACATCTAAGCAGCAGGGAGTTAACTTTGCTGTTACTTACAGCTTTTGTATGAAGTGTCTCCCACATGGTGTGGAGCATCTCCTCAGCGGTGCCGTAGTCTGCTCACTGCTTCCTGCTCTCCTATGATGCAGAGCACGGCACACTGTAACCTATTGTGCACCAATCAGAGAGCAGGTAGCAGACATTGCAGGCTCTAGTGATTGTTTCCTGCTATCTGATTAGCTGTCTGATCAGCAATCACTAGAGCCTGCAATGAATCAAGCAAACAGTGCGGGATGCCCGGGACTGGTGAGTAGATGATGGACTCCGCCCACAAAAACAATTGCAGACGCTGATACTGGCCAGAGAGAGCCCTGTGCAACCTGCAGCGGCCCTGGTCAGAGAGGATGTGCATGTACACAAGACTCAGATGGAATTTTAAAGGGCCAGCAGCACAGGGGGCCCAGTCCAAGCTTGGCACAGCAGAAAGTGAAAGTGACTTGCTCCCTGCAGCGCCCCCTGGCGGCCGGCGCCCTGTGCGGCCGCACAACTCGCACATAGGAAGGGCCGGCCCTGGTCGCTATTCCTTTCGCGGTGGGTGCCCACTGAAAGTGGGGTGATGCTGGATTAGAGTAAGTGGCCCTGGAAGCCCCAAGGCATGAACATTCAAATTCCTGGTGAGGCAGCAAAAGGGTGAGACTGTTGTCTGTTACATTTTGTTTTGCTTGGTTATGCGTTATATTCCTTTGACTTTTGTGAATCCAATAAAGTGTTACTATTGTGGTTCCCTCACCTTGTGTTGTCTGAGTAGTTAAGGAGTTTGGGTGTTCTTTTGGGAGGAACCCTAGTCCATGCAGTCTTTCTAAAGGCGGACAAGAGCACCCACCGACCCTCATGTCTCCACACTCACCATCTCTTGCGGCAGCCTGTTCCACTTGTGGATCACCTTCACTGTCCAAACATTTTTTTCTAATATCTAATCTGTGTCTCCTCCCATTAAGTTTCATCCCATTGCTTAAAAAAATAGGCTTCAATAGGCATCCATCTACTATGTATTCCTATTGGACCCAAGAGATACTGCAGGGTTTATAGAGCAGGCAATAGACACCAGAATGAACTCACATCCCTTTAATGCTGCTAGCAAAGAATGACAGCAGTTTTTACGTTGTTAATACATCTGTGCTGGGCAAATATCAACTGTATGACACAACAGGTACCCACCATGTATACTGTTAGCTCATCTCCTGCACTTGCTCTTTATGCCTTTGCTCTTTTGTATATATACATCAAGGAGGGGGAAGTATTCATAATAGAAAGTGTCTGATATATGGGGATGCTTCCTAATATGCACATGTGGCCATGTCATTGATAAACAAAACATTGCAATCTTTTGCCCATAAGAAAGAGTTACAGGACTACAAATTCAAAAACTACATGTCTCATGATGCACTGCAGTCATAATGTATTTTGCTTTGCTGTACGGATGAGCAAACATTAAAATGGTTGGGTGCTCACTACTTCAATCGTAGATCCACGCTGCTGGATGGAAAAACTAGGACCCAAGAAGTCTGATGCAATGGTGTAACTTTATTCTGACGCTTTTCAGAGCACCATCTGCTCCTTTCCTGAGGAAAAAGCAGAGGCTGCTTAGAAACGCGTCAGAATAAAGTTACACCATTGCACCAGACTTCTTGGGTCCTGGTTTTGTCCATCCAGCAGTGCAGATCACCGGCACTTCGTTCTGTTGCCAGTTGTTTGCCACGTTGCACGTGGAAGTGTGGAGCCAGCGGCAGTTGTCCAAGTACTAATATTGGCTGTGTGTTCACACAACTGGACTAGGTGAGCATATTTTATCGGGCTATTGCCCCACTCTGCCTAGAGATAAGACCCTAAGGCTAGGGTCACACTTGAGCCCTGGATCAATTAAAACTATCAGTTTTTCAACATAGAATTTTAGAAAAACTGATGGTTTTAACAGATCCATAGGTTCCCATGCAAAAAATGCAGTGTCAAAATGCACTGCTAAAAAACGCTATGTGTTTTTTTACTGCTCCCAAAAACGCTGCTAGCAGCATTTTTGGGTGCAGTAAAAAAAATGCTATGCATTTTTTTTAACATGGAGCCCTATGGGAAACGCATCTGTTAACGCATGGTGCATATAGGTGCCATGCATTAACACATGCATATACGCATAGCATTTTTTAGATGAAAAAATGGCAATTTACAAAAACAGAATCAGGTTTTGAAAATGCAGAAAAACTGCATGCCAAGTGTGACCCTAGCCTATGCGCATTTTTGTCTCACATTTTTAGACATTACTTCAATTGAGCACATCAGACTGCTGGAAAAATGCAAGTCAATGGGAAACACAAGCATTTTTCTGGAGGACCCTCCATGGAGGTCTAGAGGCACAATAAAATCATTGAAATTGCTACAGCATGGGGAAGATGTCTGAATGCTGCAGGGAACAAATTAAATAAATAAAATAAATAACGTAATGTCATCCCTCTGCTTTCATAACCAGCCAAGGTAAAGCACATATCTGTGGGCTAGTATTACCAGGCTGGGAAGGCCTTTGGTTATTTGGCCCAGCCTAAATATACCAGCCTGCAGCCACCCCAGAATTGGCGCATCACATTGCCACTCTGTCTGATTGTCCTTGTGCGGTAGCAATCAGTGTAAATGTTTTGGGGGTTGATATCAGATGTGAATTGTCATCTGACATCAAGCCCAGGGATTAGTAATGGAGAGAAGTCTATCAGACACCCACATTACTAACCCAGTAAGTATAAATGTAAAAGCAGGATAAACACTCTAGTGCCGTGCCACAGGAAAGCCATTAAAGTGTGTAAGTTTATAATATGTACGGTGGTGGTACATTATGAATTTGCAAGATCTGTATCTATTCTATATTTGTTATCTGTCTAGTCTATTTGCTTAAGGCTGTGTGCACACATCACATTTTCGCTGCATTTTTTATTTGTTTTTGATTGTTGATTTGTCATAAAACAAAGGAAATCCTGATGCAAGGAAAGTCTGTGAGATTCCTAAAGTATCATACACACATTGCTTATTTCTGATTTTCAGATTTCATTCACCGAATGGACTTAAAAACATAGAAAAAAACACACCAAAAATTGCCAGGTAAATACCCATTGCACTTAGCAGCGGCTGCCAGCTCCTCTGAGAGGCAACACAGGTGTCTGTATGCCGGTACTCAATCACCTGCAACCCACAGTGGGGGGCGGTTTGTGGCACCAGCGTCCGGCCATGCTTTCAGGGAGGTGACTGGTGGCATTTAAAGACACGAGGTTACCATAGGAGCTGGCAGCCGCTGCTAAGTGCAATGGGTATTTACCTGGCAATTTTTGGTGAGTGATTTTCAGATTTGGTACAGAAAAAAATTCTGTAGCATGTCAATTCTTTCAGCATTTTTGCCTTGTTTTTTTCATATGCGCTTCTGATTGCTAATGTATTGTGATACTTGTTATGTGTGGACACGTACCAACGATATGGCCCCTGCTGTGAGATCGTTGATCGTTACACACTGCTCTGGGTTATTTCTACGTTATTGTGCTTCCGCTGGGAGCGCTACATCGTTGTATTTGAAAAGGACAATGACCAACGATCTCAATGCTATGGTGGCATTACACGCAAGGATTTCCTGAACAATATCCTTGAACCTTCATGGATTGTGATCGTTAAAAAGATATCGTTTGTGCATTCTTTCGAGTAAACCAGCGATATATGATGAAAAAAATCGTTCAATCGTTCATCCTAGATTTTAGATCCTGACCTCAAATCTATCGTTTGTCGCCCAATTAACGCAGCTTGAAGAAGCTACATCGTTCAGTGTGACACCTTTATGAACGATCTCGTTCAAAAATCTCCTATTCCTGCCGCTTTCATTTATCGTTCAGTTCTTTATCTCCTATTTAACTGCTGCGCTGCCAAAATGGATATCGTTAATGATATCCTTGTGTGTGACAACGCACGAACAATAGACATCGTACGAACGATATAGAATTGTCACGTGACTTTACTAAGGATATCGTTCAGGATATCCTTACGTGTAACGCCACCACTATGCTATGGAGTGACAATTCCCAACGACCTCGGTATAATTCTAGATCGTTGCTGAAGTCGTTGGTGACATCACTGGTGAGATACCTCTTTAACATCTTACCAGCGATGTGAAAAAGACGCACCAGCAGTCCTGGCCAGGTCGTATCGTTATTGGTATTGCTTGTGCGTCGTTATGTGTAACGGGGGATTTAGTGATTTATTCATGGGGTCTTTTTCTCTGCTGGTTGGTTGCGAAATGTGCTGTTCTATTAAAGGGAACCAACCAGCAGGATTTAGGGCTATAAAGTTAAGCCAGTGCCTTACAGGCTCTGGGATACTCCTCAGAGACCACGGGAAGATCCAGGATAGGAGACTCTGACACATCTCCGCTAGTGTCATCTGTGATCTGTGAGGAGAGAAATTCTAGAGGGGAGGGGTCTTTTTCTGCACTTCTGTGACCAAGCGAGAAGAAGCAGTGATAAGTGGTGATAAGCAGGTGGCGAGGAAAGCAGAGATAAATTCAGGCACACTGGACAAATGGCGTTGCACTATGAATGTCAGATGTCCTGTGCCTTGTAAAGAGTGACAGGGAAGGACTGCGTCCTGTAAGTGCATTTGGTTTCTGTCTATGGCATGGATGGTAAGAATTTTTGATGCTGCTTTTTTCTAGTAGTTTTTGTACAATTTTGTTAGGACTGGTGAGCATGGGATCCCTTGATCGTGGGTCATCAGCTTAAATGTCTTGGGCCAACACATGAACCAAAATCCCATCTATAAAGGTTTTTTATTTATCATATAAAAAACTTTTGCACTTTTTTATCCATCCAGGGTGCAGTTGGGCCCATAGGGGCGCCATTCATCTAGTGGTGCAGAAGCATCGTTCTGTGCGGCCCAATGCTCAGGCAGCGGAGCGGTTGGGTAGCTTTCAGACACTCTGCATCATATGTATCAGTGTGAATGGTGTCCTATGCAGGCCTAGTATATGCATGGCAGGTCGCCTCCCACATCTTGATGGTAGAGGTGATTTTATCAGCCTGCAGCTGGGCTTGCTTCACATTTGGGCTCTGACTGCGTCCTGTAAGTGCATTTGGTTTCTGTCTATGGCATGGATGGTAAGAATTTTTGATGCTGCTTTTTTCTAGTAGTTTTTGTACAATTTTGTTAGGACTGGTGAGCATGGGATCCCTTGATCGTGGGTCATCAGCTTAAATGTCTTGGGCCAACACATGAACCAAAATCCCATCTATAAAGGTTTTTTATTTATCATATAAAAAACTTTTGCACTTTTTTATCCATCCAGGGTGCAGTTGGGCCCATAGGGGCGCCATTCATCTAGTGGTGCAGAAGCATCGTTCTGTGCGGCCCAATGCTCAGGCAGCGGAGCGGTTGGGTAGCTTTCAGACACTCTGCATCATATGTATCAGTGTGAATGGTGTCCTATGCAGGCCTAGTATATGCATGGCAGGTCGCCTCCCACATCTTGATGGTAGAGGTGATTTTATCAGCCTGCAGCTGGGCTTGCTTCACATTTGGGCTCTGACTGCGTCCTGTAAGTGCATTTGGTTTCTGTCTATGGCATGGATGGTAAGAATTTTTGATGCTGCTTTTTTCTAGTAGTTTTTGTACAATTTTGTTAGGACTGGTGAGCATGGGATCCCTTGATCGTGGGTCATCAGCTTAAATGTCTTGGGCCAACACATGAACCAAAATCCCATCTATAAAGGTTTTTTATTTATCATATAAAAAACTTTTGCACTTTTTTATCCATCCAGGGTGCAGTTGGGCCCATAGGGGCGCCATTCATCTAGTGGTGCAGAAGCATCGTTCTGTGCGGCCCAATGCTCAGGCAGCGGAGCGGTTGGGTAGCTTTCAGACACTCTGCATCATATGTATCAGTGTGAATGGTGTCCTATGCAGGCCTAGTATATGCATGGCAGGTCGCCTCCCACATCTTGATGGTAGAGGTGATTTTATCAGCCTGCAGCTGGGCTTGCTTCACATTTGGGCTCTGACTGCGTCCTGTAAGTGCATTTGGTTTCTGTCTATGGCATGGATGGTAAGAATTTTTGATGCTGCTTTTTTCTAGTAGTTTTTGTACAATTTTGTTAGGACTGGTGAGCATGGGATCGCTTGATCGTGGGTCATCAGCTTAAATGTCTTGGGCCAACACATGAACCAAAATCCCATCTATAAAGGTTTTTTATTTATCATATAAAAAACTTTTGCACTTTTTTATGCATCCAGGGTGCAGTTGGGCCCATAGGGGCGCCATTCATCTAGTGGTGCAGAAGCATCGTTCTGTGCGGCCCAATGCTCAGGCAGCGGAGCGGTTGGGTAGCTTTCAGACACTCTGCATCATATGTATCAGTGTGAATGGTGTCCTATGCAGGCCTAGTATATGCATGGCAGGTCGCCTCCCACATCTTGATGGTAGAGGTGATTTTATCAGCCTGCAGCTGGGCTTGCTTCACATTTGGGCTCTGACTGCGTCCTGTAAGTGCATTTGGTTTCTGTCTATGGCATGGATGGTAAGAATTTTTGATGCTGCTTTTTTCTAGTAGTTTTTGTACAATTTTGTTAGGACTGGTGAGCATGGGATCGCTTGATCGTGGGTCATCAGCTTAAATTTTCTTGGGCCAACACATGAACCAAAATCCCATCTATAAAGGTTTTTTATTTATCATATAAAAAACTTTTGCACTTTTTTATCCATCCAGGGTGCAGTTGGGCCCATAGGGGCGCCATTCATCTAGTGGTGCAGAAGCATCGTTCTGTGCGGCCCAATGCTCAGGCAGCGGAGCGGTTGGGTAGCTTTCAGACACTCTGCATCATATGTATCAGTGTGAATGGTGTCCTATGCAGGCCTAGTATATGCATGGCAGGTCGCCTCCCACATCTTGATGGTAGAGGTGATTTTATCAGCCTGCAGCTGGGCTTGCTTCACATTTGGGCTCTGACTGCGTCCTGTAAGTGCAAAGGTATGACTCCACTCAATATCCCAGAGCCTGTAAGGCACTGGCTTCACTTTATAGCCCTAAATACTGCTGGTTGTTCCCTTTAAGCAATTAACGGGGACAGTATAGATGCACTAATTAGGGAATAATTTGTTAAAACCAAAAAGTCAAATGTTCAACATTTCTTTTGCTATTGAGTCAGTCAACAAGGTAGGGGGTACTCGGATACCAGGACAGATGGCTACTTGGATGGGGGATCACGGCTGGTTGGTTCCCGGTTCCGTGCCCTGGACCCTCAATGGTGGGGATGATGGGGGTGATGATGATGATGGTGGGAGAAATGTTGTCATGATGCAACCTGTGCTACCTGGTAATTTGGATACCAGTGCTGCAGGCCGGCCACTGAGGTGATGTGATTCAGCTTGAGTGTTACAGCTCCCACAGGTGGAGCTTTACCTCAGGGCAGCGGGGGTAGATGAGGGGAGTAGTTGTTCTTATCCCTCTAATGATGCTGAGGCCTTCTGGGCAGTGCGCGAAAGGTGGACAAACACCGATTCAACTCAGGAAGTCTTTACTGGACCAGGCAGATGTTACAGTACACAGTCGTAGCAACAGGTTCCTGAGGTTATCCCGTAGAGTCTGCAGATGATCCCTCCTAATGGCTTTCGGGGTCTGTGTTCCTTCCTCACCCTCATAACCACTCTGCAAAGCTCCCACGCCAGTCCCGCGGTCTGTTACTGGTAGGTATGGGTTGTCCCTTACCGGTATGGATGGGAGCCACAACAGATAGATCCTCCCACCACCGGAATTCAGCCCGTTACCTAGAGTGTCTTGGACCTGGTATCGGACTGAGGTCGAGATACAGTCTGTGGTGCTATGGCTCCCTTCTGTCGTTCCCACAGCGTGTCGGTTTGCAACCTAGAATGGACCACGGATTGCCTCAGCTCCGTTATGCTGGTGTTGACCCTGGACTTTCCCAGCTGGCTCCAACCAGGCCTGGTTCGTCCCCTTCAGTTTTTGGGTCACCCTCTTGAAGAGAGGTGCCCTCCTGTCAGCAGCCCTGTCAGGCACATTCTTCCTCACTGCCTTCCCAGCACTGTCTCTAATAGCTCAACTGTCACTCTAGTCTCCCGCTCTACTCTAAGCTCCACTCCCTGGACCTGCTGAATATACTGTCCCTATGCTAAGGTGGGCTAGTGTATGGGTGCTTAGGGCAGACTCTACCAGGAAACCCCAAACCCATTACTATGGAGTCACTACACCTTCTGTTTGGGGTGAAGTACCTCCCTGTGGCGCCTAGCCATAGGGGCGCCACACTATTAGTCTTCAGATATATGTGCCATAAGCACTTCCTGCCATTTACTTAATGAGTGACAAAAACTCCATCAACAATGAATAACATATCAAAAAATGTGATCAACATTTACTTTTCTTATGCAATTGTTACTCAATTACTATTACTGTGGAATTACTGCTTAATAGTGATGGGCGAATCCTAAATTACTCGGAATCGCTTGACTCTAGCGAGTCCGAGTACAGGACTCGCTACTCGTTGCGAGTCTAGCGAGTCCAATGTTAATGAATGGGGAAGCGAGTAATAGCGAGTAGTGTGAGATTTACAAATCGCAGATGTGTGTCGGAAGCTTCAGCCTGAAGCAATCCTAGTTTTGTCATTTATTTGCATTGGACTCGTTTACTTTGCAAGTAATCGCTGGGAAACTCGCACAGATAAGAGTCCTGTCTGCACTGTGTGCTGGCTGCCAGCTCCAGGGTCCTAGAGCCTGCCTGCTGCCTGATGTAGCAGAGTTGAGATTGTTCTCAGTCTGCTCATTCCCTGTGTACAGACATGAACATTTTTTTGCCGTAATACAGATCCAGGTTATTATTTATTTATTTTCATATGGATAACCAGGATCAGAATGCTTCTTCATCTAGACATTTTGAGTCAGGTGCTCATACATCCAGCTATCAAAGGTCAAGTGGCTATTTGCTTACATAGACATCCATTGATAAGTGATTTCTCATTTATCCAACCTCAACTGTTCACTTATGGGCAAACTGCTATGTTTTCCCCAAGTTTGTGACTGGGGTTGCTCTGTTAAACATAGTGATTGTAATTACCAGGTTCACATTATCCCTTTCAGCTGTGCCGCGGTGCTGTGTCACTTCTGGGCTTCCGGGGGGATTAGTCATGTGACTGGCTCAATAGCCAATCACATATGCTAATAAGCTAAGGGGCAGCACGGAAGTGACACAGCGACGTGTCACGCCAGGAAGAGAGAATGCAGACCCAGTAAGTATACTAGGAGTGTTAACTATTGTCAATCCAATGGTGCAACCCCGGTCACGAACCCGAATAGTTCGCTCATCCTAACTTACTTGCACAGCCATTTCACCAATGTCTCCAGGTATGTAGAGTGAAAATATATAGATAAAGGTCTCCCCTTTAAAGAATGCAAATAATATTAACTAAAACAGGTAATTTAAATTTTTCCTTCTTTCCCATCACAATGGCACAAAATGCTTAATGGTTATATATATATTCATATAAGACCGCGACACTTAAGTCTTGCAATACAATCTAGAGCAGGGGTCTCAAACATGCGGCCCGTGGGGGCCTGAGGCTGATTTTTGTGGATTGCAGGCACAGCAGACTGACTGGTGATCATAAGTAATACTAGATTAGCCTCGGCACACTCAACTAATGAAAAATGAAAAGGAAGAAATGTTTCTTTGTGCTGATAATTTTATTGTACAGAAACGAAATCATCCCACGTTTCGGCTCAACATGAGCCTTCCTCAGGGAATTGAGCTGAATTAAACATAACAACAAAAAGAAGTCACAATTTTGTTCAACATAAATGCAAAATACATGTTAACAGAAAAAAACCTACATGCGGTGTATGGTACAAAATGCTGGAGTGTGGTGAAATCCATAGCGTGCGCACTAAGGTATGTGGTGGGCACGTCCGTAAGTGAATGGTGGCGTGTAGGGGTGAAGTGGTAGGTGAGGAAACAAAGGATAGGAGGAAGAGTGAGAGGAAATAAAAGGAGTAGATAAAAAAATCAAGAGGTCTCAGACAAAAAGAAAAAGAAGAAAATAAAACCAACAAACGGTATACAAAGGTGAAGAAAGACAATAGAGGAAAAGGGGAGGGGCAAGAGAAACAATGAATAGAGTATAATAACTAAAATCAGGTAAATTACCTTACAAACTCAGAGAGTAGGAATAAGTAGGTATAGAAACGATCCAGTAGCAAGGAAAAATCTATTTAAGGTATATAAAAGGATGAATCGGTATCATTATAGAAAACTGTAAAGAGATATATAAGGCAAAGACAAGCTGAGGTAGTCAAAGTCCAATATTTAAAAACAACCAAGGTAAACATATGAGATGAAAAGGCAATGCTTAGGATTAATATGGGCTGAAGTATATAGAAAAATATGGGATTACCTCAAAGAGTCGTTTAGTGATTATCCTTAATAGAGGAAAATAGCAGAGAGATAACTACTGAACTGGTCGCTGGAGAAAGAGAAATAAGAAAGGTATTACAAAAGAGAATGAAGGTATATGCTGAGAGAAGTCTATAGGGGTCACATACCCTTAAATTGTAAGGAGGTACATGACTCCTGTCCTGTAAAGAAAGTGCAGCAGGCTATTAGAAGTAAGTAGAAATAACAGGCACATGTGAGAAAACAGCAAAAAAAAGGGCTGTGCAGCAGTTACCTTGTGTCCATAGTGTTTGCAAGGGAGGCCAGGAGTGTGTGTGATCAAGTGTGACCATGTTAAATACCCTCCAGTGCTTCCTGGTAGGGCGGGGAGCTAATTGACCTTCCAGGGAGGGGAATCAGATCAGGAAGTGGTGGTTCCTTGTCACAGTGCTGGCGGCCGCCATTTTATTGGTGGGATAGTGCCTACAAATACTGTGCACATTAGAAAGACGATTTTGTAGGTGCTGAAGATGATTGTGCTCTGGAGTGAGGGTGATACTGCAGATACTGCAGGGACTGCGGAGACCTTCAATAACATTCAGAATAGTCCTGCCTAAGAGTAAAGAAACAAGGTTAGAATACATTCTAAACATTGAAATCAAAGCAATACAAGACCTGTCAATATATGGTTAAGTACATCTATAACCTAATAAAACTAAACACGACAAAGAGAATATCACATAATAACTCCAAGGTAAATAATGGATTAGGCTACTAATATGTCTAGAAGAATAGGACATAGCACTCAAGTTCAGTAATAAATTTCAGATTCCCTATTCAAGCCCTTAGGGGAGAGGGTATTGAGGTGATAAATCCAATACGCTTCGCGTTCCCTAAGCATGCGTACCCTATTCCCTCCTCTCCTTGGTATGGGTATGTGATCAATCACCTGAAATTTTAACTGACTAATAGAGTGTCTACATTCGATAAAATGGGCAGGGATTGGTAGTAGTGTATTTTTACACCTGATGGTCGACTTGTGTTTGGAGATGCGGTCCCGGACATGCTGGGTGGTCTCCCCAACATATCCGAGACCGCAAGGACATTTGATGAGATAGATGACATAACTGGAGTTGCATGTGTAATAACCATTGATGTTAAATCTTTTGCCAGTCAATGGATGGGTAAACGATTCACCCTTGCTTACATTCGTGCACTGTGCACAACCCAGACATGGGAATGTGCCTTTTTTGGGGCTACTCAAAGTTCTCTGCTTAAGAGTGTGTAGGTGAGACCCAATGTCAGCCCTGACTAGTGAATTTCTAAGATTCCTAGTCCTCTTATGACAGACGAGTGGTGGTAATTTAAATTCTTCAATGCCCGGATAAGCTTTATTCAGTAAGGGCCAGTGATCCAGGACTGCTTTTTTGATAAGTGGAGAAAAAGGATGGAAAGTATTTACAAATTTGAGTCTATTGTCAACAGTCCTGGGTCTTTGGAAAGTCAATGGCTGTGGCATAGAATCTGTTAGCGGGTATCCCCTTTTGTGAAATTTTTCTGTCATCTCGTCATGTCTTTGTGTTTTTGTGACAGGGTCTGAAACGATACGTTCGACCCTATGATGCTGGGATTTAGGTAGGGCCTTTTTGACATGCCTGGGGTGACAACTTGACCAGTGTAAGAGACTGTTGCGATCTGTCGGTTTTACATATAGGTCACTTGTCAACTTGCCATTGGGAGTTTTTGAAATGAGTGTGTCCAAAAAATTGATGTTGTTGGAATCGTAGTGTAGGGTAAAAGTCAGGTTGATTGTACCCTGGTTAATTTCTTCAACAAACCTGGTTAATGAGTCAGTATCACCTGTCCATAGACATAAAATGTCATCTATGTATCGAAGCCATGTAATGGCATTGGTTTTGAATAGATGATTAGTATATACATGGTCTGTCTCAAACTTGTCCATGAAGATATTAGCGTATGGGGGTGCCATATTGGCCCCCATAGCGGTCCCACATTCTTGTAAAAAGAACTGGTCCTCAAAAAGAAAGTGATTATTTTTCAGAACCAGTGTCAGAATGTCTATGCAGAACATTTTCTGTGGTTCACTAAAATTGGTATGTTGGTTAAGGAACCAGTGAACAGCCTCGATGCCCTTGTCATGGTCGATACTTGTATACAGGCTGTTCACATCGAGTGTGACCAGTATCGTATCATCCGGGATATTTGTCATTCCATGAACATGGTTTAAGAAGTCGGAGGTGTCTTTTACGAATGATTTTATTTTAGGAATTAAAGGAGTTAGGATTTTCTCCAATGTTATGGATAGAGGTGAGAGTATTGAATCGGTGGAGGCCACAATTGGCCTTCCTGGGGGTCTCTCAAGATTCTTATGTATTTTAGGCAAAATGTATAGTACCGGTGTAATAGGGTCTTTTTTATGCAGATATTCTGCCAATTTGTCATCAATGGTGCCCTGTAATAGATACAAATTAGTTAGATTTTCAATTTTCTTTTGGATAGTGGAAGTAGGATTCTTGGGGATTGGTCTGTATGTAGATGTATCTGCCAGTTGTCTGTGAATTTCCGATATGTAGTATGATTTATCCATGACAACAATGGCCCCACCTTTATCTGCCGGCTTAATTATTATTTTATCATTATTTTTTAAGCTCTTGAGAGCTATAGATTCCTCTTTACTTAAATTATGCCTAAGGTGGTAATTGCCTTTCTTAATGTTATTTACATACATATCTACAGATTGAGATACCAATGAGATATACGTCTCGACCGGATGAGAAGATCTTGAAGGTTGGAACGAACTCGGGATCCTGATGCCAAGATCCCTCAAGATGAAAGTGTCTTGTGCTGTTTCCTCAGGAACAGAGATAGTTGTGGCTTTGTTGTCGTTAACCTGACTAAAGTGAACCTTAAGTCTTATTAAACGAAAGAAACGGTTCAGTTCTTGGTTAACGAGGAACGGGTCGAAAGGTGGTGTGGGACAGAAGGAGAGTCCCTTCTGGAGAACTCTGGTCTCGGCAGGTGAAAGGTAGTATGTGGAAATGTTGAAGACCAAGTTGTTCTTACCTGTGACCGAGTATGGATCCTGTTCTCCAGGTTGGGATCTGCGTCCGCTCCTTCTCCTTCCTCGTCGGGTGGTACCGATGGATTCGGTCTGCCGAAAAAAGGTTTGCGGGCTTTTCCACGCCCACTCCGACCACGTCCTCGTCCTCCATCCGAACCAGATGACCCTGACGATCCTTGTCGGTCTCTGTGAGGTGGACCCTCTGGTAAAGTGGTTGTAACGCCATCTATAGACTTGGTTTTTGCTATAATCGTCCTGATCTCGCTGGTGATCATGGCACAGTCTAGGGTGGTGCCAACATCCTCGCTTTACTTCAGACGAATGTACATTTACCAACACAACCATACCTATGTCAACCATCGGGCAATTAGTGGCCAGCAGCTGATGTCAGCTGCCAGTCTCTAATTGGTCAGTGGTTGCTTTTGGTGTAGCTCTAAAGAGCTTAATTCTGGTGGCACAGGTGAATATACAGTTATCAGGGCTGCCATCGCCAGGGGTCTGCTGTGTCTGCAGGTCACATGCCCAGGCCAGCCAGAAGAATGTTGAGAACGATCGTGAGGGTGTGTTGAAACCAGCACAATAAGGAAGCAAGATGAGGCATTAGTGAAAGATGGGGCAATATTACAAGAAGAGGATAATTATGAGGACATTGCTACAAGATGGGGAATTACAGCAAGATGGGGCATTACTGTAATAATGAGAGCAAGATGGGGCATTACTATAAGAGGTGAATAATGATGGGGGCATTACTACAAGTTGGGTCATTATTAAAAGAAGAGGCCTTACTGCAAAATTGGGTATTACTGCAAGATGAGGCATTACTACAAGAAAGGGATAATGATGGGGTCATTACTACAATATGGGGCATTACTACAAGAAGTGTCCTTACTACAAGGAGGGGATAGGGATGGGGAAATTACCACAAGAAGAGACATTACTGCAAGAGAGGGCATTACAGTAAGAATGGAAATTACTACATGATGGGGCATTACTACAAGATAGGGACCAGGATTGGGGACATTGCTACAAGAAGGGGAGCAAAATGGGGCATTACTACAAGAAGGCACAATACTACTGGATGGTGCATTACTACAAGAAGAGTCATAAATACAAGAAGGGGAGCAAAATCTACTTATATAATCCGCAGTTGGGAATTCGGGCGTTGTAGCCGAATCCCAACATGCTTTGCGGGACTGCGAGTGATGACGCGCAGCGTCATCACGAGCCGCAGACCCGCACTGCCGTCTCCGCCACCCGCCGTCTCCGCCGCGCACCCGTCCGCCCTGCCGCCGCCTCCGCCCTGCCGCCGCCTCCGCCCCGCCGCCGCGAGGTCACCGCTGCCCCTCGCTGCTCTAGCAACGCTGGGGCCTCGGTGACGCCATGCAGCTGGAGGAGCACTGTCCTTGCGGCGACATGTAATTTCCAACATGGCGTGCAAAATCTCGCGAGATTTCGCCGCCATCTTGGATATTACATCTCGCTCCACTTTCCCACCGCCACCCGCTGCTTCATTCCCTCCCTCCCCTCCTCGCTCCATCGCCCACCCCACCGCTCCATTCCACCAGCACCGCTCCATTGCGCTTTATCCCCCTCCATTGCGGCCCCCCCACTCTCCAATGCGCACCCCCCCTATATTGCGGCCCCCCCACCGCTCCATTGCACACACACCCTCCATTCCAGCCCCTTCCCACCGCTCTATTACCCCTACCCGTCCCCCTCTCACGGCCGCTCGGTCTCACCCGGTAATGAGCGGTCATGTGACAGATATCACATGACCGCTCTTTCCTTACTGCGCTTTCCACACAGACTGCGCCTGACACCCGATGCAAGCGGGGGACACATCCTAACCACTCTCCCTCCAGGTGACCTGACCACCCACTGTCCCTCCATCCTCACCTGACCACCCACTCTCCCTCCAGGTGACCTGACCACCACTGTCCCTCCATCCTCACCTGACCACCCACTCTCCCTCCAGGTGACCTGACCACCCACTGTCCCTCCATCCTCACCTGACCACCCACTCTCCCTCCATCCTGACCTCACCACCCACTGTCCCTCCATCCTGCGCTGACCACCCACTCTCCCTCCATCCTGACCTCACCACCCACTGTCCCTCCATCCTCACCTGACCACCCACTCTCCCTCCATCCTGACCTCACCACCCACTGTCCCTCCATCCTGCGCTGACCACCCACTCTCCCTCCATCCTGACCTCACCACCCACTGTCCCTCCATCCTCACCTGACCACCCACTCTCCCTCCATCCTGACCTCACCACCCACTGTCCCTCCATCCTGCGCTGACCACCCACTCTCCCTCCATCCTGACCTCACCACCCACTGTCCCTCCATCCTGCGCTGACCACCCACTCTCCCTCCATCCTGACCTCACCACCCACTGTCCCTCCATCCTGCGCTGACCACCCACTGTCCCTTCATCCTGCGCTGACCACCCACTGTCCCTCCATCCTGCGCTGACCACCCACTCTCCCTCCATCCTGCGCTGACCACCCACTCTCCCTCCATCCTGTGCTGACCACCCACTCTCCCTCCATCCTGCGCTGACCACCCACTCTCCCTCCATCCTGCGCTGACCACCCACTCTCCCTCCATCCTGCGCTGACCACCCACTCTCCCTCCATCCTGCGCTGACCACCCACTGTCCCTCTGGCCTGCGCCGACCACCCACAGGCCCTCCATCCTGCGCTGACCACTGCCCCTCCATCCTGTGCTGACCACTGCCCCTCCATCCTGAGCTGACCAATGAGCCTCCTTCCTGCGCTGACCACTGAGCGTCCATCCTCTGCTCACCACTGAGCCTCCATCCTGCGCTGACCACCCACTGTCCCTCTGTCCTGCGCTGACCACCCACTGTCCCTCTGTCCTGCGTTGACCACCCACTGTCCCTCTGTCCTGCGCTGACCACCCACTGTCCCTCTGTCCTGCGCTGACCACCCACTGTCCCTCTGTCCTGCGCTGACCACCCACTGTCCCTCTGTCCTGCGCTGACCACCCACTGTCCCTCTGTCCTGCGTTGACCACCCACTGTCCCTCTGTCCTGCGCTGACCACCCACTGTCCCTCTGTCCTGCGCTGACCACCCACAGGCCCTCCGTCCTGCGCTGACCACCCACAGGCCCTCCGCCCTGCGCTGACCACCCACTGCCCCTCCATCCTGCGCTGACTACTGCCCCTCCATCCTGCGCTGACCAATGAGCCTCCTTCCTGCGCTGACCACTGAGCGTCCATCCTCTGCTCACCACTGAGCCTCCATCCTGCGCTGACCACCCACTGTCCCTCTGTCCTGCGCTGACCACCCACTGTCCCTCTGTCCTGCGCTGACCACCCACTGTCCCTCTGTCCTGCGCTGACCACCCACTGTCCCTCTGTCCTGCGCTGACCACCCACTGTCCCTCTGTCCTGCGCTGACCACCCACAGGCCCTCCGTCCTGCGCTGACCACCCACAGGCCCTCCGTCCTGCGCTGACCACCCACAGGCCCTCCGTCCTGCGCTGACCACCCACAGGCCCTCCGCCCTGCGCTGACCACCCACTGCCCCTCCATCCTGCGCTGACTACTGCCCCTCCATCCTGAGCTGACCAATGAGCCTCCTTCCTGCGCTGACCACTGAGCGTCCATCCTCTGCTCACCACTCAGCCTCCATCCTGCGCTGACCACTGCCCCTCCATCCTGTGCTGACCACTCAGCCTCCTTCCTGCGCTCACCACTGGCCCTCCATCCTTCGCTGACCACTCAGCCTCCATCCTGCGCTCAACACTGAGCCTCCATCCTCTGCTGACCACTCCATCCTGTGCTCACCACTGAGCCTCAATCCTGCGCTGACCACTGAGCCCTCCATCCTCTGCTGACCACTCCATCCTGTGCTCACCACTGAGCCTCAATCCTGCGCTGACCACTGAGCCCTCCATCCTGCGCTCACCACTCACCCTCCTTCGTCTGCTGACCACTCCATCCTGCGCTGACCACTCAATCCTGCACTCCCCACTCAGCCTCCATCCTGCGCTGACCACTCATCCTCCATCCTGCGCTGACCACTGAGCCTCCATCCTGCGCTGACCACTGAGCCTCCATCCTGCGCTGACCACTGAGCCTCCATCCTGCGCTCATCACTGAGCCTCCATCCTGCGCTCACAACTGAGCCTCCATCCTGCGCTCACCACTGAGCCTCCATCCTGCGCTGACCACTCTGGCTCCATCCTGCGCTGACCACTGGCTCCATCCTGCGCTGACCACTCTGCCTCCATCCTGCACTGACCACTCTGCCTCCATCCTGCACTGACCACTCTGCCTCCATCCTGCACTGACCACTCTGCCTCCATCCTGCGCTGACCACTCGGCCTCCATATACAGTGCTAACCACTGAGCCACCGTATACAGTGCTAACCACTCAGCCACCATATACAGTGCTAACCACTGAGCCACCATATTCAGTGCTAACCACTGAGCCACCGTATACAGTGCTAACCACTGAGCCACCATATACAGTGCTAACCATTGAGCCACATTACTGTTCTAATTGTTGACAAACAATATACAGTGCCAACCACTGAGCCACTGTAGAGTGCTAACCACTGAGGCTCTGTATACAGTGCTAACTACTGAGCCAGCGTATACTGTGCTAACCAGTCAGCCCCCGTATACTCTGCTAACCAATGAGCCCCTGTATACTCTGCTAACCAATGAGCCGCCGTCAAGTCTGCTAAGCACTCAACCCCCATATACTCTGCTAACCAATGAGCCCCGTATACTCTGCTAAGCACTCTGCTGCACGCAGGATGACGTCCGGGAACAGTGTTTAAGTGCGGCCAGGACGGGCCCCCCTCTTGCCTGCACCCGCCCGCTGTTCCCTAGCCATCTCCTGCCCGCTCTTCACCAGCCCCCTCCTGCCCGCACCCGCCCGCTGTTCCCTAGCCTTCTCCTGCCCGCACCTGACCGCTCTTCCCGGCCGCCTCCTGGCCGCACCCGACCGCTCTTCCCCGGCCCCCTCCTGCCCGCACCTTCCCGCTGTCCCCCGGCCCCCATCCTGGATTTCTGCATCGCTGCACACTCACACCGCTGTAGGTATCTATATATTTAATCACCAATGTTGTGCTGCTATTCCGCCATGCACCGCGGCACCGTCCCCAGCGATCGCGCTCAGCGCCTTCGCGAGCCGCTATTCACAGACTAAGACCCGCGAGCGCTGGCACACTTCTGCGCCACCCCCAGCCACAGTCACGTCCCCAACGCTTACGTCACCATTCACAGCCCCAAGAGCGATGGCGCGCTCGAGACCCACCGTAAGCCGCAGTCACGCCAGCCACAGTTACGACGCCATTCACAGCCGCACGAGCGCAGTAACCATCCCTCACCGTGCATGCGCCTTCACGAAATTTACCTCACACCAAGGACACGCCACGATTTCCTCCACTCTGGAAGTATGCAGCTCTCATACAAGAAGTCAGTGGTGACAGCCATTACGTCACATCACCTCTCCACCCACCAGGACGCCCATTAAGGTCACCATCACACCCACAAACCTGTTACCCACAGAACTACCTGTATATACTCTGCTACCCACGCAGCCGGCTGTATACTCTGCTACTGACAGAGCTGCCTGTATATACTCTGCTACCCACGCAGCTGACTGTATACTCTGCTACCCACAGAGCTACCTGTATATACTCTGGTACCCACGCAGCTACCTGTATACTCTGTGACCCACAGAGACACCTGTATATACTCTGCTACCCACGCACCCGCCTGTATACTCTGCTACTCACAGAGCTACCTATATATACTCTGCTACCAACGCAGCTGCCTCTATACTCTGCCACCCACAGAGACACCTGTATATACTCTGCTACCCATGCAGCCGGCTGTATACTGTGCTACCCACAGAGCTGCCTGTATATACTCTGCTACCCACAGAGCCGCCCGTATATACTCCGCTACCCACGCAACCGCCTGTATACTCTGCTACCCACGCAGCTGCCTGTATACTCTGCCACCCACAGAGACACCTGTATATACTCTGCTACCCACACAGCCGGCTGTATACTGTGCTACCCACAGAGCTGCCTGTATATACTCTGCTACCCACGCAGCAGCCTGTATACTCAGCTACACACAGAGCTGCCTCTATATACTCTCCTACACAGGCCGCCACCTGTATACTCTGCTACCCACAGAGCCGTCTGTATATACTCCGCTACCCACGCAACCGCCTGTATACTCTGCTACCCACGCAGCTGCCTGTATACTCTGCGACCCACACACATACCTGTATATACTTTGTTACCCACGCAGCCGCCTGTGTACTCTGCTACCCACGCAGCTCACTGTATACTCTGATACCCACAGAGCTACCTGTATATACTCAATTAACTTATGTAGATTATTTTTCTGTCACTATTACCTTACAGTATGATGTTTTGCCCTTATTTTACAAATGTAAATAAAAACTATGCTTTTTTCACAAGCGCAAAGCGTGTCATGCATGTTTACTGTTCCTGTTAGCACATCTAAGGATGCACACAATTCATTTCACCACGCTCCCGATGCAATTGCATCGGGCCTTTTTACTAGTAGGGACATAAATACAAGATGGAGCTATACTATAGGATGTGACAATATTACAAAAAGGGGAGCAAAATGGGGCATTAATATACTGAAAGATGGGACATTACTGAAAGATGTGGCATTATTGTAAGATGGGGCATTACTACAAAAAGGGACACTAGTGCAAGAACGGTAGCAAAATGGGACATTTCTACAAGATGTGCAATAACTACAAGAAGGGGAATTACTACAAGAAGGGGAGAAAAATGGGGCATTACTACAAGATGTGGCATTACTACAAGATGGGATATTACTACAAAAAGGAACACTACTACAAGAAGGGTAGAAAAATGGGGCATTACTACAAGATAAGGAATAACTACAAGAAGGGGCATTTCTACAAGAAGGGGAGCAAAATGGGGCATTACTACTAGATGAGGAATAACTACAAGATGGGGCATTAATACATGAAAGGGAGCTAAATGGAGCATTACTACAAGATGGCACATGACTACAAGATGAAGCATTACTACAAGAAGGGACGTTATTACAAGAAGGGTAGAAAAATGGGGCAATACTACAAGACGTTGAATTCCTACAAGATGGGATATTACTACAAGATGTTGGCCAAAATTACTATATGGGGCTAAATGAAAGACAACAAGCGAAGAAAGTTAAAAAAAAGTATCAAAAGGTGTATTGAAAAAAAAATGTCATCTTGTCCTTCAAGGAATGCGTCCCCCCAAATTCAATTTTATTCTATGTGTGACCCATATACACAGCTGAGTTTGAGAACCCTGATCTAGAGGGTACAATAAGTTTAAAGATTCAGAAACATAAACTGACATAAATTACATGTAAAATGTGGTCAGCTGCATTGGGAAATGAGTAATCCAAACTATTTACAGCTAATGTGACAATGATAGATGGTGGAAATCATGAAAATGTCAATTAAATATGTTACTGTTCATTGAAATGTGCTAAAGAGAACATTGGTGCACTAATGTTAATATTGACATTTTACCTACTAATTCTTCATGCATTAATTTGAACGCAAAGTCATGGCATACTGACAAAACACACTATAATGATAATAATATACATTAAATATTTATTTCCTATATTAGTATGGATTAATAAGATAATGGATGCACTGCAAAATAAATATGTAATTAGCAATGTAATTAGGAAACAAGTAATAGTATTTTTATTTATGGATGTTCAGGGTGGACCATTTAAATGGATGCACCTAAATAAAATGGGAATGGTTGGTAATATCAACTTCCTGTTTGTATATGCAAATGAAGTCTGTGGAGCCTCGTTTAAGAGTCTCAAACACGGGACTAGCCAGATATCCCTCCAGGGAAAGACCTAGCCCTGGGATGGACTCCTTGCGGAGACCACCATAACCACCATATTAAGTGGCCCTTTCAGTCACTATCACACTCAGTTACGAGCTTAAGGATATGACAAGGGAATTACCAAAGCCAGGTATCCATCCACAGACAGCTGTTTCAGGGTATTGCCCCTCATCAGTGTGGAGTAGGATACTGGTTAGGTGGAAGCAATGCCTGGTAGACCAACATCATAAAGCTCTTAAGGCAACTTTACACACACAAATATCTGTGTCTAACATCTGAACAGATCTCTGGTTGCAGTGAAATCATGGACACATTGCTCCATTTTGTACACAGCCACAAAATGGAACAATGTGTCCATGATTTCACTGCAACCAGAGATCTGTTCAGAAGTTGGACACAGATATCTGTGTGTGTAAAGTGGCCTTTACTGATCTCAGGGAGACCAGTCGAGGAAAACACTGTGGGCAGCTGGCTAAAGCGCTCAAACACAGTGAAATCCATGGTGCATTGTCCCCTGGGAATCTGAATATGCAAATGGAGTCTGTAGATCTTCATTTAAGAGTCTCAAACACGGGACTAGCCAGATATCCCTCCAGGGAAGGACCTAGCCCTGGGGTGGACACCTTGCGGAGACCATCATAACCACCATATTAAGTGGCCATTTAAGTCACTATCCCGCTCAGTTATGAGCTTAACCCCTTCCCGACCTTTGACATTGTGCAACGTCATGAAAGTTGGTGCCTTCACGACCCATGACGTTGTACAACGTCATGGTGGTTACCGTGGCACCATTGCCACGGTAATCGCCATCGGGCCCCGATGCTCTGTGCATCCTATCACAGAGCACTGAGGCTTGAGGTCAGGGGGGTGGATTCCTCACCCCGTCCCCAAGATCACTGTGATTGGCTATTGAAACAGTCAATCACAGTGATCCTGTCTCCAACTATAGAAGGGGCAGTCAGAGACCCTTCTATAGGCTGGAGTGCTGGAGGGGGCGGGTATGATCTGATCACTCCCCATCATCTTCACCAACATGGCCTGCTTCTTCCCACCATCGCCACAACCTGGATGGACCAGGTGAGCTGCCGCTTCTCTGCAGCCCGATCCCCCTGCATGGGGGAATCCGGCTCAGATCTCTTTCTGCAGCTCGATCCCCCACGCAGGAGAGTCAGGTTGCAGAATAGCGATCTGGCAGCCCAGGCACTGTGATCCACTTAGTGGATCACTGTGCCTGGGCTGTCAAATCGCTTTATGCAGCTCGATCTCCATGCAGGGTGATCATGGCTTCAGAGTAGCGATCTGACAGCCTGGGTGCAGTGATACACATGCACTCGGGCTGTCCGATTACTTTCTGCAGTTCGGTCTCCATGCAGGGGGATCCAGCTGCAGAGTAGCTATCTGGCAGCCCTGCCAGAGTGATCCACTTAGTGGATCACTGTGCCCAGGCTGTCAGATCACTTTCTGCAGCTCGATCTCCATGCAGGGGATTGGGCTGCAGAGTAGCAATCTGACAGCCCGGGTGCAGTGACCAACTATGTGGATCACTGCGCCCAGGCTTTCAGATCACTTTCTCCCGTTCGATCTCCATGCAGGGGGATCGGGCTGCAGAGTAGCGATGGGACAGCCCGGGTGCAGTGACCAACTATGTGGATCACTACACCTGGGCTTTCCGATCGCTTTCTGCAGCTCGATCTCCATGCAGGGAGATTGGGCTGCAGAGTAGCGATCTGACAGCCCAGGTGCAGTGATCCACTATGGACAGTGGATGTAGCAGAGGCAATCGAGCGTTGTGGGACCTTCGTTGTGGACTACATCAGAGGCGATCGAGCGTCATGGGATCTTCGTTGTGGACTATGTCGGATCTTTATAATAGAGATGGAGTCCAAATTTTGTTCGTGTTTTTTTTCAAATAAAAAGATTTTTCTCTGTGTGTTGTATTTTTTTTGACTATTTACTAGAGATTCCTAATGGCTGGGTCTAACATTGGCCCCACATTATGAATCTCGGTTTAGTGCCAGCTGCCAATAAAAAAGCTGGCATTAACCCCTTTATTACCCAGTTTGCCACCCAGAGACTGGGTACAGCGCCAGAAAATGGGCCTTCAATTAAGGCGCCATTTTCTGGGGTGGTTATTGGCTGCAATTAGTGGCATGAGGGGCCCAGAATGTTTTGGCCTCTTCATGCTGAGGATTTCAGCCCCCAGCTGCCTAGTTGTACCTAGCTGGACCAAAAATATGGCTCAGCCCCCACATCTTTTTTTTTTTTCTAGAATTAGTTCTAGAAATAAAAACAAATGGGTTTTGCTGTATTTTTGGTTGCCAGCCAGGTACAACATGGCAGCTGGGGGTTGGTGGCAATCCGTAGCTGCCAAGTTGTGCCTGGCTGGACCAAAAATATGGCGGAGCCCCACATTTTTTTTTTTTCTAGAATTAGTTCTAGAAATAAAAACAAATGGGCTTTGCTGTATTTTTTGTTACCAACCAGTTACGAGGCAGCTGAGGGTTGGTGACAGTCTGTAGCTGCCTAGTTGTACCTGGCTGGAAAAATGGCAAAGCCCCACGTCATTTTTTAAAAAAAAATTACTTCTACAAATAAAATGACATGGAGCTTTGCCGTATTTTTGGTTGCCAGCCAGGTACAACTTGGCAGCTGGGGGGCTGGAATCCTCAGTGTGGAGAGACCCAAAGGTGGTGGGCCCCCACAATGCAAATTGCAACCCACAGCCACCCCAGAAGATTGCGCATTCATTAGAGGCGCCATTTTCTGGTGCTGTACCCCAACTCTTCCAGTTGCCCTTGTGTTGATGGCACACAGCGGATCTCCATATGCGACATGGTGTCCGCTAACAAGTTGAATGGAAAATTAGCTCCAATTGTTAGCGGACACCATGTCACGTATGGAGAGTTCCTGTGTGACTAAACATTGGAGCTCCCCCACAAGTGACCCCATTTTGGAAACTAGACTCCTGAAGGAACTTATCTAGATGCAAAAGAAAAATTTTGTGGAAAAAAAAAAAAGTACTTTTTCATTTTTACAAATCAATTTGTGAAACACCTGGGGGTTCAAAGTGCTCACTATGCATCTGTATAAGTTCCTAGGATCTGTTGAAGCGTTCCAGAGTTATTACCTCATAAAGAGACACTGTTCAGAATTGCCAAAAATGCCAAGGTCTTTAGGTTCAAAATATGCTGGGTCATGAAGGGGTTAAGGATATGACAAGGGAATTACTAAAGCCAGATATCCATCCACAGACAGCTGTTTCAGGGTATTGCCCCTCATCAGTGTGGAGTAGGATTCTGGCGAGGTGGGAGCAATGCCTGGTAGACCAACATCACAAACCTCTAAATTTTCTAGCAGGAAAAGGGGGATGGAAGTATGTGCTCACCCAATTCTGATGGACCGGTGGTGCCTGGATTGACTGTCTGTACAAGTCCACAATGTAGAAGTAAAGGATCCAGCACCAGACAGAACTCCATATAAAAGTTTCTTCTTTATTAAATTACGTCATCAAGGCATAAAATTAATGTTGCATGTAAATATGGGAACGCAGTCCCAAGATAGGCTGTCGCGTTTCAAACGACAGTTCTTTATCTACAGCATAACAAAAATGAATGCAAACAATCCTTATATACAAATAAAACCTTGCCCCTCAGACACAGCTGTCCTAATTGAATGCTAAAGAAGTTGATTAACTCATGATATGCAGGTTTTTGGAGCGTCCAGCCTATCTTGGGACTGCATTCCCATATTTACATGCAACATTAATTTTATGCCTTGATAACGTAATTTAATAATGAAGAAACTTTTATATGGAGTTCTGTCTGGTGCTGGATCCTTTACTTCTATATCACAAACCTCTCACTGATCACTGCTGGCAGCTGGCTAAAGTGCTCAAACACAGTGAAATCCATGGTGCATTGCCCCCTGGGAATTTGAATATGCAAATGGAGTCCATGGAGCCTTGTTTAAGAGACTCAAACACGGACTAGCCAGATATCCCTCCTATATTAGTATTGGATTAATAAGATAATGGATGCACTACAAAATAAATATGCAATTAGCAATGTAATTAGGAAACAAGTAATAGTATTTTTATTTATGGATATACAGGGTGGACTATTTATATTGATGCACATAAATAAAATGGGAATAGTTGGTAATATCAACTTCCTGTTTGTGGCACATTAGTATATGGGTGAGCGAAAACTTTTCCAGATGCGTGTGACCCTGGTGGCCATTTTGGATCCAACTTTATTTTTTCCAACTTTATTTTTTTCAATGAGAATAGGGTCATATGAAACCTCAAACTTACTGAGAATTTCATAAGAAAAACAATAGTGTGCTTGTGTGGCGCCCCTGCGACCAGGAGGCCACAGGTAGGAACTGCAGCCAGGCAGAAAGGAGACAGTTCTTTAGGAACTCCTTCAACACACACACCCACACAGCAAAACACCCAACCCGGAGCCCTGGACTCTAGACGGGAAAGGGGTGGTAGGGTTTAGAGGGAAGTGGGTGTAATGTAGGTCAGGTGACAGAACTAGGTACAAAAGGGGGGAACAAGGCGGAGTAGTAGGCCGGAGTATGCTGAGATGTAAAGACCAAGAGTAGGCCAGAGTGAGCTGAGAGGAAAAGACCAGAAAAAAATAAGACTGAGTGACACTTTCCTGATGGTCCTGGGTTTTCTGGAGGTGTAAAATCCTGCGAGACACCGTTCCCTGGAGAGAAAGCCCGCTCCAGAGCTTGGGAGTCGAGGGAAGGGGAAAGACTGAGCACAGACGACTGGTAGGAGAGATTCCCCTAGCGTAGTCACACAGGTCGGAGAGAGCCTGGTAATCCCTTGCAAGACAGGAATACCCACGGCTAGGCTGAGACCAGAGTGTTGGCTCTGAGGGGACCGCAGCTTTACGCCGGATCCCAGACAAACCGACGGGGGACTCTGATTCCAAGTCAGAGTTCTTACCACACAGGCTAGAGGGACAGCAACACCATAGGACCCAGGCTTGTCACCCACACACACAGGGGGAAGCTAAACAAAGGGACTGAGTTGCCGCCATACAGCCCACAGGGAAGAACAGATGAGAGGAAAGCCGGAAAGGTTACAGAGAAAGTGAAGGGTCTCAGAGAGGAAACCTGGCTGCAGAGGGTTCAGAGAGTAACCGGAGTTAATTGTGTGAACTGTTGAATTGTACCGTGAACTGGTTAAATTGCACTAAGAACTTGGAAGTAAAACCCGGTGAACCCTGTTTAAGTCTCCTGTGTGTGATTCTCTGCAAACAGAACTTTATTACATCTTTTCTTCCTGTCAGGAGCAGCTCCGGCCCACGGCGGGCTCATCCATCTTACTGCAGCATCATCCATCCTCCTGGCAGCGAATAGCAGCAGTGGTGGTCCCCTCACTGACCACAACCCGTAGGTGGCGTCACGACAAATCCCTGTAAATATCCCCTTTTACTTGTGAGCTCGGGACACGGTCCGGACCAAGACTGCCATGATCTCCCCATGATACCCTGGTCCGGTATCGAGTACCCCATCCCAGTGGGCTCCACACTTGGTTTTAACGTAACTATTCTTTCATGAGTTATTTACAAGTTTATGATCACTTATAAAATGTGTTCAAAGTGCTGTCCATTGTATTAGATTGTCAATGCAACCCTCTTCTCCCACTCTTGACACACTGATAGCAACACTGCAGAAGAAATGCTAGCACAGGTTTCCAGTATCCATTGTTTTAGATGCTGCACATCTTGTATCTCTCTATACCGCTCCACCAGCTCTATGGTACTGGAGGTCTGGAGAAAGCAGGCGATGGGCACTGCTCCACACAGCACAGATACGGCTGCAGAGTGTGGACCCCGGCTGCACATGACTGGGACCAGGGCGGAAGACCACCGGTTGCACAAGATGGAGGGTGAGCAGCACACATATGCAGCGGGTCCCCTGCTGCACTGACACAGTGTGCCGGAATCGCTTTCACAGCAGCGGTTTCGGCACCTTGTATCAGTGCACTGAGGACCGCTGTTTTGCAGAGGGTGGGTGGTGATGTTAGGGGCTGGGGTGGCCAGTAGGAGCCCTGGGGGTGGTTTCATTCCATAGTGTTTAGTGGGCAGGGGGGCGGCATGTATGGCCTGGGGGTGGCTGGCCATACTAGGAATAGGGTAGGGGGTGTGATTGTGCTAGAGTAGGTGTAAACGACCAGCATGCACAATCACACCCCCTGGACATTCTCTGCCAGCAGTAAATGTGTTTATATCTAGGAAACCCTGCAAAATGTTGACAACATGTATATTGCAGATTGTCAACATTTTGCAGCCTAGATATAAATATGAAATAAAACATAAGCCCGGACAACCCCTTTAAGACTGCAATGGTGGCTCAGTGATTAGCATTGTTGCTTTACATTACTAGTGTCGTAGGTTAATTTACCATCAATTATAACAATTGCAAAGCGTTTGTATGTTCTCCCTTTGTTTGTGTGGGTTTTCTGTGAACTCTAGATTCTCCCTGCACTTCAAAAAACTTACTGATAGGGAAATTAGAATATGAGCACCAATGGTGATGTTGGTGATGTCTGTAAAGAGCTGTGGAAATAATGGTGCTATATATTTATTATAAATATTCCCCATTAATTTATTTCTGATAGATACATTTATGGTAAATTAAAGGTGTTTTTCTACACCCCATGAGAAATTGAGAAACATAATTTACATTTCGGTTAACACTCTGCTCTCTTCCTGAGCTGTCACATGTGATTATTTCCCATAAGATTTTCCATTTAGAGCTCATTCACTGTACAGAATTGTCAGAGTAATGATTAAATTGCTAAACTCTGAACCCCGCAAAAGTAAGTTGGCAACCTGGTATTGTATTACTGCCAGGATACCGACTTGATCTCACCACTTGAATGAGCCACACTAGCAGTCCTACTCTCATCGCTTACAGCAAGTCTGCAGATGTAATTTTTCCATTGGTGTGAACAGGTTGATAGGCTGCTATATTTAGTCCAATACTAGGCTGCCAACATGTTTTCACCAGCACTGCCCATTTACCTGGACCTCCTTTCACTTCTGTAAGTAGCAGTGACATAAGGAAATTAAAGTCAAATGCACATTACTGTACTACAGACAATGCCTGGCTCCACTTACAGCAGTGAACTGTGTATCTCAGGGAGTGTGCACAGTTCACATAGCCACAGTACTGGAGATGTGACTGGAAACTGGCTCCCAAGCCCAATGGCCTGTGTCTGCTTTATTTGCGTTGTGTAGTTGTTTTGCTCTGATACTTAGCCACCAGAAATAAAAAGGTCAGTCTCAGTGGCTGAAAAAAAACTAATAAAAATGATGTTAATATGCTACATTTTTCTTTGTTTCAGAAGTAACGTAAATATTTATAGAATTATTAATTAATTTATTCATAAAAACAGAAAAGCAATCACACTATTTGTGATCCTATCAACAAAAGAAAGGTCATAATTAGTTTTGTTTTATAGTTTTGTTAAGGTTGTAGGTAGACTTTAAGTTTATTGTGTTAAGCCTAAAGCCTAGCATGTTGATCCATACAAAGGCAAAAACTCCATGAGTAGGGATGGGCGAGTCTACTCGCTAGGACTCGTTACTCGGCGAGTAGTAAGGGACTCACAGGACTCGGTACTCTGCGAGTTTCCCAGCGATTACTCACACAGCAACGAGTCCAATGCAAATCAATATCAATCCTAGTTTTGTCAGAGACTCTGACAAAACTAGGATTGCCATTGACTTGCATTGGTCTGATTACTGTGCAAGTAATCGCAGGGAAACTCGCAAAGTAACTGCTACTGTTACTTTGCGAGCCGAGTCCAGCTGTCTGCTCTGTGCAGGCTGCCGCAGCTCCAGGGTCCTAGAGCCCGCCTGCTCACAGAGATGATGTAGCAGAGCTGAGATTGTTCTCAGTCTGCTCATTCCCTGTGCATAGACATCTATATCTATGCACAGGGATGTAGCAGAGAGGACATCGCGTTTTGGACTACGTCGGACGGAAGGGGATTTTTTTAATTAAAAGATGGAGTCCCTAATGGCTTTTTTTTTTTATTTCTAATAAAAATTTTTCTCTGTGTTGTGTTTTTTTAACCCTTTATTGGAGATTCTTAGTGGCCGGGTCAAACGTGGCCTGACATTAAGAATCTCGGGCTTAATACCAGCTTGTATAACAAAGCTGGTATTAACACCTTTATTACCCAGCGTGCCACTGCCACCAGGCCAAAACTAGGATTGCTTCAGGCTGAAGCTTCCGAGACACATCTGCGATTTGTAAATCGCACACTACTCGCTATTACTCGCTTCCCCATTCATTAACATTGGACTCGCTAGACTCGCAACGAGTAGCGAGTCCCAGGCTCGGACTCGCTAGAGTCAAGCGATTCCGAGTAATTTAGGACTCGCCCATCACTATCCATGATGCATATACTAACCTTCATTTATGGGAAAAACGTCTTAATCAAATCCATAGACACCAATAAGACTAGTTTCCAGGATCAATGCCCAATGACAGAATCTATAATAAACAAAGGAGACACAAAGAGGCGCAGATTGTGCCTTATCACCAATGACACAGCAGATAGTGGTTGCGATGAGTCTCACTCAGCTGTTCAGGTTGTGAAACCCACAACTAGTTTAAGCGCTCAGATTACAGCTGTCGCAGAACCTCCACCGCCTCGCAAATGCGGGAAAACAGATAGTTCAAACAGGAATGGTGTCCACGGTCCACGCTGCTGCTTCAGAAAATACACTTGAAAGACATTGCTTTCTTCATCTCCTCCTTTATTCCTCCACACAAACCTATGCGTTTTGGTGCAAACCTCGCACCTTCCTCAGGGTATACCCTGAGGAAGGTGCGAGGTTTGCACCGACACACGTAGGTTGCTGTGGTGGAATAAAGGAGGAGCTGAAGAAAGCAATGTCTTTCAAGTGTATTTTCTGAAGCAGCAGCGCGGACCGTGGACACCATTCAGTGTGGGTGGCTCTCTCTTAGGGTGCCGTCACACCTGGCGACGGCACTACCGATGTCTTAGGCGACGAAGGGGCATGGCCTATCGGCACCGATATCGCCCCTACGTCACCTAATGTAAAGGGGTGATGTCAGCACCTCTGAGTGTACACATCGCCCCATGTAAACGGCCACCGGCGAGCTGACAGGCAATTAGAGCCACAGGCTCCCATTGTACTGCATCGCCACTGGGGTTTTCAGACACCCCGGTGACGATGCCGTCTGTCAGCTCGTCGGGGCATCACCGGAGGTGTCTCCCCATGTAAACAGGGGGCGGCGACGCTGGTGAGGCGCCAAAAACGTGCGCGCTCCCGCCAGTCGCCGCCGACATCCCCAGCCCCGTCGCCAGGTGTGACGGGGCCTTTAGGGACACTTATCAAGAAGACAGGCAGCACTCGATGTATTCAGTTGATTTTGGACCCTTTAATTTTGCCACATGATGCGATGTTTCAGTCCACAAAAGACTTTTCTCAAGCATCTCTTAGGGACAGTTATCTGGTGTGGAGGGTTCATTCTGGGTAGGGATGACTAGATTTGGATATACTTTTTAATTTTACGTGACGTCACCCGCAGGTTGCGGCTATAGATGGCCACCACTGCACGACAGTCCTCCATGGGGCCGATGGTTGGGAGGCAGCAATGTTCTTCACCCCTTTACGTGTAGGGCTAACCCACAGAGCAGCAGAAGGTACCTGAGTTGGTAGTCGTGTTTCTGGTGCTTTTAACGTGTTAAGAAAGTTCACAGACACAATGGGTTGCAGTCATCAGGACTTTTACTCATAGCCACTGTGTAAAAGCCTGCTGAGCGCTGGATTCTCGGAGGCAGGGATCCAGCTACTCCCAGGTAGTAGCATGGTACGTAACTGGCAACCCTTCTCTGTCCTTTTTCTATCGACTCACACTGCGCATGCCTCTCCCGTCCTGCCTTTGGCTTCGCCATACAGAGCTCTGAGCCAGTAGCTGTGGGCTTTCTTAGGGGTAAACCTGCGGTATTCCCCCTTAGCCGTATGGTTGCCACATTTTCAGCAGATGTGTGTGGCTGTTGACCGTGACACCTTTGAAGTACCACACAGTCTCCGGGTTGCTAGCTGAGCCTTGTCTGTATTCTCCACTAGTCTTGGGGTCTTGGTGCCACTTTCTTAGGCCTAGTCCTTCCACTGCCTGTGCTTGACAATGGATACGAGTCCCACGGGTGGAATGGTCACTGCTCGTGCCTCTGGCACTCCCTCTTCTTCCTGGAGCCACCTAGTTCTCCTTCTGTACTCCTCAGTCTGGTCTCTGGACACTTCTCTCAACTTATTTTCCTTCTGTGACCGGCTTTCTTTCTCTTGCTTCCCTTCAACTCGACTCTAGCTGCTCCACTCTCCTTTTCTTTCTCTGCAGCACCTCTCCTCTCTGCTGTTCAACTGTCTCTCCTGCGTTCTAGATCTTTCCCTCTCTATTTATACCCTTTGTCACGTGTCCCATGTCATCTACATGTGTTCTTCCTGACCTCACTCCTTCCCAAGTGCTCCCTCTAACTACTTCCTTCACCACCCTGGCCTGGGTGTCCCGGTAACGGTCTGCACCCCTCTTACCTGAGAATGGGATACTACACCCTAAAGGGGTACAGTACCTCTGTGGCGACTGGATCCACAGGGGCGCCACACTAACTCCTTTAATTGCTTTCTAAACTCTGCATCTGCTATAGTTTAGCTATATGCTTCTTATACACCGGAAACCAAAATTGTAAAGAGTGTTAAAAGTGTGGTTGCACCTGTGACTTGTGTAGAGGTAAAACTATGCTCTTATTATGAGCATTGATGACTCTTTAAATACATCCCATTATTTTATTAGCCTTGGCAGCAGTTCGCTCACACTAGTCAGAAAACGTGAGTTTGCTGTCCACTGATATACCCAAGTCTTTTGCAGTGACAGTTTTATCCAGTGTTTTACAATTAATTACATAATTAAAATTTTTAATTTTTTGCATATTAAATTTAATTTGCCATTTCTCAACCCAAGTCTTCAGCTTACATAAACCCTTCTGTAATATTAAATTATCCAACACTGTATTTATTACCCTGTGAAGATTAATGTTATCTGCAAACATTTAAATTCAACTCTGTATGCCCCTTACAAGATCATTAATAAATATGTTAAAAAGAAGAGTGCCCAAAACTGACCCCTGTAGTACTGCACTGTTATCTGAGTGTATTCCATTCCAGTCTAAGTATATTCCATTAATAACCACCCTTTGTTTCCTATCACTGAGAAAATTCTTATCCCAAATACATTTATTTTTGCCTCGTACCATTATTCTCATTTTATGAGCAAACAGTTTCAAATGCCTTTGAAAAATCTATTCAGAGAACATCCCTACATTTCCCTATTTCAGTTTAGAATGTACCTATTCACAGAAGATAATCATATTAGTTTGTCAGAACTGATCCTTATGAATCCATGGTAATCCTGGGTCATGAGGTTGTTCTTCTTGAGATATTCCAGTACAGCATTTCTTAGGAAACCCTCAAGGATATTACCCACAGTAGAGGTTAAACTTACCAACCTATATTTTCCAGGCTCAGATTTTGTCCCCTCTTGGAGTATGGCAGTGCATTTGCTATGTGCCAGTCCTGTTGTATATGACACAAGAAAAAAATTGAGCAGTGCTTATTGGAGTGCTAAGGCTAGGGTCACACTTGAAGGATTACCCACACTTGGCACAGCCACTTAAAACGTATAAATTTTAGCTGCAGTGCATAGTGTTAACGCTATGCGCTGACTGACAACGCTGCCCCAGTAGAAACCCGATGTTTACCTTAGCAGCAGCTCCACACAAAGCATCAGGGAGTGCACTTTATCTGAGTGCACAGGAAACCCTGTCTGCAGAGTTTCTTGAGCAATGTTGTAAAGCGCACTCCTTGATGCTTTGAATGTAGTCGCTGCTAGGTAAACAGTGGGTTTCTATGGGGCAGCATTGTTAGGCAGCGCATAGCGCCTAATGCTATGCGCTGCTGGGAAATTTATAAGTTTTAAGCGCATTCCGTTAGGCAAGGGTCACAACGCAAATGTAACCCTAGCCTCAGGCACACAAGGGGCAAAGATTAAAGTGCTTAAGCTCAAACCTTTGGCCAGGGTCACACATACCATCCGTTTTTGGGGTAAATCCATTTTTGGGAACATTTTGGACATTTTTTTTCAAAGTCCAAAAAAGGATATTATTTAACGCATGTGTATGTGCGTTATTCAAAAAACGCATGCATTTTTATGCAGCCTCCCAAAAAGGCCAGGGTCACACATACAAATCGTTTTTTAAGCCCTTAGAAAAACTAATCCATTTTTCTAAGGGTGCCAATAGTGTCCCCTGAGGTCCTGGACGCTTTTGGGAAAATTTTGGACTTACTCATTTTTCACCAAAAACGCATATGCGTTAACGCATGGTGCCTATATGTACCATGTGTTAACGCATGCGTCTCCCATAGGGAACCATGTTAAAAAAAGCATGCGATTTTTGAAAGTACACCAAAAATGCTGCTAGCAGCAATTTTGGGAGGCTGCATATAAAAGCATGCGATTTTTAGACAAACGCACTTACACATGCGTTAACGCCTATCCGTTTTTGGACTTTGCAAAAAAATGTCCAAAATGTTCCCAAAAACGGATTTAGCCCAAAAGCGGATGGTATATGTGACCCTGGCTAAACGCTGCTAGCAGCGTTTTTGGGGTACTGTCAAAAAACGCATGTGTTTTTTTAACATCGGACCCTACGGGAGATGCATGCGTTAACGCATGGTACATATATGCACCATGCGTTAACGCATATGCGTTTTTGGTGAAAAAATGACTAAGTTCAAAATTTTCCCAAAAATGTCCAGGACCTCAGAGGACACTATTGGCACCCTTAGAAAAACTGATCCGTTTTTCTAAGGGCTTAAAAAAATGGATTTGTATGTGTGACCCTGGCCTTTATTAAAGGCTCAGTATACGCCACAACATGTTTCAATAACCAACTCCTGTTGTACAGACCCTGTTATTATGGAATTTGTGAAGAAATAATTGCCTGTCTATCATGGTACATAACTCCAGCAGTACTTGGGGTGTATGTCATCCGGGTCTGGGGATTTGTCAACTTTAAAGATTTTGAGAGGGCACCATATTTCCTGCTGGGTTAAGCAGGTGACAATTAATACAGAATTTTGTATCACTAATTATGTCATTTGTCATGGGATTTTCTTGTATAAATACTGTACAGAAAAAGGCATTTAGCAGATTGGCTTTGTCCTCATCCCCTTCAGCCATTTCACCTGGACTATGGACTATTTTTGAGAGGCTGCCACAATCTTTTTTCAGCTTTTTACTGTTTATGTAGTTGAAGAATATTTTGGGATTCTTTTTACTTTCTCTGGCAATGAGTCTCTCTGTCTCAATCTTTGCTACCTTAATTTTCTTTTCACAGAATTTTTTTAGTTTGCTATATATGTTTAATGACACATCACTCCGCAAACATCACTCCCACCAAGGACACTAAGGACAACATCTGCAAGGAGTTTGTATGTTCTCCCCGTGTTTGCGTGGGTTTCCTCCGGGCACTCCGGTTTCCTCCCACATTGTAAAGACATACTGATAGGATGTTTAGATTGTGAGCTCCAAGAGAGACAGCATTACTGATGTATGTAAAGTGCTATGGAATTAATAGCGCTATATAAATGAATAAATTATTATTATTATTATTATTGCTTGCTTCCATTTTCTGAACACTTTCTTTTTGTGATTTATTGAGCTGCTTACAGCTCTTTTTAGCCATAGTGGTTTACTCCTATTTTTCGATTGTTTATTCTCATATGGTGTATTTTATGCTCAGGTCCTATTCAGGATGCTCTTAAAAGTCACATTTGGTTTGTCTACTTTTATTTCTTGAGTCATTTTCCCAGTTTTTGGCACTTAGATAGTTTCTTAACCATTGGAAAGTCATCTTCCTGGAGTTTAGTGTGCTTGTAGCCCCAATACGATACAGCTTATTAAAGGGCACTCTAAATCTTATTATTTTGAGATGACGTTTACCCATGTGACACCTGACATGTATACAGTGGTGTAACTAAAGCCTGATAGGCCCAGTGCAACATTTTGACCTGACACCCCTCCCCTCCCACACACTCACACAACACATATGGTGGTCAGATGTATGGGCGATTGTAGCTTTCCTGGTATATATGATCCCCTTCCTGGTATTTATGGTCTTCCTACTTACATACATGATCCTCTTCTTGGTATATATGTCCCCTTCCTGATATATGTGGTTGTCCACCTTGTATATATAGTCCTTCTTGTCCCCTTTCTGGCATATATGGCTCTGCTTCTTTTATATATGGTCCTCTTCATGTATATATGTTACCTTCTTGATATACGGTCCTCCTCCTTGTATATATGGTCCTCCTTGTGTATAAATATCCCTTTCCTGGTTTTTTGCAGTCCTCCTCCTTGCATATATGGTCCTCCTTGTGTATAAATGTCCCCTTTCTGGTATGTTTGGTCCTCCTTGTGTATGTATGTCCCCTTCCTGGTATATATGGTATTCCTCCTGGTATATATGGTCCTCTTTGAGTATATATGTCCCCTTCCAGGTATGTACAGTCCTCCTCCTTGTATATATGGTCCTCCTTGTGTATATATGTCTGCTTCCTGGTATATATGGTCCTCCTCCTGGTATATATGGTCCTTTTTTTTGTATATATGTCCACTTACTGGTATATCCAGTCCTCCTCCTGGTATACAGTATATAGTCCTACTTGTGTATATATGTCCCCTTCCTTGTATATATGTCCCCTTTTTGGTATATATGGTCCTCTTTGTGTATATATGCCCCCTTCCTGGTATATATGGTACCCTCCTCCTTGTATATATGGTCCTCCTTGTATATATATATATATATATATATTTATATGTCTGCTTCCTGGTATATATATATGATCCTCCTCTCGATATACATGTAGAAATAAAGAAAAATGGCACTCACTAGATCTTGCCTCATGAAATCCTATTTATTTCATCTTTTTAAAATTACATGCGTTGGCAGATGGACAAGCGCAGCATAGTGTCAGGATACTATGTTGCGGTTGTTCACCAGGCACCGCATGTAATTTTAAGAAAATTAAATAAAGAGCATTTTATGAGGCAAAATCTGCTGAGTGCCATTTTTCTTTATTTCTAAATATATACCAAAGGCAGGACCATATATACCAGGAAGCAGACATATATACATAAGGAGGATTATATATTCAAGGAGGCAAGATCTGGTGAGTGCCATTTTTCTTTATTTCTACAAATGGGCATGCCTTAACCTGGAATGAGCACCACCAGTTCGCCTTTTTTTTTTTAATTTCAATAAATTTTTATTTGAATGAAAACAATATGCAAGTAACAAGCACGTAAAGAAGCAATCTGAGTAGATTGTCCCGTGTCCAAGGTTAACATAAATCAAACAATTTTACAAATAACACAAAGGAGGGAAAAAGGGAGGGGGGGGGGGAGAAGAAAAAGCGGGGGTAGAAGAGGAAAGAGGGATAGAGAAAGATAAAGAGAGTAAGTAAACTGACTACCGGTATCTAGTTTGGATCAAAGGTAGCTACATGTGTCATCCCTTGTTGAGGCTAATTGAGTCACGGCGGTTGTAAAGCCGCCGGGTAAGTTGCCCACATCTCCCATGCCTCCGTGATGTACCTACGCCGTGGTGCGTTTAGTGCTAGGTGGTATTCATTGCTGTAAATTAAATTCAGTTTTTTGATGACCTCTCCCAGAGACGGGGGGGACACACTCCTCCAAGCTGCTGCAATACACAGTCTTGCTGCTATTAAAATGTACGTTATTACATGTCGGAGGACAGGAGGGAAGATTTCTGCCCCTATGTGCAGGATTGCTAGTTGAGGTGTCAAAGGAATATTGGTTTCAGTGACCGAGCTCACCAGGCCAGCCACAAGCGTCCAGAATTGAGATATCTTGGGACACTTCCACCACATGTGGGCCAAGTCACCCTTTAGTCCACACTGTCTCCAGCACAACGGGGAGCTTCCTGATCCAAATTTGGCTAGCCTGGATGGGGTGGTATACCAGCGCAAGTGGATCTTTTTAAGGGACTCTAAGTGGTTAATACATTTCGTTGTTTGAATTACACAGTTGGTCGCACTCTCCCACTCCTCCACGTCCACAGTGAAACCCAGGTCTCCCTCCCATCTAGTCATTGAGGGCAATTTCTTTGGTACAGTGTAAGAAATTAGGTTTTCGTAAATGATGGAGATCCCTCTGCGGAGCCGACCCC
This sequence comes from Allobates femoralis, assembly GCA_033576535.1. NCBI lineage: Eukaryota > Metazoa > Chordata > Amphibia > Anura > Aromobatidae > Allobates > Allobates femoralis. The sequence continues at coordinate 311,551,856 of JARQOC010000005.1, forward strand.
CAGAAAAGAAATAACGTTGAAGTGGAGGGAGCGTAGGGGGGGAACCTTCATGTAAATATTTTAGTGAGCCGAGAAAATGACGAACCTGGGAGTACTGTAGGAACGTCCTGGCCAGATCCGAACTTTTGTCACAAAACTGCTGAAAGGTGAGAATTTTACCATCTTTTAGGAAGTCTCCAAGAGTCTCAATCTTCAGGAGCTTCCATGTTGATACATTCAAGGTAGGAATGTGTATCTGGAGCGCGCCCAGCGGGATCCTCTCCGGGGGAAACCTGGTCCAGCTAGCTGGCAGGCGGCTCCACACTGAGTTCAAGGAGCGGATGGTAAGCAGTGGATGTCCCACTCTCACTTTACCAAGGGCTGATCCCGCCAGGAGGTCCCCAGGCACCACCCCAGGGAGAATCTCCGACTCAATTTGGACCCATCCCACGTCCGACTGTCGTCTCACTAGTTCTCTAGAAGCCTCAAGGATTGTGGCTCGTAAGTATGCTGTGATGTCTGGGACTCCCATGCCCCTGCCCCTAAGTCGCTGATACATCGTATGCCTCGAGATTCTCGGTCTCCCTTTTGCCCAGATGAATTTGTTTACCAGCCTCTGAAGCTGAGAAAGTAAGACAGTTGGGAAGGAGACTGGTAGGCAACGAAATAGGTACAAGATTTTGGGTAACCACATCATTTTAAAGGCCTGGATGCGAGCCATCCATGATAGCGGGGGAAATGGGCCAGAGTCTAGAGCTCCCTTCAGAGAGTCTATTAAGGCTTTAATGTTAACGCGAGCAATGTTTTGGGAGGCACACAACGTAACGCCTAGATAGGGAATGCCTTTTGGGGCCCATGAGCATGAGACTTTTGACTTCAGATCTTCCAACTCGACCTCTGTTAGGTTGATCGGGAGCGCCATAGATTTCCCCAGATTCAGCTTGTAATAAGACACATCTGAGAAAAGTTTTAGCTCCTTCACTACTACTGGGATAGATTTGATAGGGTCCGTACATGAAATAATAACGTCGTCGGCATACAACCCGACGACGTGTCGTGTATTTCGTATTTGTATACCTGAGACTTGCGTGTTGGACCTGATCGAGGCGGCAAGAGGTTCCATCACGAGGGCAAAAATTAGGGGGGACAGGGGACAGCCCTGTCTCGTCCCATTGGTGATGGTAATAGGTTGGGATAAATAACCCGACATGGAGATCCGAGCCGTCGGGTTGGTATAGAGACTTAGGATCGCCTTCAAGATCGGTCCAGAGAAGACAAATCTCTCAAGGGTCCCCCGTAGGTATCCCAGTGCACTCTATCAAAGGCCTTTTCAGCGTCCAATGACAGGAATACACCGGGGGACCCCCTTGCCTCCACCACCTCAATCAGGTCCAACATACGCCTGGTGCCGTCTCTAGCCTGGCGACCCATAACAAACCCCACCTGGTCCGCCCCTATCAACCGCGGCATCACTTTCGTTAGGCGAGAGGCCAGAATTTTGGCGAATATCTTTGTATCCGCGTTCAACAGTGAGATGGGACGATAACTGCCCGGTTGGTCTGGGGGTTTCCCCGGCTTCTGGATGGTGACAATTGTGGCCTCCAAAGCTTCGACCGGGAGCGTTCCCTCAGATTGCCAATGGTGAAAGAGGCGGAGTAGGTAGGGCGCCAGGCTTGTAGAGAACGATTTATAGTATTCATTGGAGAATCCATCCGGGCCCGGAGCTGAATTCAGCTTGAGGCCCTGGATGGTGGTGGATACTTCTAGGAGTGTAATAGGCTCGTTAAGCTCCACAAGGACATCAGGGGGAATTACTGGTAGGTCAATTCTAGATAAGTATTGTTTTATAGATTGTATGGTGGGTTGTTGGGTCTGGGGGTCGTCGGCCAAGTTATACAGTTTAGCATAGAAGTCTGCCATGGTTTTTAAAATCTTAGTTGGGTCCCTAATCTGCTTGCCTTCCGTCGAGGTCATGGAGGACACCATAGATTGTAGCGTGCGTTTTTTGAGTCTTTTGGCCAGAAGTTTCCCAGCCCTGTCACCTGAGGAGTAAAATTGTGTATTAAGTTTCCTCATATTAAGTTCATGGGAGAAAAGTAATTGGGCTCTGAGTTTCATGCGGAGTTCTAGTATTTGGGAGGAGACCGCGTGTGAAGGTTTAATTTTGTTCGCACTTTCCAATTTAGTAATTTGTTCAGACCATTCCCTCCAAAATTTCTCTCTCATTCTCTTTTGTTGGGAAGCTCTTTGTATGAGAAGGCCCCTGAGGACTGCTTTATGCGAGCTCCACAGGGTTCCATCTGACACCTCCCCATTATCGTTAAATCGAAAGAATTCGTCTATATTGCCGTTAAGGGAGTCTAGGGCCTTTTGGTCAGACAGTAGAGCAACATTCATTCTCCACAAACGTGAAACACCACGTGAATATTCCAGTTTGATGCTCAGGGTAACAGGGGCATGGTCAGACCATGAGATCAAACCTATTTTAGCCGCAGCACACCTGGCAAGTGCGGTGTCCCCCACCAGGAAAAAATCGATCCTGGAGTAAGATCTATGACTGTTAGAGAAGAAGGTGTAATCCCTCTCCTCCACATTCATGTAGCGCCACACATCATGAAGTCTGAACTCCCTACATAGTGCTGCTATGTCTCCACTCCGTCTACCCGACCTCGCAGAAGAGTCCAACCTCGCCTCCATGACTTGATTAAAGTCACCGCATATAATCAGAGAGCCGGTGTCACGCCTCATCAGTTTTTTAAACAGGGCTGTAAGAAACTTTTTCTGGCCGAAGTTTGGGGCGTAGAGGGTTACAATGGTGTATTTTCCCCCGCAATGTGACAATCAAGAATTAGGTATCGTCCCTGGGGGTCAGCTTCCAGGGACCCATCTGAAATTGAATTCTGCCACTGACCATGACGCAAACCCCCGCCTTTTTGACAATGTTGTTAGCAAAAAATATATGCGGATAAGAGGAGTGTCTTACCCTATGATTGTCCTCCTTCAGTAAATGCGTTTCTTGGATGCAGAGTATGTCCGCCCCCAACCTCTTTGCCTCCCTCCATAAGAAGGATCTCTTGTGCGGGGAGTTTAGACCTTTTACATTCAGCGTCACCATCTGCAGGGTGGAAGCGGGACCTGACATGTTAGACGTGGACAACAGAGGAGTAGTAGTCACCGGGTCTGAGATTTGAGAGAAGGCCTAAGAGGCCAGAAACAAAGGGAAGGAATACAGAGAGGGGGAAAAGAGATTAAGAGAGAAGGGTAATAGATAAGTAGAAGAGAAAAGGAGAGTGAGGGTTTAGGTTGGATACGGGAAAGGTAGCAAATGTGGGAATCAAATCAACTGATACAAACAATTATGAATCAATTAGAAATCTGGGAAACACACATGTAACAGACACAACACAAATGTAAACAGAACTCAGGCCAGACCAATGTCTGAAGCCTTGGGGGGGGGATTAATAAATCCACCAAGCCCTTTTCCTCCTATCTGAAAAGACTCCTGGAACTCCGAGTCTCGGAGGAAGTGTGTCAGTTAGAGGAGTCCCCTTTTACTATCCAGAGGAAAAAACAGGGCATTGGACATGGCTTAGCCAAGCTAGAAACTTCGCCCTCCAGACCAGCTTCTTATTTTCCCAGTATGAGTGGACATCAGTCACAGTTCCGTTGAGGAGAGTTGTGAGAATCGTCCCGGGGGGGTCGAGGAGAGTTTGAGGTAGATGGAGACAAGTTCCAAGATTTCAGAGCTTTCCTGAGCAGGGTAGGTGAGCTAAATGAATGCCTGGAACCCTTATAACGGAAATTAACAGCTGTAGGTGTCCCCCATGCATACGGGATCCCTCTTTGTCTGAGAGTGTGACAGCTGGATGAGAATTCGCGTCGTTTGGCCAGTGTTCCTGGGGACAAGTCTGGATAGGTAGCAGCCTTATCAAATGGGGATGGCAATGACGGGTTATCCCTCATAGCGCGCAGGAGAAGATCTCTTGTTCCTGGTCTCAGGAAGGATATCAGGATATCCCTGGGGACCTCTTTTGGCAGTGAGGCTGGCTTCGGAAGTCTGTACAGTTTGACTACTTCCAAGATGTCTGGGGGGGCTGCAGGCAGAGCAGCCGACAGAAATGATGTCACCACTGCTGGTAGATCTTCTGTATCCTGTGTTTCTGGGACCCCTCTTAGTTTAATATTGTTAATCCGTAGGGCGTCCTCCAGGTGACACAGTTTCGCTTGCACTGTCCCCATGTCTCTATCCAGCATGTCGTAGCTGTCTGCCAGGTTATTATGTGCAGAGGCAAAATCCGACATTTTAGATTCCAGTTTGGTAGTTCTCTCTCCCATGGCCGCCATTTCCGCTCTCATTTCCTCTCTCATGCTCCGCATCTCACTTATCATAGTGTCCCTCATGTCACCAAGTATGTCCCGTATGTACCGTTTAGTGACCGGCGAGTCAGCGTCACTCACCATGTCCCTCTCTGCAGACCTCCGGGGAGAGTGAGGGGAGCGAGACAAGTCCCGCGATGTGGCTGTATCCCGGGGACTGGATGCGCGCTCAGCTTCCCTCGCAGGCGCCATCTTGGTGAGTCTCTGGCTGTCCGGCGGGAAGTAACTAGTGAGCTTACTGTCGGTGTCTCTCCGACGGGAATTTGCCCTCGGCATGACCGGAGGCAGCTGCTGAGAGAGCGGTCCTCTGCGGGGTTAATCAAGCCTGGGAATCGCCGCGTATTGCCGTTATATCTGGTCTGGGTCACGGAGCTCTCTCACCACGCGTCCATTGCCTTCAGCAGCTGGACACGCCCCCCGCCTTTTTTTTTTTTTTTTTTTTTTTTTTTTTTTTTTTCACACACAACACTCTAAAATGCCATGTCTGTATGCCCAGAATAGCTTTTTCCTAAAACTGATTGGAGTAGAGCTTGTTTCTTCTTTCTTGATGTCTACATATACATTGTTCTCCTTGTGTATATATGTCCCCTTTCTGGTATATATGGTCCTCCTCCTGGTATATATGGCCCTCCTTGTGTACATATGTCCCTTTCCTGGCATATATGGTCCTCCTTCTGGTATATATAGTCCTTATTGTGTACATATGTCCCCTTCCTGGCATATAAGGTCCTCCTCCTTGAATATATGGTCCTCATTGTGTATATATGTCCTTTTCTTGGTATATACGGTCCTCCTACTTGTATATATGGTCCTCCTTGTGTATATGCTCAAAGATTATTTTTATTATTATTATTATTATTAGAGACCAAGTAGTGGAAAAACCAGGCACCACACCTACACTGCTTTACTTTGCTTGCCAGCACACTCAGAAAAAATGGCTATTTATAATTGTGCATGTTTAGTCACAGGGTGCTAACCTAGGAACAACATCATAGAGCAAAAATTGGGAGAGAAGGTGCACTCACCCGTTGATGACTTTTGCACATAAAACTTTTATTTTCAGTGAACAGTTACATGAGGCAGGGAGGGAAGAGAAGGAGAGAACAACGAGTCATTTTGCACCAGGTTTGGTGCTTCCAGTGGTCCTGACCAATGGAAGCACCAAACCCGGTGCGAAACTACTTGAGTTCACCATCTCCTCCAATTTTTATTATTATTATTATTATTATTATTATTATTATTATTATTATTAATAATAATAATAATAATAATATTATTATTATATTTGCCCCCTTCCAGGTATACTGTACATGGTCCTGCTCCTTGTATATATGGTCCTTCTCGTGTATATATGTCCCCTTTCTAGTATGTATGTCCCTTTTTGGTATATTTGGTCCTCCTTGAGTATATATGTTCCATTCCTGGTATGTACGGTCCTCCTCCTTGTATATATGGTCTTCTTTGTGTATATATGTCTGTTTCCTGGTATATATGGTCCTTCTCTTGGAATATATTGCCCTCCTTGTGTACACATGTCCCCTTCCTGGTATATATGGTCCTCCTCCTGGTATAAATGGTCCTTCTTGTGTATCTTTGTCCCCTTTCTGTTATATTTGGTCCTCTTCCTTGTATATATGGTCCTCCTTGTGTATGCAGTATATGTCCCCTTACTAAATATGAGCTTCAGGAAGAAAGCACAGTGTTTGGTGATCCCTGTCTTTGTGATAAAGTGCCCTTTATCTTTCTCTAATAATGGAGTCCTCCATTACTCACACACTGGGCCTGATCTGCACTACTACTTACTTACTGGACAGACACTCCTCAAGAATTTAGGGGATGTGTCTTGCTGCAGCAGTGCTAATCTGCAAATGTAATAAATTTGTTAGGGTGTGCCAGATTAGGACTATCCGCCCTGGTACTCTTCCCTCTTTCCTGCCTTCTAACTATCACCCACTTAGCTACCTCACTGTCCTGCAGCTCCATACTATAATTCTATCTCGCATCTACCACTGCAAGCAGCAAACTCTTTTTCATTTTGTCTATAGATCTCAGGCTATGCTCACACGTGGCATAATCCCTGTGTATTTGTGCAGTGGCGCTTTTTTTCGTCCATACGGCGCAAAAAAGCGCGACTGCATTCACACGACGTGCTTTTTTCAGCGCGCTTTACCTGAGCCCATTTTATAATGTGGCCTATGGGAAAAGCGTGCCGAAAAAGGCGCAAAGAATTGATATGTCAGGCTACGTTCACACGTGGCGTAATTTCTGCGTATTTATGCATTTACGCAGCACTTTTTACACGCTGCATATTTCAGCGTCTTTTTGTAGACACGCTTCCACTGCACAGCGCATCCGCAGAAAGAATTGACATTCTTTTTAACTAGCTTTTCCCATAGGCCACATTATAAAATGGGCTCCGGAAAACACAATATTTTTTTTACTCCATTAATGCAATGAAATGCAAGCGTTTGATTGCGTTAACTCAGCCATAGACTTCTATTGTAAAATGCAATCAAACGCATTGCAAACGCAATGCAAAATGTGGTTGCGTTTGAAACTTTGCGTTTATCCCGAGCGCACAGAACACATTGTTAAAATGCAAACACACTTTGCATTGCATTTCCAATGCGTTTGACTGCGTTTTACAACAGAAGTCTATGGCTGCGTTAACACAATCAAACACTTGCATTTCATTGCGCTAATGCAGTGCAAAATGCATTGCATTCAAACGCAATGCTAAACGCGATGTGAACCTAGCCTAAGGCTAAGGTCACACATGCCAATCCGTGTTTTAGAGTGTTTATCAAAACGGATCCATTATTTTTAGGGTGTTTTTGAGCATCCTGTACACCTAGGTGTTTCTTGGCCTTGCTAGCAATGTTTTTGGGTAAACAACGCTCCTAGCAATGTTTTTGGGTGCAGAAAAAAACAGATAGAGGTTTTTTTAACATATCGTCCGCTTTTTGCATCAGTTTTTGGAATTAGAAAAAAAAAGTGCAAAAACTGATGCCAAAAATGGATCCTGGGCTTATGTATGACCCTAGCCTATAAGGGGGTGTAATATACATCAACTTTGTGTGGCCATGTGATGTAATACGTGTTATTGATGTGTCTTGAGCTGTATGTGAACACTCCGTGAAGCTTAGCTATTGCTGAATGATCTCGGACAGAAAGCCTAAAGACAACAATGCAGAAAGTCCAAGGATGAGTAGACCGAAGACCCAAAGTGATTAAATGAAGCTACAGAAAAAGTAGGGGCAGACCTATAATAAATAAGTACCGTATATACTCGTGTATAAGCCGAGTTTTTCAGCCCAAAAATTGGGCTGAAAAGTCCCCCCTCGGCTTATACACGGGTCGTACGGTATGCTGTGGGGAAGGGGGGCTGTGACCGGGGGCTGGAGGAGGCAGGAGGGGGCCGCGGTGACCGCAGGCGGTCACGTGGGGCCGCCTCATTAGTGCAATGAATATGCACGGCATCCCCCCGTCCATCAACGGCAGGGGAATGCCGTGCATATTGCAATACACAGCCCCCCTCCTTATTATGGGTCCCCCAGTAGTAATAAACAGCCCCCCCCCTTATCATGTCCCCCCCCAGGCTGCGGCAGCTGTGAAAATAACAAACACTTTATACATCACCTTCCGGCGCAGCTCCTCCGCTCCTCCGGTCCCGACTTCTTCTTCCTGCTTGTGCCGGTGTCATGTGACCGGGCGCAGGAGATGACGTCATTTCCTGCGCGCGGTCACAGAAGCCGGCACAAGAAGAAAAAGAAGTTGGGACCGGAGAAGCGGAGGAGCTGCGCCGGAAGGTGATGTATAAAGTGTTTGTTATTTTGACAGCTGCCGCAGCCTGGCGGGCAACATGTTCTGACCAGTTATAAATACTAGATTCTTTGATAGGGCGTTGATCCAGGGAATTAGTCTGATTGCCGTATCTGGAGTCAGGAAGGAATTTTTTCCCCCAATGTGGAGCTTAGTGTTGCCACATGGGTTTTTTTTTGCCTTCCTCTGGATCAACATGTTAGGCTATGGGTTGAACTAGATGGACTTAAAGTCTTCCTTCAACCTTAAAAACTATGTTACTATGTTACTATGATAAGGGGGGGGGCTGTTTACTACCACTGGGGCTGTATATACCTCTGGGGCTGCTGGATACTATCACTGGGGCTGTATACTACCACTGGGGCTGCTGGATACTACCACTGGGGCTGTATATACCTCTGGGGCTGCTGGATACTACCACTGGGGCTGTATACTACCACTGGGGCTGCTGGATACTACCACTGGGGCTGTATATACCTCTGGGGCTGCTGGATACTACCACTGGGGCTGTATATACCTCTAGGGCTGCTCTATACTACCACTCGGGCTGTATATACCTCTGGGGCTGCTGTATACTACCACTGGGGCTGTATATACCTCTGGGGCTGCTGTATACTACCACTGGGGCTGTATATACCACTGGGGCTGCTGGATACTACCACTGGGGCTGTATACTACCACTGGGGCTGCTGGATACTACCACTGGGGCTGTATATACCTCTGGGGCTGCTGGATACTACCACTGGGGCTGTATATAACTCTGGGGCTGCTGGATACTACCACTGGGGCTGTATATACCTCTGGGGCTGCTGTATACTACCACTGGGGCTGTATATACCTCTGGGGCTGCTGTATACTACCACTGGAGCTGTATATACCTCTGGGGCTGCTGCTGTATACTACCTCTGGGGCTGCTGGATACTACCACTGGGGCTGCTGTATATACCTTTGGGGCTGCTGTATACTACCTCTGGGGCTGCTGTATACTACCTCTGTGGATGCTGTATACTACCACTGGGGCTGCTGTATATACCTCTGGGGCTGCTGTATACCACACTGCTGGGGGCTGTATACCTGTGCTGGGGTCCACCCTTGGCTTATACACGAGTCAATAGGTTTTCCCAGGTTTTGGGGGCAAAAGTAGGGGGGTTGGCTTATACACGGGTCGGCTTATACACGAGTATATACGGTATGATTGTTTTTTTATCCTTTTCAGCTTTGCTTAACATTGGCTCCATGGCTGCCATTTTGCTGGATTTGTACATAAAAAATCTTGAAAATTTTTCTTTCATGTAAATATAATTTTGTGGGTAAAGTTGTAGGAAATTAAATCTTAGCTCCATTTAAATGTACAGTTATCTTTAAAAAAAAACAGCACAATCTAGCAAAACAATGTATTAAATTGTATCAAGATTGTTTCTTACATGTAATGTTATGGCCGCTTTACACGTCGCGATATCGCAACGCAACATCGATAAAAAGTCACGTGGTGTGGCCATTGCAGTTGATATCGTACATGCGTTGTGTCGTGTAAATGGGCAATACGACGTGAAAACAACCTAACTACGATATTGCAAGAAGATTGTACAAGCCCTTCAACCGTACGATATTGTATATGCGATGCGGCAGGATCGTGCTTTGCGACAGCACAACTATAATTTGGAGCGCAACTTCCCCTATTCACTACAATGTTAAATGACCGTTCCCTGAGTTGCTCATACCCAGGGCCGGCCCTTCCTATGTGCGAGTTGTGCGGCCGCACAGGGCGCCGGCCGCCAGGGGGCGCTGCAGGGAGCAAGTCACTTTCACTTTCTGCTGTGCCAAGCTTGGACTGGGCCCCCTGTGCTGCTGGCCCTTTAAAATTCCATCTGAGTCTTGTGTACATGCACATCCTCTCTGACCAGGGCCGCTGCAGGTTGCACAGGGCTCTCTCTGGCCAGTATCAGCGTCTGCAATTGTTTTTGTGGGCGGAGTCCATCATCTACTCACCAGTCCCGGGCATCCCGCACTGTTTGCTTGATTCATTGCAGGCTCTAGTGATTGCTGATCAGACAGCTAATCAGATAGCAGGAAACAATCACTAGAGCCTGCAATGTCTGCTACCTGCTCTCTGATTGGTGCACAATAGGTTACAGTGTGCCGTGCTCTGCATCATAGGAGAGCAGGAAGCAGTGAGCAGACTACGGCACCGCTGAGGAGATGCTCCACACCATGTGGGAGACACTTCATACAAAAGCTGTAAGTAACAGCAAAGTTAACTCCCTGCTGCTTAGATGTGTGTTTGTGTGTGTATGTGGGATGTATATAGGTGTCTGTGGGGTGTGTATATGTATATGGGTGTGTGTATATGGGAGAGGGTGTGTGTATATATGGGGTGTGTATATGTGGGATGTCTATAGGTGTCTGTGTGTGTATATGGAGGTTTGTGTGTGTATGTGGGGTGTATATAGGAGTGTGTGTGGGATGTGTGTATGTGGGGTGTATATAGGAGTGTGTATGTGTGTACATTGGGTGTATATAGGTGTCTGTGTGTGTATGTGTTTATGGGGTGTGTGTATGTGGGGTGTATATAGGTGTCTGGGGTGTGTGTATGTATGTATATATGGGTGTGTGTATATGGTAGAGGGTGTGTGTGTATGTGGGGTGTATATAGGTGTCTGTGTGTATACGAAGCTGTGTGTATGTGGGGTGTATATAGGTGTGTGTATGTGGGATGTGTGTATGTGTATATGGGGGTGTGTATGTGGGGTGTGTGTATATGGGTGTGTTCGTGGGGTGTATATGGGAGAGGGTGTGTGTGTGTACATGGGGTGTATATAGGTGTCTGTGTGGGTGTGTGTATGTGTTTGTGGGGTGTGTGTCTGTGTCTGTGGGGTTGTGTATGCATGTGTATATGGGTGTGTGTATATGGGGTGTGTATATAGGTGCCTGTGTGTGCATATGGAGGTCTGTGTGTATGTAAGGTATATATGGGTGTATATGGGTGTGTGTGAGTATATGTGGGGTGTGCGTGTATATGGGTGTGTATGTGGAGTGTATATAGGTGTCTGTGGGGTGTGTGTGTGTATATGGGTGTCTGTGTGTATATGAGTGTGTGTATATGGGAGAGGGGGTGTGTGTATATGGGTGTGTATGTGGGGTGTATATAGGTGTCTGTGGGGTGTGTGTATGTGTATATGGGTGTCTTGTGTGTATTTGGGAGAGGGTGTGTGTGTGTATATATGGGGTGTATATAGGTGTCTGTGTGTATATGGAGGTGTGTGTATATGGGGGTGTGTATATGAGTGTGTGTATGTGGGGTGTGTGTATGTGTATATGGGTGTGTATATGTGGGGTGTGTTTGTGTATATGCAGGTGTATGTGTGTGTGTGTGTGTGTATGGGGGTAATTGGGGTAGATAGGGGTGAAACCCAGCTAGAGGGGTCAGACAGGCAGAAACAGGAGAGGGATTATCAGTATACCTCATTTTGTGTGATCAATGCAGCCTCAGGTCCTTAACTGCGGTGTGTGTGGCATCTGTGTATGTTTTGATGTATGTGCATGCATGTGTCCATGCCCATGGTGATGTATGTAAGTGGTGACGTGATGTGTGTATCTATGATTGGTGTGTGTGTGTGGTGATGTATGTATAAGTCCATGCACATGGTGACAATTGTGTGTTATGTTTGTGGTGACAATCTCTTCCTCCCTGACAATGTGTGGTCACCCGGTGTGACCCCCCAGCTTCATCAGAATGCTGTGCCCAGTGAAGGGGCAGTGACACAGGACTCAGGCAGACCTTAGCACCAAGTGTGCAAAAATCTGGCCTGTCCGTGTCCTCCATGTCCGCTCTGCCCCCCTGAGCCTACGCCGTGTCCTCCATGTCCGCTCTGCCCCCCTGAGCCTGCGCCGTGTCCTCCATGTCCGCTCTGCCCCCCTGAGCCTGCGCCGTGTCCTCCATGTCCGCTCTGCCCCCCTGAGCCTGCGCCGTGTCCTCCATGTCCGCTCTGCCCCCTGAGCCTGCGCCGTGTCCTCCATGTCCGCTCTGCCCCCCTGAGCCTGCGCCGTGTCCTCCATGTCCGCTCTGCCCCCCTGAGCCTGCGCCGTGTCCTCCATGTCCTCTCTGCCCCCCTGAGCCTGCGCCGTGTCCTCCATGTCCGCTCTGCCCCCCTGAGCCTGCGCCGTGTCCTCCATGTCCGCTCTGCCCCCCTGAGCCTGCACGGTGTTCTGATGAAGCTGGGTGCAGACATTCGATCTGCGTTTATCACAGGAGGCAGAGATGTGTAGAGCTGGTGGTGGTGCTGCTCTTGTAAAACATGTCACTAACAGCCACAGGGGCATGATAACATTAATGGGAACACTAGGCTAGGGTCTGATTTGTGTATATAAGCTGACGAATCCGTCAAAAACGTAGTCTCTGGCAGGCGCAGCGCATAGCGATGACAGCATATAACAGGCTGCCTATATGTCTCTATGGACACCTGAAGCATAGCGCAGCCGCTGGCTCCACACACAAGTCCCAGATAAGCGCTATTGCAGAGCACACAGGAAAAGCGGTTTGCAGAGTAATACAGATACAGTGGGGGCAAAGACTCAGTGTTGAATCTGGGAAGGTGGGCAAGATCATTTTTTTTTCTTCTTTAAAACAACTGCACCTGGGTACACAACTTTTCAGAAAACCCCTTTAAGCCCCAACTACATATTAGATATCTACAGCCTCATTTAGAAGTCCATTTTTTAACATCTGAGAAAAGACTGATGGTTTAATTTTAACATTTTCTATGGGAATTCCCGCCACCTCCTGACTGACAGCAGCACATCACAGGACCCTGATGTTGAGATAGATGGCAGCACGTTAATGTGTTTTGAGAATACAGAGGGGTGGGGGCACCAAAGGACAAATTTGCACAGGGCGCCATTCAGCCTAAGGCCGGCCCTGCTCATACCCAGCGCAAAGAAGGGGCGTACACCATCGTAGTTGCGTTGCCTGCCTATATCTCCCTGTTTGATATCTACTATGCGATCTTGGACAAGTGCCAAAACGTGCACGCTCCCGTTAGATCGTATGCAATATCGGAACGATTTTGACCATCTGTGCAGCAGAACATATGGACTTTTCAATTGTTATGTTTGATAAAACACTGCTTCACTTTCTATCATAATAATCCAAGTATTGAAACTGGAACCAAGACAATATATTGATCACTATGAAATGAATGTGAAAGCACATATAGAATCATGCAACATTATATAAACAGCAATTTAGTATTTCCTGCTATCAGATAATTTGTTTCAACCATTCAACAGTATGAATTAGGGCTAATGTGCTGTTAAGTAGCCATTATTGACTTTTGCTCCTATGGGAATACTGTTCATTACTTCAATGTTTGGATGTTCAGAAGAAATTGTCATACTTTATTAAAATTAAATTAATTTCCCTTCAAGTTTAAACTGTTTAAACAGCTAATAAAGCTTCCTACTCGTTTTAGTTCAGTGCAGTGACAGTGCTTCTTTTCAGTGTCTGCAGAGACAGAACCTTCATACTATTGATATTTGGTAGTGATAATTGGGACATTGCATAGCACTTTTCAACCACAGACTCTAAATTCCCTAGGGGTAATTAAAAAAAAAATGATACTGTTGTTTTTGGTGCAGTTTTTGGATTTAAGTTATTAAGCAAAAGCAAAAAGTGGATTTAGCTAAAAGTTTGAGTTTTTGTATGTTTCCCATTCCTTTTGGCCAATAATCTACTATGTATACAAAAAAAAACCTGCCACACAAGCTGGAGGGTTTAAACCCTTTACCACAAAGCGATTTTCCATTTATCATTTGGGTTTTCTCCTCCCCTTCTTTCAAGAGCGATATTTATTTTTTTCATCAATATAGTCATCTGAGGGCTTGTTTTTTGCGGAACGAGTTGTACTTTGGAATGAAACAATAAATGTTATTATATATTGTACTGGAAAATGAGGAAAACATTCCAAGTGTAGTGAATAGCCAAAAAGTGAAATTCCACAATTTTTTTTTTATTTACCATGTTGTAACATCAGTCTCTTTGTTACTTGTTTCCCCTGTGTTGATGTGCATGTCAGTGCTCTTATCCAATGCTTCTTCCCTCCTAACCAGCTGGGATACTGTTGTCTGCTACCTTTAAGGATGTTACTTGGTTCCCTGCTCCTCTCCTCCGCTGTACGCGTTTTGTAAAGTCTTTACTGAACTGCATGACCATCTGTGTGTGTGATCCCTGGCTCACGCTGGGAATGCTATCTGCGGGTTGCGAGCTCCTCTGTTGCAGGTGCATGACTTTCTACGTGTGTCCAGGATTGCAGCCACTGCCAGGTTCATAGGCCTCTGATTCTGTGTTGTGTATACTGATTCCTGTTTGTGCCTAGGGTGTTTGGTCCAGCATGATGCTCCTCGTCTGCCTTTCTTTCCAGCTCCATACCTGCCTGCAACCAGTTCTGGAATAGCTGATGTCTGCTTGTCTTTGTCCCTGCACCCATCCTTTCCATGTGTTTTCGCTGGTACCAGAGTCTTTGCCTTGAATGTGGAATCCTTCTGTGTGATATTCCTGAAGTCCTTCTGTGTCTTGACCCATGTACCTAGTGACTGTGAGTTTCCTGTGTCTTGTGAATAAAGCTCTGTTTATCTCTTAAAGTTGGAGTCTGGTGTTCATGCTGAGGGTGTACTACGCTGTGCTCATGCTACTGTGCTGAGCTCACACTGTCCAGTTTCGGTCCACTCCTGCTGTGCATGTGTCACTTCGCTCCGGCCCATGCTGGATGTGCTTGCACTGTTCTCCTGTGCTCATACCATTTAGCTCCAGTCCACTCCTGTAATACCAATGCCATGCAACTCCGGTCCACTCCTGCGGTGCTGGCTCCATCTTGCTTGGGTCCTTTTCATCTAGTGTCCGATGACTGATGTCCAGATCCTGATGACCACTGCCTGGTGCCTGAGCATGTCTGATGTCCAGAGCCTGGTGACTGCTATCTGGTGTCTGGAGCCTGATGACCGATGTTCAGTGTCCAGATGTCCTGCCTGTGTCCAGATGTCCTGCCTATGCCCTAGATGTCCAGCCTGTGTCCAGATGACGAGTCTGAGGTCCTGGTCATCCAGTCTATGTTCAAGAGGCATTCCCACTCGTATTACTGGAAAGGCTCCTCCTCTTGAGGTTCCTGTAACTGACCAATCGACGTCCTAAGCTTCCCTGTGGGTGTTCCTGGACCTGTGTTCTCTGTGTTCCATCTATGTCCCAATGTCCGGCCTACTCCCATGCTTGATGTGCGGAATCAGGAGCTTGGCATAATGTTTTGAAACCGTGTACTGTACTGCGACTTTTAGTGTCAGTAAACCTTATGTTCCTTAATACCTAAAGTTGTGCGGTGTCATCCAGTCCTGCATTGTATCACCTTACCCACGTGCTCAGCTGCCACAGACCCAGTTGCTGCCCTTCCTTAGTCTGGATAGGTCTGGGTCTGCCCTGTGGTCCAGTGGCTCCACAGTCTATTACCACCTGGGTCACACGCCCACATCGCTGGGGCTTGGTGGCGTCAGAGCATAAGCAAGCAAAGCCCATCCAGTAACACATGATAACTATGCAGCAAAATTACCCTGGCAGTATGATTCCTTAAGATCAGTATATGTTTGTAGATAACAAGCAAATAGTTTTTTTATTATTTTTTTGGTGACAAAAAAAATCCACAAATTTGTCAAAGAAAAAATGGCGCATTAGCTACCATTTTCAGAAAACTGTAGCATTAATATTTTATTGGATCTGCAGTTATATGAGAGCTTATTTTTTTGCAGCATGAGCTGTAGTTTTTACTGATACAATTTTTTGGTAGATGTTATGTTTTAATCACCTCTCATTGAATTTTATTCTAGTGTTACCGCAGTTAAAAAAAAACGTAATTCTAACATCTAGATTTTTTTCATTACACTTTTTACTGATCAGATTACTTCATATCTGGATAAATCAAATATTTTTGAATGTGATGATTCCAGATATGTGTTTTTTCTTTTGTTATTGTTTTATTTTTAATAAGGCAAAGAGGTGTGATTTTAACTTGTTTTTTTAATTTTTTTAAATTGTTACTTTTTACTGTTTTTTCTAGTCCCATTAGAGAACATGAAGCTGCTACCTTCTGATCACTTTTGCTAAACATCTGACCACTTGTGCTGATGCATTGTTCTGTAGAGCAGAAATGGTGACTTACTATGAAAGGCAGTTTGCAGTCAGCATCCACGGGGAGTTCATCATAACAGGCACATAGGTCATCAGCTGACTTGCTACCATGTGCCGGCATTAGACAGTTTGGCGATGGATCCCCCACAAGACACGCCTGATATGAAGGAGCAGGTCATTTTCATCACTACCCCAGGTGCTGAGGGTGGGTCAGCAACATCAAAAACATGGCAGGCTGTGGGGTGTGGCCTGGAAGCTCATGGCGCTTGCAGCATATACCAGAAGCTCCCATGGGCATTCCTTCTCACCAACTCCTAACAGCTTCTTCCAGCTGCAGATTCTTCCCCCTGAGTGCAGGAGACTCCGGGCAGTATGATTTCCATCCCGAGGGGCCCTCTGAAGCAGCGCACAGAGTCCCAGAAGGTAAAGGACTTCTTCTCCATGCAGTCGTACTCAGAGGCTGCACAGCATATGGTGTCATCTCCACGGTCCCCTGGGATCTCCTCACAGGCATTCTGGAGCCAAGCGGGGAGCCCAGAACTTATGCCCATAGGACATCACACTCTGCCACGGTTTTTCATTTGGACGCAAACTTTGCTACGCCCACTGCGCACAGATGCGCTGTATCGCCGGCCCTTACTGGTGGACTTATGCCGGTTTTCTCCGGTTTACATATATGTTCTTTTTTAATGTTTTGTCGATTTCCGTTTTCCCCACTCCCTCCCCTTTCTTTACCCTCTCTTTGCCTCTCTCTGGTCCTATAGCACATTATCTGACTGAAATTATGTATAGTTTTGTGTTCTTCGCCAATGAGTGTGAATCTTTTATCTTTTAATTCACGTGGATTGAACTCCCCGGCGAAGCGCTCCTTATTCTGGAGGGAGGATTGCAAATCTAAAGTGGACATAATTTGTGTCCACGAGACACACCTACTGAGGAGGACAACTGTAGAATTCAACATCATCTTTTTTCTACAACTTTTTTCTCCAACTGCTCTTCCAAGAAAGCAGAAGTCCTGATCAGAAACTCAGTTTCCTTTACGCTAACGGACTCTGTGATGGACCCTATGGGTAGATACATAATTTTACTAGGTTTGCTATCTGGGGTGGAGGTGACCATCGTAAATGTCTATGTGCCCAACTGCTCTCAGGTAAAATATCTCTCAAGCTTTCTAAAAAAGGTAGTTGAGGTGGTTCATGGAATGAAAATATTCTGCAGGGATCTAAACTCGGTCAGGTCCCATGAGTTAGATTGTTCTTCCCAGGCTTCGCCCTCTAGATGGGAGCTAAGTCCTTTGTGCTGGGGGATGCATCTCCACCATGTGTGGCAATACCTCCACGTATGAGAGAAGGACTATTACTACTTCTCGCACAGATACAGTTCATACTCCAGAATTGACTACTTTTTGGTAGATGATTTCACCCTCCCGGCCTGCGTCTTTGCGGAAGTGGGATTAATAACCTGCTCCGACCATGCTCCGGTGAGTCTGGAGATCATGGTGGCAGATTGCCTGACCCTCCCGCATAGCTGGAAACTAAACACTGGGCTTCTGTTGGAGATGGGGGTGGTGGATGAGGTTGGGAAGGGTCTTGCTGAGTTCTTTACATTTAATACAAATGGTGAGGTAGATGACACTCTGTGGGCCGCCCACAAGTCTTTATCAGAGGAGTTTTCCTCCAAAAATCCATTCAGCTCAAAAAATCCAACAATAGGCTAAGGTCCTCCCTCCTCACTCAGCTCCACCAGCTTGAGTCAATCAACAAACAAAATCCCACCCCCAGGGATCAAGGCAGATCATACAGATCCGATTACAATTACGGGCCCACCTTCTGGCCCTACAAGAACGCTCTCTCACACGCCTTAAAACCTCTTTTCATGCAGCAGGGAAAAGGGCTGGTGCAATACCTGCCAGGCATATTAGAAAAAGGGAGGATAAACGCTGCATAGAGGTCTTGGTGGATTTTAGGGGTAGGGCAGTCAGAAACCCTTGTGAGATTGCAAAGGTCTTTGCTCATTATTATTCCTCTTTGTACAAAATCAGAGATGACCCTTCTATTCCCCAACATTTCAATGAGGAGATAGCTCTGTTCCTGGCCAAATTGATCCTTCCGCAGTTGTTGGAGGCACAACGGGTGTCCTTCAATGCCCCCTTTACACGAGATGTAGGAAACAAGAAGGGTGCCAGAACCACGATCCCATCTTGACAAATTCAATCCAACAACAAGGATTTACGATGCTGATTTTTATTTTTCTATGCGTTTCGGGGGTGCAAGCCTCCTTCCTCAGGAAACAATCACAAATGCCTTTTCTAAATTAGGATACTACAATCTTCGCTAACCTGCTAGCGCTATGGCTGCAGGAAGTCCTACCTTCCTTAGTCAGCCCAGACCAGGTGGGATTTGTGGTGGGCCGACAAGCAAAGATGGGACTGGGAGAATCTTGGATTTTATCAAGGTTGCCAAGACTAGGGGATCCCCCAGTGTGTTCCTGTCTCTTAACAGCTGAGAAAACATTTGACAGGGTGCACTGGGAGTATCTAAAACAGGTCTTAGGCAAATTCGAAATTTCTGGTCATTTTCTAGCGTCAGTTTTGTCTCTTTATTCTTATCCGAATGCTAGAGTCATCTCGTCAGGCTTTCTTTCTCTTAGTTTATCCATCACTAATGGTACCTGCCAGGGGTGCGCACTCTCACCCTCGAATTTTCGCTCTGGTGATGGAGCCACTTGCAGTCACGATCAGATCTAATCCAGAGATCAGGGGCATTAGAGTGGGCTCAGTAGACCATGTGATTGGCCTTTACACTGATGATATAATTATAGCATGCACAGACATAGAAATTTCTTTACATAACATAATGGCCACTCTGTCTCTCTTTTCCCGCATTTCATATTACAAGCTCAACGCTTCGAAATGAGTGATCTTCCCAGTTTCGGTTCCCCTTCCCCTGATGACACGTCTGAGATGCTTGTTTCACTTCTCATGGTCGTGGGCTCATGAGGGCATTCCCTATCTGGGCATTCTTCTAACTCCGTCCCACGTCACTGCATCCCGTTTATATAAAAGCTTTATCAATGGCTGTTTTGAAAGATATTAATACACATCCGCTGCACAGCCTCTCATGGATTGCGAGGGCACACGCATTTAAATGATCTTCTTTCCAAAGGTTATATATTGCTTCAGGTGCCTCCCAATTTGTGTACCAAAGTCTCTGTTAAAAAAACTACAAAGCATAGTTTACTCATACATATGGGCAAAGAAGCACCCTT
This sequence comes from Allobates femoralis, assembly GCA_033576535.1. Classification (NCBI taxonomy): domain Eukaryota; kingdom Metazoa; phylum Chordata; class Amphibia; order Anura; family Aromobatidae; genus Allobates; species Allobates femoralis. Next base: position 311,571,468 of record JARQOC010000005.1, read on the forward strand.
GGGTAGCACACAGGATTATGTTCCTCTCCTATGGGGATGGGGGTATGTGGGTTCCTGATCTGGCTGTTTAGCACAAAGCTATTATTCTAGAGGAAGCCAAAATTTGGTGGACTGACTCTGATAAATTGGGGTGGGCTCAGATATAATCTTGTTTTGCCATTAATGGCTCCCTGAGGGGATTCCTAACCTCCGAGGTTGTCACGGGTGGCACGGATGACAGGGTAGAGGCCACGCGCAGACGATCCCAGCGTTTGGCCAATCAGCCATAATGTTTGAGGATGGTCCGTCTTTCAGGGGCATTTACCTTCTGTGTAGATGGAGAGAAGGTATGATAAGATCTCCCTATCATGGGGAGACGGCTGGGAAGGTCTTGTGCTCGGTCTGGTTTCTCCACCAGTATTGTGGGTCACTAGGACCCAGCAGGTTCTTCCCACCTTTATAAGGAGTTTCATTGCCCTCCCTCGGTGCAGGTGATATTTCCTTATACACTCATTATCCTTGCTCCAGCAGAAGCTGAGGTTGTGGAGGTTGCTGTGCTCTGCTGCAAGATAAGTGTTTTCTTTTCCCATTGTCTGTTTTCCTGGTGTTTGTCTTTAGTTGTTAGTGGAGGGGTCTAGTGAACCTCTCCATCTGATCCTTAGATAAGGTAGTGCTAGGATCAGAGAGGGACGAGGTTCGTGGTCGGCGACAGTTGAGGAAACTGTATAGGGACGTTAGGGCAGACAGGGTCAGCCCCAGTAAGACGAGGGGTCACCCTCTCCCTCTTGTGCCCGTAGCTTTAGGGACTCCTTATTCCCCCCCCCCGTCGTTGTCCTACGCTGAGTGTCTCTCCCACTCCCAGCGTGACATTATCACCTGCCGATACTGTAACTGAAGGACAGGGGAGGAACCGATTTTTCTTCCTTTCCTTATGGATCCTGTGTCTGCTTTGGCCCAGCAGCTGCAGTCCTTGTCTTTGGAGGTTGCGGACCTTCGGTCGGCTTTACAGGGCCCGCAACCGCAAAATGGTGTCTTGGGGAATCAAGCACTGGGTCAGGCCAGACCTGAACCTAAGGTTGCCCTCCCTGACAGGTTTTCAGGAGGCAGAGATAAGTTTACTGTGTTCAAAGAGGCCTGTAAATTATATTTTAGGCTTAGGCCTTTTTCCACTGGTGACGAGCAGCAGCGGGTAGGAATTATTATGTCGCTACTGCAGGGAGATCCCCAATCCTGGGCTTTCTCTCTGCCACAGGACTCTACTTGTCTCCGCTCTGTGGATGAATTTTTTGACGCCCTAGGCCTTATATATGATGACCCTGACCGTGTCTCTTTGGCTGAATCCAGGTTGCGCCATCTCCGCCAGGGGACTCAGTCGGCGGAATCATATTGTTCTGAGTTCCGCAGGTGGGCTACGGACACGAAGTGGAACGATCCGGCGCTCAGGAGTCACTTTTGTCAGGGTCTTTCAGAGAGGCTGAAGGATGCTCTGGCGGTTTATGAGACCCCTCCGTCCCTGGAGGCGGCTATGTCGTTAGCTATTCGTATGGATAGACGCCTCCAGGAGCGGAGGAGTAGACCTCCGGTTACTGGGAGCCATTCTCGTGGTGGTTCCTGGTTACCGGGAGGTCACGCGGAGGGTGAGTCGTTCCTCCCGAGTGCGGAGGAACCTATGCAGCTAGGAGGAGCGGCGGCCTCGAGGTTCTCCTCCGGTGCCTCCCGGGGCAAGGGGAAGGGGTCTGTTTCTTCTGTGGGAAAGGGGACCATTTCATTGGGGCCTGTCCCTACACTCCTAAACGGACTGGGGTGCCTGGACCTTATGTGACTATGGGGGGTGTAGAGGTGGTCGAACGGGAGGTGTGTGTATCCTCCATTTGTACTTCCCGTTTCCTCCTAAGTGCGGAGGTGGCGCTGGAGGGCAAAACGGAGGGTATTTCTGTGTTTGTGGATAGTGGTGCGGGGGTCAGCATGGTGGATGCTCATTTTGTAGACGCTCATGGGCTTAACTGCTGTTTATTGTCTCGCCCCATCCGTATCTATGCCATCGACTCAGCACCTCTTGCTCAGGGTAGTCTCACACATATCGTACATGACATTAAGTTGACGGTTGGATCCCAACATCAAGAGACGATATCTTGCTATGTTCTAGACGGTCTCCCCGCTCCCATTGTCCTGGGCTTGCCATGGTTGATTAAACATAATCCCGTAGTAGATTGGCAGTCCCGGGACATTGTGGAATGGAGTGATTTTTGTTCTGAGAATTGTTTGGTTACCTCATTTTCGGTGGTGTCTGCTGTATCTCTGCCCCCGTTCCTATCGGAGTATGAGGATGTGTTCTCAGAGAAGGGGTGCCAAGACCTGCCCCCTCATCGGGCATATGATTGCCCAATCACCCTCGTTCCCGGAGCTAAACTGCCCAAAGCTAGGATGTTTACTATATCGGGTCCGGAAAGACAGGCGATGAAGGATTTCATTTCCGAGAGTCTGCAGACGGGTCACATCAGGCCCTCAACTTCGCCGGTTGCGGCTGGTTTCTTTTTTGTTAAGAAAAAGGATGGGGGCCTCCGTCCTTGCTTGGATTTCCGGGAGTTGAATCGGATTACTGTCCGTGATCCGTACCCCCTCCCTCTGATCCCTGATTTATTCAGTCAGGTAGTGGGTGCTAAATGGTTCTCCAAGTTGGATTTGAGGGGGGCCTACAACCTGATTAGGGTCAGAGAGGGGGATGAATGGAAGACGGCCTTTAATACCCCGGACGGCCATTTTGAAAGTCTCGTAATGCCGTTCGGGCTCACTAATGCCCCTGCGGTTTTCCAACACTTTGTCAATGACATATTCCATCATTTGGTGGGTAGATTTGTGGTTGTTTACTTAGATGATATCTTGATATATTCCCCCGATATGGAGACGCATCAGTCCCATGTCAAGCAGGTGTTACAGGTCTTACGGGACAATAAGCTGTATGCTAAACTCGAGAAATGTGTCTTCGCCGTTCAGGAGGTACGTTTTTTGGGGTACCTCCTGTCGCCGTTGGGTTTTCGGATGGATCCGGAAAAAGTCCGGGCGGTGCTGGACTGGGAGCAACCGGACAATCTACGGGCATTGCAACGTTTTTTGGGGTTTACCAACTTTTACCGTAAATTTATTAGGAACTATTCGGTGCTGGTGACGCCTCTTACGGACATGACTAGGAAGGGGACAGATTTTTCCGAGTGGTCGGAGTCTGCTCGCCAGGCTTTCTCCTCCCTAAAGCGTTGTTTTGTTTCCGCACCTATTCTCCGTCAGCCCAATCTTTCTCAGCCCTTCGTTGTGGAGGTGGATGCGTCTGAGGTGGGGGTGGGGTCTGTATTGTCGCAAGGCCCTTCGCCTGGGAAATGGGTGCCCTGCGCGTTCTTCTCCAAGAAGTTGTCGTCGGCCGAGAGGAATTATGATGTTGGTAATAGGGAGCTGTTGGCTATTAAATTGGCTTTTGAGGAATGGCGTCACTGGCTGGAAGGGGCTGTCCATCCCATCACAGTTATTACCGACCACAAGAACCTGTCTTACCTTGAGTCCGCCAAGCGTCTCAATCCCCGGCAGGCCCGGTGGTCCTTGTTTTTCACGAGATTTAATTTTACCGTCACTTACCGTCCAGGGGTTGAGAACGTGAAGGCTGATGCATTGTCGCGTAGTTTCCTGGGTGGTAGTGCTCATGAAAGTCCCGTTCCCATCTTACAGGAGGGGGTGGTTGTTTCTGCTCTTTGCCCTGATCTGGAGGGGGAGGTGTTGAAGGTCCAGGGGGGCGCCCCTGCCTCCTGTCCTTCTGGGAGACTGTTTGTGCCATCATCTTTGCGTCTCAGAGTGCTGTCAGAGCATCACGACTCCGTATTGGCAGGGCATCCCGGCAGTAGGGCCACCTTCGATCTTTTATCTCGTCGCTTTTGGTGGCCGGGGTTGAGGAAGGACGTAGCGGAATTCGTATCTGCCTGTAGTGTGTGTGCACGGGCTAAGGTTCCGCATACCCGTCCGGCTGGTTCTCTCTTGCCATTGTCTATTCCTGAGAGGCCATGGACACATGTGTCAATGGATTTTATCACCGATCTTCCAGCGTCTGCGGGCAAGACGGTAGTGCTGGTAGTGGTTGATAGATTCAGTAAGATGGTTCGCTTTGTGGCACTGCCCGCGCTTCCTAATGCTCGGACACTGGCACAGGTGTTTGTAAGTGAGATCGTGAAGCTTCATGGAGTTCCCTCCGAGGTGGTTTCTGATCGTGGTACTCAGTTTGTCTCCAAGTTTTGGAAGGCTTTTTGTGCACGTTTAGGAATTGCCTTGTCCTTCTCTTCTGCTTTTCATCCTCAGTCTAATGGGCAGACCGAACGTATGAATCAGAATTTGGAGACTTATCTGAGGTGTTTTGTCTCTGACAATCAGGAGACTTGGGCGAGTTATTTGCCCTTGGCCGAGTTTGCCCTTAATAATCGTCTTCAGGAGTCCACTGGCAAGTCACCGTTCTTCGGTGCATATGGGTTTCATCCTCAGTTTGGTACTTTTAGTGGTACTAGTCCTTCCGGAGTTCCTGAGGAGGACCGATTTACCTCATCCCTCTCCTCGGTGTGGCGGAGGGTACAGAGTAGCTTGAAGCTCTTAGGCGACAGGTACAAACGTATGGCTGACAGGAAGCGTGCGCCAGGTCCGGACCTGTGTGTGAATGACTACGTGTGGTTGTCTACCAAGCATGTGAAGTTGAAGGTGCCCTCTTGGAAGTTGGGGCCCAGGTTTATCGGCCCTTATCAGATAACCGCCGTTATCAATCCCGTGGCGTTTCGTCTTGCGTTGCCTCCCGCTCTTAAGATCCACAATGTATTTCATAGGTCGCTCCTCAAACCGTATGTGCCGTCGTCTAACCCGTCTCCTTTGCCCCCGGAGCCCATCTGCGTAGCGGGGAATTTGGAATTTGAGATCTCAAAGGTGGTTGATTCTCGCAGGGTGCGCCGTTCTCTTCAGTATTTGGTGCACTGGAGGGGATACGGTCCGGAGGAATGGATGTGGGTGCCGGCGTCGGAAGTCTCCGCCGCTAGGCTGGTCCGCGCTTTTCACCGTTCCCATCCGGATAAGCCTGGTCCTGAGTGTCCGGGGGCCACTCGTGGACGGGGGGGTACTGTCACGGGTGGCACGGATGACAGGGTAGAGGCCACGCGCAGACGATCCCAGCGTTTGGCCAATCAGCCATAATGTTTGAGGATGGTCCGTCTTTCAGGGGCATTTACCTTCTGTGTAGATGGAGAGAAGGTATGATAAGATCTCCCTATCATGGGGAGACGGCTGGGAAGGTCTTGTGCTCGGTCTGGTTTCTCCACCAGTATTGTGGGTCACTAGGACCCAGCAGGTTCTTCCCACCTTTATAAGGAGTTTCATTGCCCTCCCTCGGTGCAGGTGATATTTCCTTATACACTCATTATCCTTGCTCCAGCAGAAGCTGAGGTTGTGGAGGTTGCTGTGCTCTGCTGCAAGATAAGTGTTTTCTTTTCCCATTGTCTGTTTTCCTGGTGTTTGTCTTTAGTTGTTAGTGGAGGGGTCTAGTGAACCTCTCCATCTGATCCTTAGATAAGGTAGTGCTAGGATCAGAGAGGGACGAGGTTCGTGGTCGGCGACAGTTGAGGAAACTGTATAGGGACGTTAGGGCAGACAGGGTCAGCCCCAGTAAGACGAGGGGTCACCCTCTCCCTCTTGTGCCCGTAGCTTTAGGGACTCCTTATTCCCCCCCCCCCGTCGTTGTCCTACGCTGAGTGTCTCTCCCACTCCCAGCGTGACAGAGGTGTTGTGCCCATCGGGTGCCCCTTCCCCTCGATACCATGAAAATAATGCTCCTCTATTGCAAAGATGTAGCTGACCGCTTGATCTCCCTCTCCCCGTGAGGGGCTCCTATTAAAGCGCTGTACGCACTCATTCCCTATTTAAATTTAGGGTTTAGGATGAGGCTGGAGTTCGTGTTCTGAGTGATGTTCCCCAGGGGGGAAACGTCTGCCCTTTGAGACCCTCTATTTAATATTCCCCCTGGCTGATAAGATGGTCTACAAGACAACGGTCAACGTAGTTCAAAATTGCAGAGGGTGGATGGTGTATACGGACCTGCGCTGCATAGACCAGAAAGATCAGGCGTTGTTCATCATTATAGTGTTTATTTGCAACGTGTTTCAGAGTTAGTCCAAACTCCTTCCCTGAGGAAGCAGTTGTGACTAACTCCGAAATGCGTCGGAAATAAACACTATAATGATGAACACCGCAGCTCTCCCTTGACCATCTTAGGACCTGTGGCCATGGTGCATTGTTTGATGCTTTTTTTGCTGCACATTTTTAAAATCTGCATAAAAATCTATATGTTTAACCTGAGGCCAGCAAAGTCTGACAGGTGCTGTTCCCACATTGCTTTTTTGCCCTTTTCCAAGTAGTTCAGATTTTTTTCTGCCACAAAATCTACAGCAAATCCGCAAGGAAAAAAACACGTTGGCACTGAGCTTTTGAACTCTCAGACTTTGCTGCCTTCAGGATTTACATGCATATTTTGCTGTAAATTCTCAAAATCTGCTTAAAAAAAAGCATCAAACAATGTACTAAGGCAAGGGATCTTACAACAATATGGTCTCATGTTGACACAAAGCCTCCCCCATATCCTGTAAGAGCAGGCATGTAGGCATGTATGAGAGTGTGAAAAGCCATGCATCACAAACACTACTATGGTTTAGAGTCGAGGGGTCACACAGGGGCAATCATGCAAGTTTCAACTGTGCTGCACTCCATAAAAACACCGATCCTCACAAGACACTGGCAATATTTATTTGTTTTTTCTCGCACTATATCGTGGCTATCACGAGACAACTAGTATTCTGAGTGCTTATGCCACAGAGGTTATATTAGGTCACACAGCAGAATTCCCTGCTGCATGATACCCACTGTGTAACCTAAGACAACCTCAGGGAAGTCATGAGGATCCCTGAGGTTCATGAGCGGGCCTGGAAGAATGTGTGACAGTGGCGCCGAAGCTTGCTATGTAATACTGTAAGAAGATAATGTCAGTGCCAAAACAGCGAGACTCAACAGTAAAATGGTTTGAACTGTGTTTATCAGATTTTGTGCACCTTCAAAGGTGTTTTCTAGCCCTTGGTCTTGCCTGCCATTGATTTGAATAGGGTTCAGATGTTGGGCAAACTGTTCGGCAAAGTCGGTGAACATGTGCCCGTTCAGTGAACCAAACCGATTCTGAACTTTAAAAGATTCTCATATCACTAGTCCTGATGCCCTTGATGTAACCCGCTCCATACATTGTGTTTTGACTATGAATGATATGGCCATCTTTTATCAAGGGAATAGATTAGTTTTAGTATCAGTGCAGTGGTATTATAGATATATTAAGTTATAACCGGATGAATACCTCTTTATATGTGATTTTTACAGTGAAATAGGCAAGTTGTTTCATTTGTTTTGTGAACATTTCTGGCTTACACAATTTAAACTAACTGCACAATGTGAGGAAATGTACTTTGTAAAGAACTGCTTTGTAGAGAAATGTACTTTGATTTTTTATGCTGAGACAACATATTGTCACATTGTATAACATAGAACAGGAAATGAAGAGTTTGAAGATGATGTGAAGTTTTCAGATCTGTGAATTCAGCCCAATATACCAGTTTATTATTTAACAGCACCTTTGATATACATTAATATGGAATAGTGTGTTTACTTTCTGGAGCACATTTCTATGGTGAACATATTGTTTTATTCTTCTTCTGAAGCATTTTGATTTGTAAGCCTCTTTCCCTGGACACTGCTCCTGAAAATAAAAGCATTGTTCTTTATGAATTTTTTAATACACTTCATCCTGATAAGCTTTCAGGTAAGCAACATCACTGTGTGGACTATGCATTGCTGCCTACACCTATTTGTAAACAAGTGTGAACAACCAGGGAGCATTAGTGTCAGCTTCTTCCATGGTTGGCTGGGGACAATATAAAGGCTAGCATCCAGAGTCTGTGTGACTAAGTGGAGCAGAAATGCAATATTCATAATAATTTCAACTAAAAAATGTTACACCTAAGATTTAACTACATACAAAGGTTTAGAGGATGCTAGTGAGTACTATCTGTATAACTGTATTCTACAATGGTTAATCAGAACGTGCAAGTACAGTATGTAGCTATAAATGTGACATGGACTAGGAATTATAGTGTTTATCAGCATGGGTGATAAGAGGTGATGTGTGCCATAACAAACTACTAATCAGTTCTAGACCCTTAACCTCTAACCAAATACTGAGTCACAGAGGAATATGAGGCCTCTGACATTAATGGCTAAATAGAAAAATAGATGTCTATGAATGGCTCTCTATCTCTAATCATAGTTCATTGCCTTCTTTCAGCTACGGAGTTAACATAGCGTGCCTTCCATGTCATGCAGAGTACTGATCACTGCCAAGAGACAACTTGACGGTCCCCAGTCCCCAATGCCACTGATGGTTGTTTCACTGATAAGATCACCAGAATTCAATCACTGTCACGAGATTTCCTCTTTCAGTTTTGTTATTCATGTCACAATTTCCAAATGTCCTCTGCAAGTGTTTTCAACTGCATACTATAAAAGAGAGTGAAAGCCCATGTTAAATGTATGCTTTCACTAAAGAGTTGAAGTATGCTATGCTGTTACTTTTTCTTTCAAGATTTAAATCACTAATAATAATAAGATGGATTTTTAATTATTTTACTTAAATTAGATTGGAAGGAATAAAATAAATTTTTATTTTTATACATTTATATCCCTTTATGAAAAAATGATTAACAGGATCAATGAACTTGAAATAAAATTCAAACTTGCCAGCTTTGCCAATTTTTCCTAAAGAATCAATTTTTACCAAAACTTTTAAATGCTTAAAATATCCTAAGTCTTCTGAACATAGGTGTATAATACGTATAGGTTTCTTAGGACTCCATGGAGCCCATTTAATGCAACCATAACCTTATTAATGATCAAGGGATCTTAGCCTATTTGGAAGGAGAATACTTATACTAATAAATGTTAAATGACAGACTATTTAACAAAACAATGAAATATCAGACTTGTTAAGCTGCTTAATTTCTAGAAATATTCAAGAAATTCTTCTTTTGTGAGCGGTATCTCTCTTGTTGGTGTTTATGCACAAGCGGTGCTGAAGGAAGACCCCATAGCTTTTTCCCATAGGTTGTACAAAATATATCTTATTTTATTTTGGAGTATTAAGAACCTTTTTCTTTGCTAAATTAAAAAACCAAAGCCTTTTCACAGGGCGCCCAAAAATTATACCTTTATATAAGGTGCAAGAACAGGTGTGCTCATCACATTTAAAAGCGAAGTAGTAAAGGTTTGTCAACTAGTAATACAGAAGTTATTCCTTTTTTTGGATCTGCGACAGGTTTGTTAGTCTGACAATATACAATTACACAAGCTTTATATCAAGCCTTTCAAAATATTCCTATTTTAGGGAACGGAAATTGGTTTGCTGTTTCCAAAATGAAGAAGTAATTGCTTGCTGTTAACAAGTTTTTTTTTTAAATAGCTTTATTTTGTGAGATGTTTAATAATTGTGTACCATCAAAGTCATTAGGGCAGACTATCACTATAAAACACAGCCAGGATATATGTGGCTGGAGTGGCAATGGCTGCAACAGAAGTGAGAGTATTAGAATGAATGTAAAGGTAAAGAGATGTCTGGCAGTATATAGCCAAAAATGGCAGCCCCAGCAGCTGCAGTGCAGTCTAGCACTAAAACACAGTGGGCAGGCAGCCAAGAAATGGGTGGCCGGCATGGCTTTACAATGGAAAAAGCAGAGACAAAAGCTGCATGGTAGAAAATAAGTAAAAGGCAGGAAAGAAGATGTATGATAGTGTAGGATCAGCCAAGGGTAGGCCTAGTAGCAGCAGTGCAGTCTGGCACAATAAAACAAAGTGGGCAGGCTGCCAGCAGATGTGTGGTTGGCATGGCTATGCAGAGGCATTGACACTGACAAAAGCTACATATATAGAGAAAAAGGATGGGGAAGGCAAGCAATGCCACCCGTTAATGTTGACAAACTCACCATTTGGAGCTAAAAACAATCTAACAAAGCATTTAGCAGGATGCCGACAGATCATATTAAATAAGGAAAACACAGGTGCATAGAACAGATGCAATCACACTCAACCTACCAGTACATGGGGGAGGTGATTTTGCTATGCAAAAGTTAAGGTTTGCCTACACAGGACGCTATTCACACAGATACATATGATGCAGAGTGTCTGCATGCTGTCCACTGGTCTCACCACCAGACCAAATGGGCAGCCAGTATGATGCCTCTGCACCACTAGTTGAATGAAACCTCATGGGGACCAACCTTACTATTCAAAAATGATAAAAAAGTGCAAAACATTTTTTATTATAAGAAAAAAAATTGTGCGGTATTGGTAGATGTTTTGGCCAGAGCACGTTAAGCTCATAATCCACATCTCAAATCCTCAAGCTTACGAGTCCCTAACAATATACTTAAAAACTATTCAATAAAATAAAAAATCATAAAGCATTTGGCAACAGGACGAGTGGGCATCATACAGACACTCTGTGTCTTTTGTGTCTATGTGAATGGCGTCCTAGATAGAGACTCATAAGTGTGAGGATCCGTGATGTGAATTACGAGCTTAAAAGGAAAACTGTCAGGTCAAAAATCCATTTGTAACTGATAGTTTCTAATTCCTCCCTGCAAACTATCTCTATTCATGTATTTCTTTTATTTATATCTCCCTCCTATCTTCTGTAAACTTCAAATAAAGAGATTCTTTCCATCTGTCACTCACAGTGAATGATCCATTTAGTTCTCTGCTGTCCACTCCCCATAAGCATGAATATGCATGTCACATACTCACACCACATCACTGCACAGGAGATTGCTGGATGGGGGGGGGGACTGTATTCTTCTCTCTGTGTCTGCAGCCAAGAAAGAGGTGAAATACAACACAGAACTGTCACAGCAGGATACCTGCTTACAGAAACAGATGGAGTCTAGATAAGTCAGATCGGCAACAGCTCTCTCCCTACTTGTCTTCATCAGAACAGAAGCTACTGAAATCTGACACTTCACTGTTAGCAAAGGGAGAAGGGAGGAGGAAGGAGACAGCTGCTGAAAGGGAGTACATAATTACATGACAGTTTATACAGCAGCCGGACTATTTCTGTTTGCTTATAATGGAGAGGACTAATCCAGGAGCCTTCTGCAGGGTCTGAGAATGCTGATAACATGGAAACTACAAACGGTACAATAATGATTTTACATGGTTTTAAAAGGCCTGCCCAGGCACTATTCAAGAGTAATATTAGTATCATTCTGAAAAATTACCTGACAGTGCTCCTTTAATGTGTTCGGCCAAAACATCTACCAATACCTCACCAAAAAATTTTTTTGTTTATCATAAAAAAATTTTTGTACTTCTTTATCATTTTTGTGGAGTGTGTTTGGGCTCCATGAGGTGTCATTCAACTAGTGGTTCAGAGGCATCGAACTGGCTGCCCATTTGGTCTAGTGGCGGGACCAGTGGATAGCATGCAGACACTCTGCAACATATGTATCTGTGTGAATGGCGTCCTATGTATGCAAACCTTATCTCGTGCATAGCAAAATCACCTTCCCCATGTAGTGGTAGGTTGAATGTGATTGCATCAGTTCTATGCACCTGTGTCGGTCCCACTGGGACAGGGGTACTCGGTACGAGACCGGGTTACTGCTAGGGAAGTCACGGGTGGTCCTGGTCCGGTCCGTGTCCCGGGCTCGGCAATAAAAGGGGAATATTTACAGGGGATTGTCAGTCGTGACGCCACCCACTATATGCGGCCAGTGATGGGGCCGCCGCTGCTGCAGAACCTCCGGGGATGATGGAATAGCAGCTAGATGGGATAGTTCCAGTGGGTAGAACTTTGTTCCTCGGGGCAGTAAGGGTTAAGTCTATTGTGGAATGTTCAGTACACTTACTGTGCAAACGCTGCAGGGATCTCTCCTCAATGCTGGTGCTGACAGGCTATGCTGTGGCTCTGCAGGTGGGAGAATCGTTGTAATCCTGTATGGAGGGAATGTCACTTAAGCAGATGGAATCAGACAAGGGAGGCAGATTCAGAGTCTCCGTGTTTACTCTCCAAGTTCTCCAAGACAGTTCACAAGTCAGTTTCAGTTCTTACAAGTCTCAGTACAAGCACACGGGCACACTCTCCCTCTCCGGGTTCACTTTACTCCCTGCAGCCAGGCCTCTCCCTCTGTGACCCCTCACACTGTCTCTGTGTCCTTTCCGGGCTGTTTACTTTCTCTGTACACTTGGTGGGTGTCTCCGGACAGTATGGCGGTGACTCGGCCCTTGTGGGTCCTCCTGGTCGTCACTTAGCTGCCTGTCCTTTGGGGTAGGGACCCTAGCATGCAACTGTGGTCCCCCGTCGTGTTGTTTGGGGATCCCGGATAAAACTACGGTCCCCTCTAGAGCCGACACTCTACCAGCCCAGCCTCCAGCAGTCCTCAGGTGTGAGGCTCTACCAGGCTCTTCCTCTCTGCGTCTCTCGGTATGATAGGAGGGCTACTCCGCCTGCAGTCAGTTGCTTTAGCTGTAATTCTAGGGCCTGGGTATCACTGTCACTCTCTGTCGTCTCACACTCCTGGGGGTCTGGCTCCGGATAAGCTTTCTCTCTCCTCCGGCTCACCCTGGCTCCGTACAGATTCTGCGCTCCTTACACCTTCACTCTTCCAGGACGTGTGTGTCTTTCTCCTGCTCAGCTTAGCTCAATCTTCTGCTGTCTTTTGGCCTGTTCTTGGTCTTTGCTGTTCAGCCCACTATGGCCTACTGAACTCCTTTCTCCTCCCCCTCACTATTTCTACTGTCAAGTCACCTGACTACATGTGTGCCCAACTCACTCCTGTAAATCCACCACCCCTCGCTTGCCTAGAGTATCCAATCTCAGTGCTGTACGTGGGTTGTATGGGCTGTGAGGGTGTTGTTGTGCAACTTGTTGTCCTACCTGCCTGGCTGCAGTTCCCTTTTGTGGCCTCCTGGACTCAGGGGCGCCACACCTGCGTTTGCCTTATTTAATGGGGTCTGACTGCATCCTACTAAGTGCTTTGTTAGATTGTTTTTGCCTCCAAATTTTGAGTTTGTTTTTTGATATCATCCGTTAATGTTGACCTGATGGAGGGGCCAGCCATTTGAGAAAGTGTTGCCTCTGCAAGGAGCCGTCAGGGTTCTCCTGGTCAGAGATGCAAGCAGAATCTTTTGGCTCCACAAATTGGTTCACTGAGCATGGAACACAGCTTATCCTCCTAAAATACCAATTCACCTTACCCTAAAAATCATTATTAGTGATGAGTGAAGAGTGAAATGTTCGGGTTCGGATTATCCGTGCTGAATAATTCTTAATATTCGTGCATTTGTCCCAAATAATGAACTCAATGCAAGTCAATGGGAAACTCGAAAAGGTTTCTGCTGGACCCAGCGAAGATGCATGGAGAGCTACAAAAAAGCTGAAATGAATGGAAAAGCCTAGGAAATATGCCTGCATGCATTTCTGGCTCACAGCTGGTTCCTGGGAATAGTGTTGGTAGAGTAAATCTAGATTTGATTTTACACAGCAAAATGTTAAGAAACCTATTTTTCCTGCAAAGTCACTTGTATATAAGGCAAAATATAAATGAGAAACAAAAATGAAAAAATATTTCTCCCCTTTAATCTATGTTTACATGTAGAGTTTTACATTTACCGTATATACTCGCGTATAAGCCGAGTTTTTCAGCCCAAAAATTGGGCTGAAAAGTGCCCCCCTCGGCTTATACGCGAGTCATACGGTCCCCCTCAAAGTTTGGCGCCCCCACCTCAGTTTCTGGGCCCCCCCGCATGCAGCGCTGCGCTCATACATTACCTGTCTAGCAGCTGTCACCCTCCGGTGGCGGATCGCGGCTCCCGGCTCCGGGCTCCATCTTCCTCGCTGACTTCCTGCTTGTCAGGTGACCGGCCGGCGTCGCGATGACGTCATCGCGCTGAGCCCCGGTCACAAAGCAGGAAGTCAGCGAGGAAGATGGAGCCCGGAGCCGGGAGCCGCGATCCGCCATCGGAGGGTGACAGCTGCTAGACAGGTAATGTATATGTGCAGCGCTGCATGCGGGGGGGCCCAGAAAGTGAGGTGGGGGCACCAAATTATGAGGGGGGCCCTGCTGGGGCCCTATATACTACCACTGGGGCTATATACTACCACTGGGGCTGTATACTATTACTGGGGCTATATACTACCACTGGGGCTGTATACTACCACTACTGGGGCTGTCTGTATACTACCACTGGGGCTGTATACTACCACTGGGGCTATATACTACCACTACTGGGGCTGTCTGTATACTACCACTGGGGCTATATACTACCACTGGGGCTGTATACTACTACTGGGGCTGAATATACCACTGGGGCTGCTGTATACTACCACTGGGGCTGTATACTACCACTGGGGCTGTATACTACTACTGGGGCTGTATACTACTACTGGGGCTGTATGTATACTACCACTGGGGCTGTATACTACTACTGGGGCTGAATATACCACTGGGGCTGCTGTATACTACCACTGGGGCTGTATACTACTACTGGGGCTGCTGTATACTACCACTGGGGCTGTATACTACCACTGGGGCTGAATATACCACTGGGGCTGCTGTATACTACCACTGGGGCTGTATACTACCACTGGGGCTGTATACTACCACTGGGGCTGTATACTACTACTGGGGCTGCTATATACTACCACTGGGGCTGAATATACCACTGGGGCTGCTGTATACTACCACTGGGGCTGTATACTACCACTGGGGCTGTATACTACTACTGGGGCTGAATATACCACTGGGGCTGCTGTATACTACCACTGGGGCTGTATACTACTACTGGGGCTGCTATATACTACCACTGGGGCTGAACATACCACTGGGGCTGCTGTATACTACCACTGGGGCTGCTGTATACTACCACTGGGGCTGTATACTACCACTGGGGCTGTATACTACCACTGGGGCTGTATACTACCACTGGGGCTGAATATACCACTGGGGCTGCTGTATACTACCACTGGGGCTGTATACTACCACTGGGGCTGAATATACCACTGGGGCTGCTGTATACTACCACTGGGGCTGTATACTACCACTGGGGCTGTATACTACTACTGGGGCTGTATGTATACTACCACTGGGGCTGTATATACTACTGGGGCTGCGTGTATACTACCACTGGGGCTGCTGCTGTATACTACCACTGGGGCTGCTGTATATACCTCTGGGGCTGCTGTATACTACCACTGGGGCTGCTGCTGTATATACCACTGGGGCTGCTGCTGTAACACTGCTGGGGCCTGTATATACCACTGGGGAGGCTGCTGTATACCACACTGCTGGGGGCTGTATACCTGTGCTGGAGTCCACCCTCGGCTTATACGCGAGTCAATAAGTTTTCCCAGTTTTTGGGGGCAAAAGTAGGGGGGTCGGCTTATACACGGGTCGGCTTATACACGAGTATATACGGTAATTTTTTTTATTGATTTCAATGCTAAATTCACTGGGAATGTAACAGTAACATTTTACTTCTTTATGTTGACATGTGGTGTGTATGACAGTAAACCTTTTACCCTTACTAAAGGAATGAGACTACTACATTCATTAAGCTAAGCATTTTTGTAATTGGCCTGTCAAAAATTTAAATGAGTCACATCACTATACCCTAAAAAAATTCAGGTGAGTGTCTCATTCAACCTTTTTATGCCATTGTTAGAGGAATGCAACTCCTACATTCATGAAGCAAAGAAATGGCCTGTTAAAAACTCCAACAAATCACATCACTAAACCCTGGAAAAAATTCAGATGAGAGTCTCAGTCAACCTTTTTATACAATTTTTAAAGGAGTGGGGCACTTCATTCATGAAGTTAATGCATTTTGTGCATGGCTTTTAAAAAATTCAACGGAGGCACATCACAACACCATTGATGAAAATTCTAGTAAGCGCCTTAGTCAGCCCTTTTTTACCCTTGTTGAAGGAGTGGGACTCCTATATTCAAGAAGTTAATGTATTTTGTTCATGGCCTTTCAAACATTCAAAAAGGCACATCAATAATAGAAATGAGCAAACTTTCACTCAACATGATTACCAATTTCAAATTCGGCATGAACATTGAAGATTCAGATTAGGGTTGGGGAATCAGAACAGTTTGGCTTTAAAATTGGCGACATGGCTTTGTTCAGTAACTGATAAGATGATAAAAACCAATACTGTGCTGCAGTGATGCTTTTCTTCTACATTCTGACTGTCTAGGATAGCAAGCAGGACATGTTTATGGGGGGGGGGGGAAGAGATCAGGGGAACTCAATTTTTTTTCCCACCATTTCTTGTGTGGATGTTCCAGGCTGGCATCCGATCAGGGCACATTAAAAATCCACAACTTGTACACACAAGAGCTTGTGTCATTAGCTGGCTTGTGTCATTGCGTAATGTGATGTAGGATTACACAGGGATCTCTTAGCAGATGGGAGCACAGACAAATTGTAACCAAATTTAAGGGTTATCAAGTCTATATTTCTCACACGTGGCAAAAATAAAGTGAATTGCAGAAAATGAGTAAGTTGATCAAAACAGGTAACAATTGAAAGTCTTTTGAATTAGTTCTATCACTGTAACGTAAATAAGAAAATCTCTAATAATAATTCTCAAAGGGAAAAACAATGGAGAAAAACACAGTCCAAGAACAATAAACACCCAGAGGCCTGGGAATTGGAATTCACAGAAAAACAAGTCCAATACCTATTAGTGCAGTGCATATTTAAAAGAGTCCCAAATGACCATAGAGCTGCATCTGCATAATACAGAATAGTTCAGTAAGTGATGGCAAATAACACAAGGCTTACGTGATGCTGGGCTTGGTAAAACAGAAGCAGAGTCAGGGAACTAAGCACAGTCAGCAGAAATCATGAGAGAAGCTGGAGGCACTTAACATTGCTGGAGTCCACAGACAGTTGCTGGAGAAGCCAGAGTGGATCAGCAGTAGGTGGAACAGACTGGTAAAGCAACAGGTAGCCAGGAATTCAAACTAAATACTCAAGAATGGCTAGACAGTAGGCTGAGATTTATAAAGGCAGAGAGGAGGACCACATGAACAAGAGCAAAGCAGCAGGGCAAGACACACATTATTCCATTAGATCTAGAGTCCTAACACATTGACTGGCAAACCCACATGTCTCTCGGGATTTAAGAAGTGTCCATTTGTCATGGTTGGCATTTTCAGAGTGTTACTGCTAGGGACAGTGCTGCTGCTACTCCGTGCTGCTTTGTTCTCCTCCGCCCGTTCTACTCAAAAGAAAACTAGCTACTCAATCGCTTTTTAGGTAGAAGGGTCCATCCTGATACAGGCATATTTTGCTGAGAAGAGTGTGATTGCCACAGTCACGTTTTTTACCATACAAGTGATTACAAAATCTTTGTGTTTCCACTAGAAATGTTTTCTTTTGGCCTCAAGCAAGTCATTGCCAAATCTTTGTGCTGACCACTCTGCCTCTGTCCTGCGCTGACCACTGAGCCTCCATCCTGCGCTGACCACTGAGCCTCCATCCTGTGCTGACCACTGAGCTTCCATCCTGTGCTGACCACTCAATCCTGTTCTGACCACTCAGCCTCCATCCTGTGCTGACCACCGAGCCTCCGTCCTCTTCTGACCACAGAGCCGCCGTCCTGGCCTGACTACCAACCCTCCTTCCTACCCTGACCACCGACCCTCCATCCTGCCCTGACCACCGACCCTCCGTCCTGCCCTGACTACTGACCCTCCGTCCTAGGCTGACCACTCTGCCTCCATCCAGCGCTGACCACTCTGCCTCCATCCTGCGCTGACCACTCTGCCTCCATCCTACGCTGACCACTCTGCCTCCATCCTGCGCTGACCACTCTGCCTCCATCCTGCGCTGACCACTGAGCCTCCATCCTGTGCTCAACACTCTGCCTCCATACTGCACTGACCACTGAGCCACTGCGCAGTGCTATCCACTGAGCCAACGCACTGTGAAAACCACTGAGCCACCGCACTGTGCAAACCACTAAGCCTTCACACAGTGAAAAACACTGAGCCATCAAGTACAGTGCTAACCACTGAGCCACCATATACACTGAAAACCACTGAGCCACCATATACACTGAAAACCACTGAGCCATCATACTGTGCTAACCACTGAGCCATCATACTGTGCAAACCACTAATCCTTCACACTGTGAAAACCACTCAGCCATCAAATACACTGCTAACCACTGAGCCACCGTATACAGTGCTAACCACTGAGCCACCGTATACAGTGCTAACCACTGAGCCACCGTATACAGTGCCAACCACTGAGCCACCATATACAGTGCTAACCACTGAGCCACCATATACAGTGCCAACCACTGAGCCACCGTATACAGTGCTAACCACTGAGCCACCGTATACACTGCTAACCACTGAGCCACCGTATACAGTGCTAACCACTGAGCCACCGTATACAGTGCTAACCACTGAGCCACCGTATACTCTGCTAACCACTGAGCCACCATATACAGTGCTAACCACTGAGCCACCATATACAGTGCTAACCACTGAGCCACCATATACAGTGCTAACCACTGAGCCACCGTATACAGTGCTAACCACTGAGCCACCGTGTACTCTGCTACCCACTGAGCCACCATATACAGTGCTAACCACTGAGCCACCATATACAGTGCTAACCACTGAGCCACCATATACAGTGCTAACCACTGAGCCACCGTATACAGTGCTAACCACTGAGCCACCGTATACAGTGCTAACCACTGAGCCACCGTATACTCTGCTACCCACTGAGCCACCTGTATACACACAATTAATTTCACCGCACTCCCCTAACTATTAGTAAATAAACTATATATGGATTCTAGGCTACCAGATTCTTTAGAATCGGGCCGCCATCTAGTTTCCAAATATTTGTGGTTCCTTGTGGTAGAACCACTCAAACAGCTGCCATTCAAGGTAGTCACGGGAAGACTTGTCGTTTAAACATTGTTTGGTTTATTAACTTCATAAATCAGACAAAACAAAAGAAAACATAAGCAGCCTATCTGGCAAAAAGAAAACAATAAAGTTCCAGTACAATCGGCAATGTTCAGCCGTTCTGTTCAGAGCTATACACTGTGCTCTGCACTCTCTAAAACTCAAAACAGAGAAAAAACTCAGAGGTGAACATTTACCTTCTCTGACCACACACTGAGGTGGAGAGATGTGGTGAACAGCCTCCAGATCACATCAGGAGTTCAAAAACCTTGATGAGACATATCTCCCATCTCTTACATTACCAATAATCATATGACACATTTTCCCCCTCTGCCCAAAGCCGGGGGTCTTGGCAACTTCTGACACCAAACAGGGGAGCCTAGACAGGGAACCTGCATTCCCATGTAATTTCTTGGGCCTATGCTCTAATTGGAAATTGAAGTCTTGTAGCGCTAGAAACCACCTGGTCACCCAGACATTCTTCCCCTGTCTGTGTCTCATCCACTTCTGGGGCGCTTGATCAGACTCTAGCTTAAACTGTCGGCCTAGGAGATAAAACTTTAACGTGTCCACTGTCCATTTGATGGCTAAGCATTCCTTTTCCACAATGGCATAGTTTTTCTCACAGGAAGATCATTTCCTACTTAGGTACAGGATTGGATGTTCCTCGCCATGTACTTCCTGGGACAAGTCAGCTCCTAGCCAGACCTCTGAAGCATCAGTCTGAAACACAAACTTCCTACTGAAATCAGGCACCATTAAGACTGGTTGCTTACACAGAGCTGATTTCAATTTCTGGAAATCAGTCTCTGCTTCCAAAGTGCATTGATGACGTTGTTCCTTTAAGGAGGTCGGTCAAGTGTGCGGCTTTCATGGCAAAGTTCAGAATAAATCGCCGATAATATCCGACAATTCCCAAAAATGCTCTGACCTGCTTCGAAGGCTGGTTTCACACACTCTCGTCCGCACTAGGAACACAACATGTTGCATTCCTGGTGCGGACGAGAGTGTGTGATTTGTGCGCAGGCATCCGCCTGCGTACAAATCACACACGCAAATGAATGGGAGCGCACGGTCATGCGCGGTCAAGCGCAGCACCGTGTGTCCTTATTATAAACATAGAGGCTTGCTGTGGCTGCATCAGCTTGCGGATCCCCTCCGCAGAACGCTGCGGAGGGGTCCTCAAGTATGAACCCAGCCTTAGAGAGGGATTGTGGCCAACTCTTTATCGCCTCCACTTTATTCAGTTGTGGCTGGATCTGGCCTCTACCGACAACATAGCCCATATACTTGGCCCCCTCCTTTCCTATGGCACTCTTTTTTGGGTTTATTGTGAACCCTGCATTTCTCAGTGCATTCAGCACCGCCTGTACCTTCTGCAGGTAACTGTCCCAGTCCGAAGTGAAGATTACGATGTCGTCCAAATAAGCTGCGTGCACCTCCTATGGGAGGCTAGGATTCAGTCCATGGCCCTATGGGAGGTGGCCGGTGCTCCCTGTAGTTCAAATGGAATCCTAGTATGCTGGAAAAAACCATCGGGTGTAGATAAAGACGTCTTCTCCTTTGTACTCTGCGACATGGGTATCTGCCAGTACCCTTTCGTCAGGTCAAGGTTCATGATGTATCTTGCTGGTCGTATCCTATCGATGAGCTTATCGACTCGGGTCATCGGATATGCATCAAACTTGGAGACTTCATTCAACTTGCGATAGTCATTACAAAATCGCCATTCTCCATCTGGTTTCGGCACAAGTACGATGGGACAGGACCAGCCACTTTTCGATTCTTAAATCACACCGAGATTCAATATTCTCGTCACCTCCTTCAAGATCACTTCTCGACGAGCTTCAGGGATCCAGTACTGCTTCAGGTTAATCCTCACATGTGGTTCAGTCAGAACTTTGTGTTCCACAACTTGTGTACATTCCGGCAGGTCTTAAAAGAGATCTCTGTTCTGGTAAAGTAACTCTTAACATTGTTGCTTCTGAGCCCTTGAGAGTGTGTTTGCCACTATGACCTCCTTGATGTCTGCTTCCATCTTGGCCACCAGACATGGGGTTTGCATATGGTCTCTGTTTCCCTATGGCTTCAGCAGGTTGACATGGTACAACTGGTAGGGCTTTCTTCTTCTGGGTTGGTGAATCTTGTAGTTCACCTCACCTCCTTTTTTGACCACTTCATAAGGTCCTTGCCACTTGGTGAGGAATTTACTTTCGACCGAAGAGATCAATACCAGCCCACGATCAAGAGGGCTAAACAGTTCTCACCTTTGCAGAGCGATTATAGACCCTTGCCTGTGCTTATTATGCTCGGAGCAGACTTTCCTTTATGATGGGCATCACCTCTGCCATTCTTTCCTGCATCTGAGCCACATGCTCAATGACACTCCGGTGGGCAGACACCTCCACTTCTCAGGTCTCTTTTGCTATGTCCAAGAGACCTCAAGGATGTCGGACCATATAAGAGTTCAAACAGAGATAATCCAGTTGAGGCCTGGGGAACTTCTCTGATAGAGAACAGCAGATATGGAAGAAGACTCTCCCAGTCTCAGCCGTCTTTCTCCACCACTTTCTTAAGCATGGACTTCAATGTTTTGTTGAATCTCTCCATGAGGCCATCTGTCTGCGGATGGTACACTGAGGTTTTCAATTGGGCAATCTGTAGTGCTTTACATAGCTTCCTCACGACCTCAGACATAAAGGGGGTTCCTTGGTCTGTTAGGATCTCTTTCGGAAGTCCCATTCTCGAGAAGATGTGAACCAATTCTCAGGCTATATTTTTAGCAGAGGAATTTCTCAAAGGTACCGCCTCAGGTTACCGAGTGGACCATAGTCCAGAACTACAAAGATATACTGGTGGCCTTTTGCAGACTTGACCAGAGGGCCCTCCAGATCCATAGCAATATGATTAAACGGCACCTCTATAATTGGTAATGGCACTAGCGGACTTCGGAAGTGAGCATTGGGAGCTGTCAACTTGCAGGTGGGACACGACCTACAATAGCTTACAATATCCCGATGGCATCCAGGCCAATAGAACCTCTGAAGGATCCGCTCCTGGGTCTTATCTGCCCCTAGGTGACCACCCAAGACCATGGGCCATGTCTAAATTTGCGTCTATAAGGCCCTGGAACCAACAGCTGTTCTATTACCTCACCTCTCATCTGGGCAATCTGATATAGTAACTCTCCATTTACTGCAAAGTGGGGGAATCTGGTGTCAGCCCCCTGCTCCTGGACAACCCCATTTATAACAGACACATTTTCAAATGTCCCTTTCAGTGTCAAGTGCCTCATTTGAGCAGTCTCAAAATTATCGCTAGAAACCGCTAATTCTGAGAAGTTAGCTTCATGGGACTCCTCATCACTAAGCAATACACCCAGGGAAAACTCATCTACCTCCAGATGTGGCAAGGTCTCTTGGTGGGCCAACTGTCCTTCAGAAGAACTATTGGGTACTGCCTCTTTCGCCACAAGACCCAAAACAGAGTAAAGTCCTATTATCACAGGGTGCAATAAGTCTTTCACCACCCCTATTTCATGTAACTCAGTCCCAGAGTTTGTTTTTATGATCACAATAGCAACAGGGTAATTCTTGGCACCTCCATGGATACAGCAGATGCCCACCAATTTACTTGGTATCTGCCTATGGGGAAGTGTGACCCTCACCATAGTCACCAAGCTTCCTGATTCCAATAGTCCTGTCACCTGGGCCCCATTCACCACCAAAAGACATGCCTGCAGACCCTCTCTGGGTTCACTGTCGATGCTGCAGACCAGGTAGGCATAATATGAGGAGTGCCGAACCATGCTACAGTCCATTGGCTCAGTGGTCAGAGGAAAACGGGCGGCTACATGATGTGGGCCTTGACACCTCCAACAGATTATTTGACTGACTGGCAGGGAGTTTTGTTAAGCCTCCACTTGCCCCTTGGGACCTTAGGCTCCCACCAGCTGTAGCTCTGCTACCCTTCCTTTGGGTGTCGGTCACTGATTGTTCCCCCCAGTATGTAGCTGGCAAGTCTTGTGACTTCCCCAGGGTACTCTCTACCACCTGGTACTTCTCCACCAGTCCAACCAGGTCATCAGCATTCTGGGGGACTCACTAAGCAACCCAAGTTTGTACTGACTTTGGGAGGGCGTGCACAAAACTGTCCATTACCACTCGCTCCACCATTTGCGCTGGGGTGGAGGACTCCGGCAGCAACCATTTTTGCACGAGATGCAGCAAGTCAAACATCTGGGGTTTGCTGCCATGATATGACCACTAATGGACCTGCTGAGCTCTAACAGTCATAGTCACACCCAGGCGTGCCAAAATCAAAGTCTTTAGCTTCTCATACTCTTGAGCATCCTGTAAGGCTAGGTCATAATAGGCTTTTGTGGCGCCCCACCATGTAGGTGCCACAAAAGGGGTACTACACCCAGAAAAGCGGTGTAGTCACCCCACTGCAATTGGAACAATGGTCACTAGATGGGACCCAGGAGTTAACACCCACACATTAGACTAGTAGGTGGGAGGGACCCCGGGAGGGTATATAGTGGCCTCTAGGGGGAACTAGAGAAGCTCAGAGAGTTGGAGTTAGAGTGGAGATGGAGTAAGAGCTGGAGCAATGAGGGTTTCCTCGGCTGAGGGGCCCAGAACAGAACAGATCCCAGACAATAGAAGGAAGGAAGGAATGGAGGCTCCGCAGTGAGCTAGTTCAAAGAAGGAAAACTGGTACCGGAGCCAGTAAGTGTGAGTTCCTACACGGCTCACAGGTGGCGTCATGACAAGAACTTGTATATACTTTATTTCTTTATTTTACCATTGACTACCAGAGCCACAGCCTCGGGCAGCCACCCGTGACATCCAAGCACCGAGCCCGAGAGCTGAGTACCCTGCCCTGGGCGAGTCACTTTTTGGGGCTCTCTCGTTAAATATAGTGCCAACACCTCTGGCCACTGTTCCTGTGGAAGTTTCTCCCGCTCTGCGACCATCTCAAATACCATCAGGAAAGCTTTGACATCATCTCCCAGGGTCATCTTTTGCAACGCATGCCTTATTGCTTTTCGGATGCCGGAGTCATCATCTTGACCTGGGGATTGGGTGGCTGCCCTTGCACGGATTAATTCAGGAGTTCAGTCTGCCACTGCTGATGTTCGCCCACCTGAAGTTGCTGCCGATGCTGCTCCTGCTCACGCTGCTGATGCATTTTCTGGATCAAGAGTTTTTTCGTTTCCTGTTGCATAAGTTGCTGTTTTTTCCTGGTCGTGCACCAGGTGCTTAATCAGGTCCTCCATGCTGACTGACTGTGTTTTCTGGCTTATGGCTGCTTTTATCCAGGACATGCAGTTCGTCTGTAGCAAATACAGGTGCTTCCTGGGGATCTTTGCCCGCAGTCTCCGCCAATTATGGTAGATCCACTCAAACAGCTGCCATTCAAGGTAGTCACGGGAAGACTTGTTGTTTAAACATTGTCTGGTTCATTAACTTTATAAATCAGACAAAACAAAAGAAAACATAAGCAGCCTGTCCGGCAAAAAGAAAACAAATAAAGTTCCAGTACAATCGGCTATGTTCAGCTCTACTGCTCAGAGCTACACACTGTGCTCTGCACTTTCCAAAACTCACAACAGAAAAAAAAACTCTCAGGTGAATATTTACCTTCTCTGACCACACCCTGAGGTGGAGAGATGTGGTGAACAGCCTCCAGTTCACATCATGGAGTTCAATAGCCTTGATGACCTATATCTCCCATCTCTTACATTACCAGTAATTCTATTACACCCTTAAAAGGTTTTTCTTGGCTTCAAGCAAATGATTGCCAAACCTTTCTGTTTCCACTAAAAAGGGTTTTTTTTGTCTTCAAATAAGTTATTGACAATCACTTTTTTTTTTCATAAAAAGCCCTTTAGGGGAACCTCAAAGATTTGACAATGACTTGTTTGATACTAATAAAAAATCCCTACTTAGAGGAAACAAAAATATTTGGCAATGACTTGTTTGAGGCCAAAAAAAAGTTTCTTGGGGAAACAGAAAGATTTGGCAGTCACTTGTTTGAAGCCATGAAAAGCATTTTAGGAGAACCATACATATTTGGCAATGACTTGCTTGAGGCCAAAAAAAGCCTTTATAGGGGAAACACAAAGATTTGGCAATCACTTGTTTGAGGGCAAAAAAAGCCTTTTTAGAGAAACACAAATCTTTGGCAATCACCTGTTTCAGGCCCAAAAAAGGGTTTTAGGTTTTTTTTTTTTGACCCCCAAGAAGCTATTCTCAATCTTTGTCATTCCACTACAAGGTTTTGTGATTGGCCTCAAACAATTGATTGTGCTTCCCCTAAAAAGGATTTTTTTGGTCTCAAGCAATTCTTTGCCAAATATGTGTGGTTCTCCTAACAGGCTTTTCCTAGCTTCAACAAGTGATTGCCAAATCTTTCTGTTTGCCCTAGAAGGCTTTTTTTTGGGTCTGAAACAAGTGCTTGCCAAATCTTTGTCTTTCCCTAAAATGCTTTTATTTGCTTTAGACAAGTGATTGCCATTTTTTTGTGGCTTCCGTAAAAGGCTTTTATTGGCTTAAAAAAGACACATTGCCAAATCTCTGTCTGTTGTCAAATAAAGATTTATTGGGCCTCAAAGAAGTGCTTTCCAAATCTATGTGCTTTGAACATGAGTGAGAAATCCCAATAGGTTGTGGTGGAAAGGGGAATAGGTGTGGCTTAGGGGGGAATAGGTTAATCAAGGTGTAGGTGCTACTTACTAATGCTACTGAAAGCTGTACTGACCAAACACTGGTTCATTATTTCACAAGTTAAGTAACAACTTCTGTTACTGGACAGGCTACTCCAGTCTCTTTCTTTGGCAGCAGCAGAGTAATATGAGTTGTGGATAAGGCCCAGAAAGAGCTTTTGCTACAGTTCATGGCAAGTGCTGCATTAAGTGGCCTCTCCTCCTCTTTCTCCACCTCAGTATCACACACAGGGCAGTCCTCAGAGGTGATACCCCACTTACCCATGTTTCCCCTCGTATTACAAGTCTCAAATCACACAACTGACTGTGGGGAAACACACATGGGTGATTCTGCAGAGATAATCTCACATTCTATTCCATGAGCATCAGAGGTCTGCTCAAAATATTTACAGACTCCAGAGGAGGAAAGCATCTGCACCAATGCCCAAAATCTTTTGGAGTTGAATCCAGGGATGGACAATATAGGGTCCAAATAGAATTAAAATAGTGTTAAGTGATCTGGCATACCAAATGAGAAATATGAATCCAAGAAGTTGAAGAAAAATTTGTATTCTTTATTGGTGATTCTCAGACAGGTGGTGTATACTTTGTCAATTAACAATTATTTAAGTCAGACGTTTCGACCGTAGTCTTCTTCACATGACATATTGATTAACATACAAAGAAAAAAAAAGAGAGACAATATTCTGTTTACATATGAAAGTCATAAAATAAGCGTAGTACATCACCAATCAGAGTGCAAATACTGTCACAGAAGAGTTATATAACATCGGTTACATAAGGAAATAGGTATTAAAATAATAGAGTAAAGAACATAACTTCATCCATATTTGGGGAGCGGAAAAATATATAATGCACAAAAAACATACAAAAACGTATAATACCTTAATGCAATGATGCGTTATTATATGATGTCGTAACAAAGGCACCATACACTTTTCTATAATAGAACAATAATCAAATTAGTAATGTACAGGTGAGTATAGAAATCATCATGAGCACAAAAGATCTATGCTGGACCTCAAATGGTAATTGCAAGCTATTCTATTGAATTATAGGTAACTCTCACTAAAACAAAGAATCATATGATCCCAGAAGATTAACCATAGTTACAAAAAGAATCATATCAAAACTCTTGCAGTCATATCTGAAAACAACCTCATGATATGGAAAAAAATATATACGATTTACCTGATCACCTTAACAGGAATTGATAAGCTAATCCTGTCCAGATACCTTTCTTATAAAGGATATATTCTAACAAAGGAAAAGCATAACCCATCATTAGGTACAATAATCTAGCTATGTCCTGATCGCACCCTTATATAAATAATAATGAAAAAGTACCTGTAGTATATATACGGGGTTAAACTGACACCCCTAATGGTTATAAATGAATAAAAATATAATTCAGACCCTCATCACCAGATGATAACCCCAGGGTATGGAGATGATGATGATGAATAGACTCAGGTACTTGAGGACCACTTGCACAATACTGTGCACTCAAGGCAGAAGGAGGAGGAGGCTAAGGGTCCCGTCACCCTTGGCGACTTTCCAGTGATCCCGACAATGATAAGACCTGGTAAGGATCACTGGAACGTCGCTACGTGGTCACTGGTGAGATGTCAAACAGTCAGATCTACTGAACGACGTAGCAACAATACGGCGACCCGTATAACGACCTCGGCGGTCGTTGGGACCATGTCACACATCAGCTAGTCTGATGACTCAGACCTACATGGCTGAGTTCTGAGTCACCAACGAGGTTGTTATTAAGGCATCAAACACACGGATGCATGCTGCCCAGTGGGAACCTGATGATCAAAAAATGGTCCAGGCCATTCCAACACGATCGGCGATGTCACAGCGGGGGCCCGTTTGCTGCTACGTTTCTAACATAGCGAGATCGCTGGCAAGGTCGCTGATGCGTAACAACACCTGTGACGTAAGAGTGATCTCGCTATGTGTGATGGGGGCTTAACTTTCAGGGTAAGGAGAGGGACAACAGAGATAATGATGATGAGGTTTGAGATCCCAATTTGAATCAACCCAGAGTCATGCAGATAAGAAGCCTAGCAGTGGATGTGGAGGAGGAGGTAGCCAAAGAGGTTAATTTGCAGCTTGGTTGTAGGTATGCATTTGTCAGGGGTGGCAAGAATTGCATAGCCTGGGCCTTTATTGAGACTGCCAAATATGACCCAACTCATGTTATTTGCAAAGTTTGTATAAAAAATTAAGTAGATGCAAAAAACTATTTGACTATTACATGCATAAACTGAAACAGGGTGCAGTGACTTCTTTTGCTCTGGCAAAGTTACTGCACTAAAATGGAACCTAGTGGGCCGCAGTGAGCATCGTCCATCACATCAACTGAATATGCTGCTTATTTCTCCTGCATCACTGTGGCAAGTGTTGTCATACAGGTCTTCATCCTCAAAACCTCCACTTGTTTATCTGCTACAGTCAGGGTGAGAGACCATCAGCTGTTATGGAAGTGGAAATGCCTGCTGTTTTTGACCAATCTCAGACACCGAGCACACCACTTCTTCGTCAACCCTCCATAACATCTCCCGCCTGCACCTCCCTCACAGAACAGCAGTTTGTGCCTTTGCATTACTCACATCCTCAACCTAGCTGTACAGCAATTCCTACATCACTATCCTAGCCTGGATGAGCTGCTGCAGAAGACACAGTCGATATGTGCTCACTTCTGCTATGGCTCATTGACTAGTGTCACTACAGAGGTATTCGGACAATTGGTTAATCATTTGATATGCGATGTGCCAATGTAACGCCCCACTAGTCAGTGCGCTCCAGAGGGGTACTGCACCCAAGACAGAGAGTGCAGTATTCCTGTTATAGGGGCAGGTAATGTAAGTCTGAGGCTCCCAATCTGCATTCATACACTTAGAGCAGGGGACTAAAGGGTTAACCTGATGTTTGTGAAGACCCAGTCCCGGTGGGAGGAGTGTGGGCAGACCGGGCAAAAGGGAGAAGTCAGAATGTGGGAGGAAAGAGAAGGAGCAGGAGCTAAGAGGGCGGGCGCCTGTGAAGGAAGGCAGCCCAGACAGAGGGGGGCACGCAGAGGGTGATTGAGCACCCTGGCCCAGTCCAAAGCGGGGTACCGGCTCCAAAGCAGTCCATCCCTGAGCCGCAAATACCGGTATGATCGATATCTTTATAGGAGCACGATCCTCCCGACATACATGCAGTCCCCACCAGAAGCACCAAACCAGGTTGAGCACCCCTTAGAGAGAGAAGGTTATCTCATATCACCCAACAGGACTGGCAGTAAGCGGGATTCGTGCAGGGCAGCGCGAGGAAGGAGGAGTGCGCAGAGGTAGGACAGTGGAAGAGAAAAGAAGGAACATCACTGGAGCCTCAGAGAGACATTGCTTTCTCCTATGACACCTGGTTCACTACCCTGGCTGTAACAATAACATACCCTGTAAACTGCAGATTACTGGAGTAAAGACCCATGCAGACCAAGCAAGTGTCTGTGTTTCTTCCTGGCTGACTGTGACATTCCAATCTCACACCATAGACTGCGCTGCCCCATTCCTAACAACCCACTACACTGCCCCGGGGGGACCCTGCTCTACCTGTAGGGAGCTACAACATCTTGCTGCCATCCATCCCCCCAGAGGTCTGCATCAGCGCCGATGCCATCACCGGATCTACAGGAGGCGTCACGACATTCTTCTAAAAACTTTTATCGCTGTAAATACCCCTTTTTATTGTCACCCCAAGGGCACAGACTCGGGCACCGACCACCCGTAACACCTATCGTACCCAAACGCCCGAGATCTGAGTACCCCAGACCCTTGTGAGCAAGACACCAACACAGTGGAATTCAACTCTGGACATGTTGCAGTGACTGTGGCAGCAGTGACAAACCCTTGCCCAGTATGTCATGACACGTAGAGTGAGTAAAAGCTAGCCGAAGGTGGTGCAGATGATGCTTGCAGAGTGGGCATAGATCAAGGATCTCTGCACCCTTCTTCACAGTTTTGAAATTGCTACTAAGATGGTTAGCACAAATGATCAGTATCAGTATTCTGGTCATCTACATGCTGTAGCAAAATTTTAAAAATCTGTGGGATGAGGGGGTGGTCCCAGAGGAAAAGGAAGAGGAAGAAGAGACAGAAGGAATATCAATATTTCCAAGGGCCAGACTCTCCCCGAACAGGTAGGATTCATGGGAAAGTGGAGCAGAGCGACAGAGGGGGCTCATGATATCAGACAAACGTTTAGCGAAGGTGCAGGAGCCAAGGAACAAATGGAGGAGGATGAGGATGAAGAGGTGATGGGCACAGAACAGTCAGGAGTTGAAGAAAAAATGATTCCACTTTCTGTTGTCCAAGGTTGGCTGAAGAGAACAGAGTAAGGAAGCTCGATTTTTACCCCGCCACCAACACAACAAGAACATAGGCCTCATGGATGCCTCAGACACTTGGGCATCTTCTTGCTGCAGTATCTGCAACATGGTGACAATTTAAATTAGCGATGGCTACTGGGTTGCTACACTGTTGGATCATAGGTAAAAGAGTAAATTTAGCTAGATACTTCGTGCCCTGGACAGAGACACGTGCATGCTGGAGTATGAAAAACACTTGTAGAGAATCTCAAGACTGGTTTTCTCCAACACAGCAGTGAGGGCACAGTACACATCACAGATCTACACTTCCAACCCTAGGGAACATTGAATTGTCAGCCAAGAAACATTAGCAACAATGTAACTTTCAGAAGCAATTTTTGGGAGTCATTTGAAAAATGTTTTAAGGCCACTTTATACACACAGATATCTGTGACCAACTTCTAAACAGATCTCTGGTTGCAGTGAAATCATGGACACATTGTTCCATTTTGTGGCTGTGTACAATGGAGCAATGTGTCCATGATTTCACTGCAACCAGAGATCTGTCCAGAAGTTGGACACAGATATCTGTGTGTGTAAAGTGTCCTTTAAACCAGCCAATCCACTAGCAAAATTGAGTACAAGTCTGACACATAGTTAACAACTGAAGAGGATGGTTCAGGAGTAAGGGTGGGTTTGGAACCTTTTGCATTTTGGGCTTCAAAAATGGAGGTGTGGCCTGAGCTTGCCATTCACGCCATGGAAGTTTTGTCATGCCCGGCAGCCACCATTCTCTCAAAATGTGTCTTAGCAATGCTGGTGCAGTCTTGATGAATAAGCACATCTGGCTGTCCCCGTCAATGTGTAGACTGCCTAAGTTTCATAAACATGAACAAGTCATTGGCATTCAAAGACTTTTCCACCCCAGTGGCAGACTGGGCAGACTAGGTGATGATGTAAACCCATTTTGGAAACTACACCTCTTTAGGAGGTTGATCTAGAGGTGTAGTGAGCATTTTAACCCACCAGCAATTTGCAGAATTATATAACAATGTACTGAGTAAATGAAACATTTTTGTTATCAATAAAATGTTGCTTTAGACTCAACTTTTACATTTCCAAGAGAAGTAATAGCAGAAAACAAAGACTACAATTTGTTACACGATTTTGTCCTGAGTACACCAATGCCCAAGAAGTAGTTGAAATTTTTTTTAGATTGACAGTGAAAATCTAAGAATGGAATAATTGCCATATTGGTGTGCAGATTTTTCTGAAATGGTTTAAAGTGTCATGTCATATTGACACAGCCCCCTTACATGCCAGAAAAGCAATGTTCCCAATAAATAACCACACTTTACAAATAACACCCTTCAATAAATTCATATATGGCTTCAGTGAGCATGTCGACACCCCATGTACTTCACAGAATTTCCTAAATTTTGATTTAGCCCCAGTTCTTTGTTTTTGAGCTAACTGGAAAAAATGGACCGCGCAGTTTGTTGTGCAATAACTTACTTAGTACGCATATACTCTACTTGTAGTCTAAATCTACTTTTCAGACAAATTGGAAAGCTCAGATGCGAAGCAGCACCATATTATATTGCAGATTTTACTGTTATGATAGTTTTCCTGAGCCTTTGTGCCACCAGTAATATTGAAGCATCCTATATTTTCATTGACAATGTTGGAAACGGCCAGCAGTTTGGGGTAAATTTTTTTTTTTTCATCAGCACACCACCTATATAAACAGGAAATTTTTAAAAAATTTACGACGATAGCACACCCCCCCCCCCCCCCCCCCCCCCCCCCTTGGTCTGCACGAAAACGGAAAAAAAATTCCTTCAGCAAAAACACACATTTTTATGCCATGCGTTTTTTGATATTTGGGTGTTTGGTTAAAAAATGACTAATTGCAAAAACGTTTTCAAAGCTTTCACACACAAGGCACATTTTTAAAAAAACGCAAGTGGTTTTAGGAGTGCTAAAAAAAATGCAAATTGTGTGTGAACATGGCCAATGACAGACATGAGTGGAGAATTGTTTTTTCTTTTTTTTTTGCATGGAATGAGTTGAAACTTTTATTGCCAATATTGTACATGACATTTTAGATCACATCTATTTTGTGCTCCACATAGAGCATTTACATTGGGGTTTCCATCTGCAACCTTTGCAAGGCAGAATGAACAAATCAACAGTAGTTCAAGAATATATATTTTTTATATGATTCACCTTGGGAGGAAAGAGATAAAGTGGCTGTATTCTTCAGGTCAGTGTGATTTTAGAAACTCTAGACTTATATTGAGTTTCTATGTTTGGTTAGTATCACACACCAAAGCAACACTTTTAACCTCTAGACGAGGTTAAAGGGTACTAAAGCCTAGCCGACGTCTGTAGACGTCGAGCAGGAAAAAGTCCTGCAGCGCCGCCCCTGTAGCTAATATCTCTAGGGTGTCAGTGTACCGATTGTAGCTGAGACCCTAAAGATTAAGAATTAGCTAGTTTTTTACCGGCACCTGTAATGTGATGTTCGGTAAGCACCGTTTACCGATCATCACATTACAAAAGTGAAAGTGCTTTGTAAAAAATGCTTTCACTTTGATCCGACATGAAAACGCATGTCGAATCAAAGTGATCCATTAACCCCTAAGGCTCCCAAGACCCCTAGTGCCGGAGATCACCAGCCTCCCCTGCATCTCCTTGCAGCCTGACATGTCACACATGTCAGGCTGCATGGGTATGTCCTCCCCCTGTGCTCCCTAGACCCTCCACGGATCCCCCAGCCTCTGGACACCCCCCGCTCCCTACTCCGGTGCCCGGTGTCCGGTTCCCCTTTGGAAGCCCACATGCCGTCCCTCCCCGCCTCTAAACTCCATCCGATGTGACCAAACATCACATCGGATGGAGTTTGCAGGCCCCCCCCCGCTTCCCAGTAAAGCCCCCCTCACCACTCTTACCTACCAACGATCCTGATTCGGGTCCTCCGGTCCTGGGGACCACTCCTGTCGGCGGCGGCAGCTGCTGCTGTCTTCTGCGTCGCGTGCCTCCTTTGTGCGTGCGCCGCTGTTAACCCCTTGTGTGCGGCCCAGGGAATGACATGTCATGAACTCAGTGAGTTCATGACCTATGAAAATCCTCAGGTCACAAGGGGTTAACTGAGCTCTTCATGGTGGTCTCCACATCAGATCACCATCAGTGGTGATCTATCAGGATCCTGGGATTCCATAGGGATCCTGGGATCCTGGGATCACCACTGATGGTGATCTGATGTGGAGACCACCATGAAGAGCACAGTTAACCACTTATTAACTGTGCTCTTCATGGTGATCTCCACATCAGATCACCATCAGTGGTGATCCCAGGATCCTGATAGATCACCACTGATGGTGATCTGATGTGGAGACCACCATGAAGAGCTCAGTTAACCCCTTGTTAACTGTGCTCTTCATGGTGATCTCCACATCAGATCACAATCAGTGGTGATCCCAGGATCTCTATGGGATCCCAGGATCCTGATAGATCACCACTGATGGTGATCTGATGTGGAGACCACCATGAAGAGCACAGTTAACCCCTTGTTAACTGTACTCTTCATGGTGGTCTCCACATCAGATCACCATCAGTGGTGATCCCAGGATCCTTATGTGATCCCAGGATCCTGATAGATCACCACTGATGTTGACCTGATGTGGAGACCGCCATGAAGAGCACAGTTAACTTCTTGTGACCCGAGGATTCTGATAGGTCATGAACTCACTGAGGAGGGGTGAGGAGAGGTCAGGCTGGATGGAGGGGTGAGGAGAGGTGCGGCTGAAGGAGGGGTGAGGAGAGGTGCGGCTGGAGGAGGGGTGAGGAGAGGTGCGGCTGGAGGAGGGGTGAGGAGAGGTCAGGCTGGAGGAGGGGTGAGATCAGGCTGGAGGAGGGGTGAGGAGAGGTGAGGCTGGAGGAGGGGTGAGGAGAGGTGAGGCTGGAGGACGGGTGAGGAGAGGTCAGGCTGGAGAAGGGGTGAGGAGAGTCAGGCTGGAGAAGGGGTGAGAGAGGTCAGGCTGGAGGAGGGGTGAGGAGAGGTCAGGCTGGATGGAGGGGTGAGGAGAGGTCAGGCTGGATGAAGGGGTGAGGAGAGGTCAGGCTGGATGGAGGGGTGAGGAGAGGTCAGGCTGGAGGATGGGTGAGGAGAGGTGAGACTGGAGGAGGGGTGAGGAGTGGTCAGGCAGGAGGAGGGGTGAGGAGAGGTCAGGCTGGAGGAGGGGTGAGGAGAGGTGCGGATGGAGGAGGGGTGAGGAGAGGTCAGGCTGGAGGAGGGGGAAGAGAGGTCAGGCTGGAGGAGAGGTGAGGAACGGTGAGGCTGGAGGAGGGGTGAGGTCAGGCTGGAGGAGGCGTGAGGAGAGGTGGGGCTGGAGGAGGGGTGAGGAGAGGTGTGGTTGGAGGAGGCGTGAGGAGAGGTCAGGCTGGAGGAGGGGTGAGGTCAGGCTGGAGGAGGGGTGAGGAGAGGTGCGGCTGGAGGAGGGGTGAGGAGAGGTGCAACTGGAGGACGGGTGAGGTCAGGCTGGAGGAGGGTGAGGAGAGGTCAGGCTGGAGGAGGAGTGAGGAAAGGTCAGGCTGGAGGAGGGGTGATGTCAGGCTGGAGGAGGGGTGAGGTCAGACTGGAGGAGGGGTGAGGTCAGGCTGGATGGACTGGTGAGGTCAGGCTGGATGGACTGGTGAGGTCAGGCTGGATGGAGGGGTGAGGTCAGGCTGGATGGAGGGGTGAGGTCAGGCTGGATGGAGGGGTGAGGTCAGGCTGGATGGAGGGGTGAGGAGAGGTCAGGCTGGATGGAGGGGTGAGGAGAGGTCAGGCTGGAGGAGGGGTGAGGAGAGGTCAGGCTGGAGGAGGGGTGAGGAGAGGTCAGGCTGGAGGAGGGGTGAGGAGAGGTCAGGATGGAGGAGGGGTGAGGAGAGGTCAGGCTGGAGGAGGGGTGAGGTGAGGTGCGGATGGAGGAGGGGTGAGGAGAGGTGTGGATGGAGGAGGGTTGAAGAGAGGTGTGGATGGATGAGGGGTGAAGAGAGGTCAGGCTGGAGGAGGGGTGAGGAAAGGTCAGGCTGGAGGAGGGGTGAAAAGAGGTCAGCCTGGAGGAGGGGTGAGGAGAGGTGCGGCTGGAGGAGGGGTGAGGAGAGGTGCGGCTGGAGGAGGGGTGAGGAGAGGTGCGGCTGGAGGAGGGGTGAGGAGAGGTGCGGCTGGAGGAGGGGTGAGGTCAGGCTGCAGGAGGGGAAAGGAGAGGTCAGGCAGGAGGAGGGGTGAGGAGAGGTCAGGCTGGAGGAGGGGTGAGGAGAGGTCAGGATGGAGGAGGGGTGAGGTGAGGTGCGGATGGAGGAGGGGTGAGGAGAGGTGTGGATGGAGAGAGGTTGAAGAGAGGTCAGGCTGGATGAGGGGTGAGAGAGAGGTCAGGCTGGAGGAGGGTGAGGAAAGGTCAGCCTGGAGGAGGGGTGAGGAGAGGTGCGGCTGGAGGAGGGGTGAGGAGATGTGCGGCTGGAGGAGGGGTGAGGAGAGGTGCGGCTGGAGGGGGTGAGGAGAGGTGCGGCTGGAGGAGGGGTGAGGTCAGGCTGGAGGAGGGGTGAGGAGAGGTCAGGTTGGAGGAGGGTGGAGGAGAGGTCAGGCTGGAGGAGGGGTGAGGTCAGGCTGGAGGAGGGGTGAGGTCAGGCTGGAGGAGGGGTGAGGTCAGGCTGGAGGAGGGGTGAGGTCAGGCTGGAGGAAGGGTGAGGTCAGGCTGGATGGACTGTTGAGGTCAGGCTGGATGGACGGGTGAGGTCAGGCTGGATGGAGGGGTGAGGAGAGGTGCGGCTGGAGGAGGGGTGAGGAGAGGTCAGACTGGAGGAGGGGTGAGGAGAGGTCAGGCTGGAGGAGGGTGAGGAGAGGTCAGGCTGGAGGAGGGGTGAAGAGAGGTCAGGCTGGAGGAGGGGTGAGGAAAGGTCAGCCTGGAGGAGGGGTGAGGAGAGGTGCGGCTGGAGGAGGGGTGAGGAGATGTGCGGCTGGAGGAGGGGTGAGGAGAGGTGCGGCTGGAGGAGGGGTGAGGAGAGGTGCGGCTGGAGGAGGGGTGAGGTCAGGCTGGAGGAGGGGTGAGGAGAGGTCAGGTTGGAGGAGGGTGAGGAGAGGTCAGGCTGGAGGAGGGGTGAGGTCAGGCTGGAGGAGGGGTGAGGTCAGGCTGGAGGAGGGGTGAGGTCAGGCTGGAGGAGGGGTGAGGTCAGGCTGGAGGAGGGGTGAGGTCAGGCTGGAGGAAGGGTGAGGTCAGGCTGGAGGGGGGTGAGGTCAGGCTGGATGGACTGTTGAGGTCAGGCTGGATGGACGGGTGAGGTCAGGCTGGATGGAGGGGTGAGGTCAGGCTGGATGGAGGGTGAGGAGAGGTCAGGCTGGATGGAGGGGTGAGGAGAGGTCAGGCTGAATGGAGGGGTGAGGAGAGGTCAGGCTGGAGGAGGGGTGAGGAGAGGTCAGGCTGGAGGAGGGGTGAGGAGAGGTCAGGCTGGATGAAGGTGTGAGGAGAGGTCAGGCTGGATGGAGGGGTGAGGAGAGGTCAGACTGGAGGAGGGGTGAGGAGAGGTCAGGCTGGAGGAGGGGTGAGGAGAGGTCAGGCTGGAGGAGGGGTGAAGAGAGGTCAGGCTGGAGGAGGGGTGAGGAGAGGTCAAGCTGGAGGAGGGGCGAGCAGAGGTGCGGCTGGAGGAGAGGTGAGGTGCGGCTGGAGGAGGGGTGAGGAGAGGTGCGGCTGGAGGAGTGGTGAGGAGAGGTGCGGATGGAGGAGGGGTAAAGAGAGGTGCGGCTGGAGGAGGGTGAGGAGAGGTCAGGCTGGAGGAGGGGTGAGGAGAGGTGCGACTGGAGGAGGGGTGAGGAAAGGTGCGTCTGGAGGAGGGGTGAGGAGAGGTGCGGCTGGAGGAGGGGTGAGGTCAGGCTGGAGGAGGGGTGAGAGAGAGGTCAGGCTGGAGGAGGGGTGAGGAGAGGTCAGGCTGGAGGAGGGGTGAGGAGAGGTAAGGCTGGAGGAGGGGTGAAGAGAGGTAAGGCTGGAGGAGGGGTGAAGAGAGGTGAGGCTGGAGGAGGGGTGAAGAGAGGTGAGGCTAGAGGAGGGGTGAAGAGAGGTGAGGCTGGAGCAGGGGTGAGGAGAGGTGAGGATGGAGGAGGGTGAGGAGAGGTGCGGCTGGAGGAGGGGTGAGGAGAGGTGCGGCTGGAGGAGAGGTGAGGAGAGGTGCGACTGGAGGAGGGGTGAGGAGAGGTCAGGCTGGAGGAGGGGTGAGGTCAGGCTGGAGGAGGGGTGAGGAGAGGTCAGGCTGGATGGAGGGGTGAGGAGAGGTCAGGATGGATGGAGTGGTGAGGAGAGGTCAGGCTGGATGGAGGGGTGAGGAGAGGTCAGGCTGGATGGAGGGGTGAGGAGAGGTCAGGCCAGATGGAGGGGTGAGGAGAGGTCAGGCTGAGGGAGGGGTAAGGAGAGGTGAGACTGGAGGAGGGGTGAGGAGAGGTCAGGCAGGAGGAGGGATGAGGAGAGGTTAGGCTGGAGGAGGGGTGAGGAGAGGTCAGGCTGGAGGAGGGTTGAGGAGAGGTCAGGCTGGAGGAGGGGTGAGGAGAGGTGCGGCTGGAGGAGCGGTGAAGAGAGGTCAGGCTGGAGGAGGGCTGAAGAGAGGTCAGGCTGGAGGAGGGATGAGGAGAGGTGAGGCTGGAGGAGGGGTGAGGTCAGACTGGAGGAGGGGTGAGGAGAGGTGCGGCTGGAGGAGAGTTGAGGAGAGGTGTGGCTGGAGGAGGGGTGAGGAGAGGTCAGGCTGGAGGAGGGGTGAGGTCAGGCTGGATGGAGGGGTGAGGAGAGGTCAGGCTGGAGGAGGGGTGAGGAGAAGTCAGGCTGGAGCAGGGGTGAGGAGAGGTCAGGCTGGAGGAGGGGTGAGGAGAGGTAAGGTTGGAGGAGGGGTGAGGAGATGTGAGGCTGGATGGAGGGGTGAGGAGAGGTCAGGCTGGATGGAGGGGTGAGGAGAGGTCAGGCTGGATGGAGGGGTGAGGAGAGGTCAGGCTGGATGGAGGGGTGAGGAGAGGTCAGGCTGGATGGAGGGATGAGGAGAGGTCAGGCTGGAGGAGGGGTGAGGAGAGGTCAGGCAGGAGGAGGGGTGAGGAGAGGTCAGGCTGGAGGAGGGGTGAGGAGAGGTCAGGCTGGAGGAGGGGTGAGGAGAGGTCAGGCTGGAGGAGGGGTGAGGTCAGGCTGGAAGAGGGGTGAGGAGAGGTCAGGCTGGATGGAGGGGTGAGGAGAGGTCAGGCTGGATGGAGGAGTGAGGAGAGGTCAGGCTGGATGGAGGGGTGAGGAGAGGTCAGGCTGGATGGAGGGGTGAGGAGAGGTCAGGCTGGATGGAGCGGTGAGGATAGGTCAGGCTGGAGGAGGGGTGAGGAGAGGTCAGGCTGGAGGAGTGGTGAGGAGAGGTCAGGCAGGAGGAGGGGTGAGGAGAGGTGAGGCAGGAGGAGGGGTGAGGAGAGGTCAGGCTGGAGGAGGGTGAGGAGAGATCAGGCTGGAGGAGGGGTGAGAAGAGGTCAGGCTGGAGGAGGGGTGAGGAGAGGTCAGGCAGGAGTAGGGGTGAGGAGAGGTCAGGCTGGAGGAGGGGTGAGGAGAGGTCAGGCTGGAGGAGGGGTAAAGAGAGGTCAGGCTGGAGGAGGGGTGAGGAGAGGTCAGGCTGGAGGAGGGGTGAGGAAAGATGCTGCTATACTTAATGATTCTGGTGAGTGTGTGGATAGAAGGTGGGCCACCTTGGCATTTGTAGTGTTCTCCACTGCAGCCCCTTGTGTATTGCAGGTGAGGGCGTTGTATGAGTGCACCAGTGCCCCGTCCACAAACTGCTCCCTCACATGGAGCCCTCTGTGCCAGCACCAAGGCAGTGGGCGGCTCTCCCGGAGGGTGGTCTCCGGCGGCTCCCGGCAACACTGGCGCCGCGGTGGCTGTCAAAGGCTCGTGGCATTGAGGCTGGGACGCAGGGCAGCGTGACAGAGGTGAGGGTGCAGAGAAGTGTTTGCGGCGCTCACCGCCATAGCTGCTCCGCTGCAGGGTGAGGGGCGGGATCCGGCATCTTGGTTGGGTGACTTTGAGCCGGGGGTGTGCCAGAACTCCTCCGCTCCAGTGCCCCGTCCACACCGCTGGCTCAGCTCCAGGCTTCTGCGCCTGCAGGAAGGCAGTGGGCGGCTCTCCCGGAGGGTGGTCTCCGGCGGCTCCCGCTGACACCTGCGCCGCAGTGGCTGTCAAAGGCTAGTATGCATTGAGGCTGGGGCGCAGGGCAGCGTCAGGCAGGTGAGGGTGCAGAGAAGTGCTATCGGCGCAGAGCAGCATAGGTGCTCCGCTGTGGTGTGGGGGGCGGGATCCGCCATCTTGGTAGCGTGAGTCAGGGCCGGGGGTGTGGCAGAACTCGTCAGATAGTGATAGGGAACGTCGGTGTGAGGTAGTGCGGCTGCCGGATCCAGCAGGCAGCGACGGACTGCCCCCAACCCCCACGTGCCTATTTGTACCTGGCCAGACACAAGAATATATGGGAGCCCTTTTTTTTTATTATTTCATGAAATAATAAAAAAAAATGTGTGGGGCTCCGCGCAATTTCTATGTCTAGCCAGGTACAGCTAAGTAGCTGGGGGCTGGAATCCGCAGCGCAGGGAGGCCCAAGCTTTCTGGCACCCCCCGCTGCAAATTGCAGCCCGCAGCCGCCCCAGAGATGGCGCGTTCATTGAAGCGCCATCCTCTGGCACTGAACCCCGCTCTTCCAGCGGCCCTGGTGGCGGTGGCACGCTGGGTAATAAAGGGGTTAATACCACCTTTGTTATACAAGCTGGTATTAAGCCCGGGATTCTTAATGTCAGGCCAGGTTTGACCCAGCCACTAAGAATCTCCAATAAAGGGTTAAAAGAAACACAACACAGAGAAATTTTTTATTAGAAATAAAAAAAAAAGCCATTAGGGACTCCATCTTTAATTAAAAAAATCCTCTTCCGTCCGACGTTGTCCAAAACGCGATGTCCTCTCTGCTACATCCCCTGTGCATAGATATAGATGTCTATGCACAGGGAATGAGCAGACTGAGAACAATCTCAGCTCTGCTACATCATCTCTGTGCACAGGGAGAGCAGGCGGGCTCTAGGACCCTGGAGCTGCGGCAGCCTGCACACAGAGCAGACAGCCGGACTCCTTACTGTGCGAGTTTCCCTGCGATTACTTGCACAGTAACGAGTCCAATGCAAGTCAATGGCAATCCTAGTTTTGTCAGAATCTCTGACAAAACTAAGATTGCCATTGATTTGCATTGGACTCGTTACTGTGCGAGTAAACGCTGGGAAACTCGCAGAGTACCGAGTCCTGCGAGTCCCTTACTACTCGCAGAGTAACGAGTCCTAGCGAGTAGATTCGCCCATCCCTACTCCAATGTTTAGGCACATAGGGGCTCTCCATACGTGACATGGTGTCCACTAACAATTGGAATTGTAAGTGGATACCATGTCGTATATGGCGAGCCCCTGTGTGCCTAAACATTAGAGCTCCCCCACAAGTGACCCCATTTTGGAAACTAGACCCCCCAATGAACTTATCTAGATGCATAAAAAGCACTTTGAACCCCGAGGTGCTTCACAAATTGATCCGTAAAAATGAAAAAGTACATTCTTTTCCACAAAAATTTTCTTTTCTAATTTTTACGGATTCATTTGTGAAGCACCTGGGGGTTCAAAGTGCTCACCACCAATCTAGATAAGTCCTGCCGTGCGCCCGAACAGTGGTTTATGACCACATAGGAGGTATCAATGTAGTCAGGAGAAATTGCCCAACAAATTTCAGGATGCATTTTATCTTTTTGCCCATAAAAATGAAAAAGTACTTTTTTTTCCACAAAAAAATTTATTTTTTTCATTTTTACGGATTAATTTGTGAAGCACCAGGGGGTTCAAATTTCTCACCACCCATCTAGATAAATTCCTTGGGGGGGCTAGTTTCCAAAATGGGGTCACTTGTGGGGGAGCTACAATGTTTAGGCACACAGGGGCTCTCCATACATGACATGGTGTCCGCTAAAATTTGGAGCTAATTTTCCATTCAAATTGTTAGAGGACACCATGTCGCATATGGAGAGCCCCTGTGTGCCTAAACATTGGAGCTCCCCCACAAGTGACCCCATTTTGGAAACTAGACCCCCCAAGGAACATATCTAGATGCATAGTGAGCACTTTTAACCCCCAGGTGCTTCACAAATTGATCCGTAAAAATGAAAAAGTACTTTTTGTTCACAAAAAATGTCTTTTGTCCTCAATTTTTTCATTTTCACATGAGCAACAGGATAAAACTCATCCTAAAATTTGTTAGCCAATTTCTTCTGAGTACAACCGATACCTCATATGTGGTAATGAACCACTGTTTGGGCGCACCGCAGGGCTCGAAAGGGAAGGAGCGCCATTTGATTTTTTGAATGGTAAATTAGCTCCAAAAGTTAAATTGCGCTCCTTCCCTTCTGAGCCCTGCCATACGCCCAAACAGTGGTTTATGACCACATATGAGGTATCGGTGTACTCAGGAGAAATTGCCCAACAAATGTTAGGATGCACTTGATCCTGTTGCCCATGTGAAAATGAAAAAATTGAGGCTAAAAGAACAATTTTGTTGGAAAAATTAAAATGTCAATTTTTTGTTTCTGTGAAGCACCTGAAGGGTTAATCATTTTTTTAAATGTAGTTTTGAGTAGCTTGAGGGGTGTAGTTTTCGGAATGGTGTCATTTTTGGGTGTTTTCTGTCATGTACACCCCTCAAATG
Organism: Allobates femoralis; assembly: GCA_033576535.1. Taxonomy (NCBI): domain Eukaryota; kingdom Metazoa; phylum Chordata; class Amphibia; order Anura; family Aromobatidae; genus Allobates; species Allobates femoralis. The sequence goes on from JARQOC010000005.1 coordinate 311,613,390, forward strand.
GACTTCAAACGTGATGTGGTCACTTAAAAAAATGGTTTTGTAAATTTTGCTGGAAAAATGAAAAATTGCTGATGAACTTTGACCCCTTATAACTTCCTAACCCTAAATTATTTTTTCCCAAAATTGTGCTGATGTAAAGTAGACATGTGGGAAATGTTATTTATTAACTATTTTGTGTCACATAATGCTCCGGTTCAACAGAATAAAAATTAAAAATTTGAAAATTGTCAAATTGTCAAAATTTTTTCCAATTTTTTTATATTTCACAAATAAACACAAAAATTATCGACCTAAATTTACCACTTACATGAAGCCCAATATGTCACGAAAAAACAATCTCAGAATCGCTAGGATCCGTTGGAGCGTTCCAGAGTTATTACCTCATAAAGGGACACTGGTCAGAATTACAAAAACCGGTCTGGTCATTAGGTGGAAATTGGCTCTGTCACTAAGGGGTTAAAAATGTTTTTGCATTAACATATTGTAAGGAGCTATAATTTTTGCTTATTTGTGTTATTTCTGCTGCTAAAAGAGGCTTGTTTTTTGCATGATGAGTTGTATTGGTACCATTTTAGGACACATAACATGTTTTGATCAGGTTTTATTCCAATTTTTGGGAGGCAGAATAAAAATAAAATAGCAATTCAGGATTTTTTCTTTTGCTTTGATTTTATACTGTTCACTGCTTGATAAAAGTGAAAAGAGCTTTATTCCATGTGTCAGTATGATTATTTCGATACAACATTTCTATGCTTATATTTTGCCTCATTCATACAAAAACTGTTTTAGGCTAGGGTCACACTGAGTGCTTCACCTGCAGCAGCCAGATTCCGTTACAGCAGAGCTCAGCCTGCTGTAACCGCCAGCTGTAACGTCGGGAACTTTGGGCAAACGCTGCCCTTAGTTACCCCATGTATACCATAGTTACTGGCCTAACACAAAGCTGCGTGGACTGCGTTAATCCTGAGCGCAGAGAAAAAACATGCAGGCAACGTTTTTCTCTGCGCTCAGGATTAACGCAGTCCAGGCAGCTTTGTGTTAGGCCAGTAACTATGGTATACATGGGGTAACTAAGGGCAGCGTTTGCCCAAAGTTCCCGACGTTACAGCTGGCGGTTACAGCAGGCTGAGCTCTGCTGTAACGGAATCTGGCTGCCACAGGTGCAGCGCTCAGTGTGACCCTAGCCTTATAGAAAAAAATGTTTTTGCATCCCATATGCTGAGAGCTAAAGCTTTTTTACTTTTCTACTGACAGAGTTGAATGGGAGCTTATTTTTGTAGGATGAGGTAGCCTTTAAGGGGTTAACATAATGTGGATGGGTTTTCCTCACCCTATGTTTCCATGGGAAGCCTGTGTCTCCAGCCATTCTCTCCATTCCAAAGGCATGGCTGCATCCTTTTTTTCTGGGTCTTCCCTCCTCTTCTGCTTCTGCTCTGTGTGACATCCGGAGCACAAGATGAGGGCAGATCCAAAACAAGAGGAGGTGGCAGTAGACATATAGAGAGGGCGGAGCACCCAAGGAGGAGGCAGGTAGGGTTGTGCCAGCAGCCAGGACCTCTGAATAAGATCCAACCCAGACGACCTCCTAACTGTAAGGTTTCTAAAATCGTTTTTAAAGCTTACTGTGGGGCTAGAGACATGGGGACCCCTTCCCTGGATGCAGCAGACACGCTGCATTCAGTGCTGCATTTAGTTTGCCATGCATCAGGGAGTGACAGGTCCTCTTTAAAGCAGTGTGATAAGTTTCCTCATCACGCAGTAGACGTCTCTGTAGAGTGTCGCAGAGTAGGAAAAGTCACAGGAGCCCAGGAGCAGGTAGGAACTTATTGAGCTTAAGATACTGGGTAGGCCAGCATAATAGGATTAGTATGGAAAAGGGTCCAGCCTGCAGGGTGGGATCTAAATAGAAAAAGTGCAGCCTTGGAGGTGGTATCTGTATGAAAAAGGGGGCAGCCTCTGGGGGGGATCAGTCAGTAAAAGGGTACAGTCTACAGGGTGGGATCAGTATGGAAAAAGAGAGAAGCCTGCGGAGATGCAATCTCGACGCGTTTCTGGCTTCTGCCCTTAGTCAGTGATAACAGAATGCATCATGGTACAAGCTTAAAAACATGCAGCAGCCAATTATGGTACAGATTTAAGAAATTAGTAGATTCAAAACATACAAACAGAGAATCAAATCTAACAAGAATGTAACACACATGGATACAGAGCGTATAACATTCATACTTTTTAAACAATAAGACACATCAGAGATAACAGAGAGAAACAATGTGATAAATTTACAGAGGAAACAATCTGGATGTTTAAGTAAAAAATCTGCATAGAAATAACATAATATTTAAATAGAAAATCTGCATACAGAAAATCAAGATATTAAGATTGAAAATCTGTATGCAGAAAAACCAGATGTTTGAATGGAAAATTTGCACAATAAAAAAAAACCCTGTATGCAGAAAATGAGGATGTTCACATAATTAATCTGTATGCAGAAAGTAAGGATGTTTGAATAGGAAAATCTGTATGCAGAAAATCATGATGTTTGAACAGGAATTTTGTACACAAGAAATAAGGAAATCTGTGTGGAGAAAATCAGAATATTTAAGTGGAAATGTTTAAATAGAAATTCTGCATGCAGAAAATCATGATGTTTGAATGGAAAATCTGTATGAAACAAAAACCACACTATTTAAATAGAAAAACTGCATACAGAAATTAGAAAAAACAGCAAAAATACCTAATAAATGTATAAGGTGTCAGATTTATAGTTCATGCCATTGGGAAATTTTGTATTAAGTTTTATTATCCAGTATGTTTCTCTTAACAGTAATTTTTTCCTCCAATCCCCTCCATGCACTGGACAGAAACCGTTTTCTTCCCCATAAAAAGCTAAAAATTCTGTTTCCGCATTATGATGTTCAACAAAGTGTTTTACCGCATCAGAGTAAGTTGCATTTTTATTTTTTATATTTGCTAGATGTTCTGCAACTATTTTTTTATTTTTCTTATAGTGCAACCTATATATCTAACATTACAATGCCTGCATTGTATACAATAAACAACATATTTACTGTTACAGTTAATAAAGGATTTAATGTCCATGTTGTTACTAATTTGTTTTGTTTGATGACTAAATTTGCAAACATTGCATTTATCTGAGCACACTTTAAAAAAAACCTGCAAGACAACCAGACATTACCATTTTCTGGAGGACAATATAAACTAGGTGAGATCATATCACCCAAGCATTTTGTTGTGTGGCAACACATGTTATATCTTTCTCCAATATACCATTCAGGGATCTTGATATAGTATAGGGGTATATCGTTGGACTATGTTTTTTATTTGATTAAACTGCCTGTGGAATGGGGTACTGAAAACAACATTAGGGACTTCTCTCTTATTATTTTTATCAAGAAATTTATTTTTTAGTTGCTTAATTCTCCTTTTATTCTCCACCCTATCCAAAGCAATTTTTATTTCACACTCCCTATATCCTCTTTCTATTATGGCCACTTTACACGTCCCGATATCGTCGTCCAACTTCGATAAAAAGTCACGTGGTTCGTGCGCTGGCGCCGATATCGTTCGTGCGTTGTATGGTGTAAATGTCCAATTCAATGCAAGAACGATGCCAAAACGATATCGGGGAAGAATTGTGCAGGCTCTCCAACTGCCCGATATTGGATGGACGATCTGGCAGGATCGTGCTGTGTGACAGCCCAACACCGACTTGGAGAGCAACTTCCTCTATTCACTTCCATGTTAAATGGTCGTTCCCTGGTTCGCACGTACAAGGGGGCGTAGACATCGCAGTTGTGTTGCGTGCTGATATCTCCCTGTGTGACAGCTCCTATGCGACCTTGGATATCAGCCAAAAAAGTGCGCGCTCCTGTGCCGTTGTATACAATATCGAAACGATGTTGGGACGTGTAAAGTGGCCATTAGTCTTTCAGTATTTATTTTACTTTCTTCTTTGAAAGTCACTGGTTCTGAACAATTCATTTGAACCCATAATAATTCCCCATAGGGAATCGAATGAATAGTATGAGATGGATGATTACTTTCTGCTCTTAGGATAGTATTCCCACTGAGGGGTTTGTGGTAATTGTGATATGCAATCTTTCCAGACTTGATATCACCAATAAAGGTGACATCTAAAAAATTAACTTTCTGGCTAGGTTCTGAAAATGATAACCGTAATCACAGATTGTTGTTATTCACATAAAGTTTAAATTGTTCAAAATTATTTATGTTCCCTGTAAGGATCATTATAATGTCATCCACATACCGGCCATAAATAAAAATTTGGTCTTCAAAAGGATTGCAATCAGAAAAAATAATTTTTTCCTCCCACCATGCAACGTAAAGAATTGCCATGGAGGGGGAGAAGCGCGAGCCCATCGGGGAACCTGTTACCTGCACAAAATATGCTGAATTAAGCATAAAAAAGTTATGTGCAAGTAGGTATTCAGTATTTCGTATTATCATCTCTTTTATTTCTTCAGTGTAAGCACTATATTTCTGGAGATGGTAGTTAATTGCTTCTATAGCCAGCTCATGTGGAATGCATGAAAAAAGATTTTCTATGTCGCATGTGACAAAATACATGTTTTTTTCCCACTGAAATTTCCTGACTGATTCAATCACTGCAGCGGTCTCTTTTCTCCTGGTTATTTGTATGCAGATTTTTTGCTTAAATTTATCACATTATTTTACTCTGTTCTCTCTGATGTGTCTTAGGCCGGCTTCACATAGCGGGTCTGATCCAATCCGTGGCTGTCAGGGTGAACCTGACAGCCCTGGACCGGATCAGCACACAGAATCGGAGGGCTAATATGCCCTCCTGTCCGGTGTGCTGCAGCACGCAGCTGCCACTGCTGATGAATCAGGACCGCGGCTCACACCGTGCTAGCTGTGATCCTGAAACAACAGCGACATGCAGCCGCAGGTGTCCGGTTCCCGGATCCTCCCGGAGCAGGGCAATCCAGCTTCATAGATTCCCATGTTAGGGAGCGTCGGATTGCCCCGGGTCCAGGAGGATCCGGGCGAATCTGGGAGAATCCAGGCAAAGGCAATTACAGGAGATATTCTCCTCTCGGACACAAAAACATTGCAAGCAATATTTTTGTGTCCGTGAAAGAATTCTGAATTCTCCCGGATTGTCCCGGAAAGATGGAAACCGGATGGCAGAGAGCCGCCATCCGGCTCCATCCAGCCCCATAGGACACTATGGGGCCAAAATCCGGTCCAGGGCTGTCAGGTTCACCCTGACAGCCACGGATCGGATCAGACCCTCTATGTGAAGCCGGCTTTAAGGCACAGAGGTCAGCGGCTCGCCAGCTGCGAAATGACCGGCTGACGCCGGTCATCTCCCGGCTGGCTCGCGCGAGCTGCGGCCACCGTCGGGAGATCCCGCTGATCTCTCGCTGATGGCCGCGGCTGGAATTTTGAATGCGCGTGGCTGTTTTGCATACTCCTCGCTTATTAGTGACAGTCGGAGGCGGCTACCAATGAGTGCCCTTACGCGTGATTTCGGTGTCAGGCAAACGTGATTAGGAGATTATATAGTAGATTTATTTTCTTCACACATCATATTTGGTAAAACTGTTATGTCACCTTTATTCTGGGGGCTGATACACTCGCATCAAAGCCAAAATATGTATTGTATATTTTGCTACTGTTGCCTAACAAATTACTTTAAAAAAAAAATCTATTTTTTCTTTTTGGTCAGCATAATCCGTCACAAATAATTTGTTTTCCCCAAAGATAGACTTGATATGTATTAGAGCTTATTAGCTGTAGATTAACTTGTTCCATTTTTAAGGTGATACACATTTTTTTATTATGTTTTAGCTTTTTTGTAGTACAAAAATCATAAAACCTAGAACATTTTTTACAGAGTTCATCATACAGTGTAATTGAAATGTAAACTAGTGATGAGCAACTTTGCTCAAACATGTTTGTCAATTTCGAATCTGGACAGTATTTGACAATTTTCGCTTGGCCTCTCGAACCCAAAAGATTTGCTGAAAAGTCAAAAATTCAGGTTTTGTTTGGTAATTTTTCGGATGACAAAAAGCATTAGGCTACCTTCACATTTGCATTCCCTCCGCAGCGTTCTGCGGATGGGATCCGCAATGTGACCGCTGCACCGCAAGCCCCTATCTTTATAATGGGAGTGCACGGTGCTGCGGATGACCGTGCGCACCCATTCACTGCCATACGTGATCTGTGCGCAGGCGGATGCCTGCGCACAAATCACCCAGTCTCGTCCGCACCAGAAATGCAACATGTCGCGTTCGTGGTGCGGACGAGACTGCTTCCTACACTTCCTGCTTCCTGCAATCTGCTTCATCTGGAACTAGGTGAGTGAATGAGAGGCTAGGGTGAGTGAATGTGGGGCTGGAGTCAGTGAATGAGAGGCTGGGGTGAGTAAATGAGAGGCTGGGGTGAGTAAATGAGAGGCTGGGGTGAGAGAATGTGGGGTCAGTGTATGAAAGGCAGTGGTGAGTGAATGAGAGGTTTGGGTGAGTGAATGTAGGGCTGGGGTGAGTAAATGAGGTGCTGGGGTGAGTGAATGAATAGTTGGGGTGAGTGATTGAGAGGCTGGGGTAAGTGAATGAGTGACTATGGTGAGTGAATGAGGGACTGGGGTGAGTGATTTATTGCACTTTCTTTTTTGATAAGTGGTGGAGCAGCTTCCTGTTAGGCCAGTTTCACACATCTGTGCAAACCATGGATGTGTGAGACAGGCTGTTTTCTTGGGCTGTGCCACCGTGGTGTCACGGATCATGTGACATATGTGTGTTGTTGTCTGTGTGCTATCCGTGGATCCGTGGATAGCACACAGACAGCCTGTCATTTCTTACTCGCCTACCTCCAGCGCTGCCTGTTCCTCTCCTGTACCTCTCTCTTCCAGGGCTGCTGCAGCTCCAAGAGCAGTGAATATTAGATGAGTGTAATGAGCGGCCCTAGAAGTGAGAGGAGCAGGCAGCGCTGGAGGGAGGCTAGTATGAAATTCTTTATTTTCTAACTTTAAAAACTTGGTTCTGGTCCGTGCGTACGGATGTCATATGGATGACATCCATGTGCAGGATGTTTTTGCACGGACCCATTTACCTGAATGGGTCCATGCTTCTGCTGAAAAACTAACATGTCGCCGTGTGGAGCACTCGGACAGCATCTGCTCCACATGGCGACACAATCTGTTCTAAATAACGGATGTCTGTAGGGAGCCATAGGGGATCATGTGTCCCCATATGTCCGTGCCCCCCAGCATGTCGGCACAGACCGCATTCACGCCTGAGGCACGATGTGTGTGAAACTTGCCTTACTGTGAAGGCAAAGGAGAAGGGGGGGTCTTAATGCAGAGGGACTGTGTGTGGGACGGACGTCTGTGTGAGTGTGGGCATATATGTCTTGTGTGTGCATATGTGTCCTGTGTGTGTGTGCATATGTGTCCTGTGTGTGCATATGTGTTCTGTGTGTGAGTGCATATGTGTCTTGTGTGTGTATGTGCATATGTGTCCTGTGTGTGTGTGCATATGATGCATCTGCTTGGGGGGACCGACACCTTCTAAACAGTCCAGGGCCCTGGGAACTCTTAATCTGCCCCTGTCTCAGGGTTTCAGTTTAGATAAGCACAGGTCTCCATTTATTTTTCTGTCCCACGCTTACTGAGTGTGGTCCAATCTGGTAGCCAATCAGCACCCATAAAGCAAATAGCACTTTTTGCACCCAAGGACTTGTGTCATTGGCTGGATATGTGACATGTCCTTGCCATATAAGAACTGGCCATTTTCCCTTGTCACCATTTTCTCAGTGTTGGAGCTCAGTGACAGGCTTGCTGCTGCAATGCTGACACTGCTGATACTGTGTAGGCTTTTTAGATAGCTAGCAATTCTATTTCTTTATAGATAGAAAGATAGATAGGAGGTTTGGTAACTCCTTACTAAAACAACTCTTTTTAGGGCTTAGTACCTTTTTTTGGCAAATCGGCAAATTCCCTGTGGCACAGTGGTGCTTGTGGGAGTATCTGCCCCAATACTATGCTGAAAACCATTTAGTGCCACATCTGGCAACATTCATGCATTTACACTTTTTTGCCTTGTACCAGTGTGAAGCAAATTCCCTGAGGTACAGTGGTCTGTGTGATCATCTGCACCAATTCTGTGCTGAAAACCATTTAGTGCCACATCTGACAACATGCAGGCAGCAACCACAGTTTTTATCTAGTGCCATTGTTTGGCACATCCCCTGTGGCACAGCAGTGCTTGTGTCAGCATCTGCATCAGTACTGTGCTGAAAACCATATAGTGCCACATCTGGCAAGTGCAATATCCAGGCACCCACACTTTGCCTAGTATCATTTTTTGGCAAATCCCCTGTGGGATGCAATGCTGAGGAAATCCTGAAAACTTGCACTGTTTTCAGACCTTGAATGTTTTAGTTGGCCACCCCTGCCCTTGAAGTCTCTGTGAAAGTATCGTCAAGCCTTTCACCACAACTGTGGCCCTCCCTGGAATATCTTAGGCCTTGTGACTATGGTGCGTTGTTTTATGCTTTTTTTTTACTCAGGGTTTTAGAATCCTCATTAAAATTTGCATGTGTATCCTGAGACCAGCAAAGTCTATGAAAGGTCGAAAGTGCCCACTTTTTTTCCCTGCACATGTGGTTCAGATTTCTTTTTATTTTGCCCCAAAATTTACAAAATGTGACTACTTTTGATCAGGGCACAGATATTCTTTAAGTAAAACGAAAAAAAAAATTCAGCCAATGCCTTATTCTCTCTATACGGTAATTTATGCTATATGGCTCTAAAAAGATTAAAACTTAAATAGTTTGATGAACTATATTCTATAGCCAAATGTTTGCAAGGAAATCAACGTTAATATATACAGTATCCATGCATTTTCATTTAGTAGCATTGATTTCTGGTTCAATCCAGAATGAGCTCCTACTCTAAACAGCAAGTACGTTGACTCTATAAGTATATATGCAGTGCCTTTTATTGCTGTATGGCAAATTATATTGTGCTGAAAATTGTCTCTTACAATAGATCATTAAATGTTATTCTGCATTACCTTCCTGTTCCACTGCTCCACTTTTAAATAGAGTATAATAGTTATAAAATAATAATAATTTTGTATACGGTATATAGCTTTCCACATACTTTTCCATGTTTCTTGGTTGTATGAAAAAGTATTTATCTCCAAAAGTGTATTTTAGGTGAAAGCCAGGATTAGCCTTTGATTTTTAACATTTTATCACAGATTTCAGCAAATTTGTGGAGAAGTATGTAATTTGTATTGCAAGAGTTGAAATCTGTGAAAGTCAGCTGTTTTCTTGCTACATTAAAGCCATGTTTACCTACAATCCACACCCATTTTTTCTGCGACATACTATATATTAGTAACAAATCTAAGTAGTTCAACATACCATAATACTGAGATTACAAATAAGCAATTCCTAAGCAGGAAAGAGAAACACTAGTAGAAGTGTGTTTTTTGGAAATGTCAGTGGTAAAAGCTATTCACTACCGCTATTACAAATAAGTGAGGACAACTAAGTGTGTCTTGTCCACAGTCAAACATAGTGTTGGGAGTGTCATGGTTTGTGGCTTCATTTGTGCTGCTGACTGTAAAGGCACTAGGTGACGTCGCCGTAGATGTCGGCGGTGACTGGCGGGAGCACGCACCTTTTTGGCGCCCTGCCAGTGTCCCCGTCACATGTTTACATGTGGCGACACCTCCGGCGACACACCGGCGATCTGACAGGTGGCATCGCCGCTGGGGTGTCTCAAAACCCCAGCGGCGATGCCTTAACATGTACGGCTCCTATCGCCTGGCAGATCACCGTCACCCATTTACATGGGGCGATGTTTACACATCGCCCCAGAGTGGTCGCCTGGTTTCAGAGCTCTGCTCTGAAACCAGGCGACCACTCAAATGCGTCGTCCTTGCCCAGTCACATTGGGCGACGCATTTGAGTGGTCGGCAGTGATAGGCCATGCCCCAGCGTCGCCTAAATAAATCGCCACCAACATCGCTAGGTGTGACGTTACTCTAAGGAGCTACAATTCACTGAGGTAACCATGAAAGCCAACAGATATTATGACATAAAATAACAGAGCAAGATCCTCTCCTCTCTGTTCAGAATCTGGGCCACAGGGCGGTATATCATCATGATAAGGACCCCCAACGCATCTCCAAGATGACCACTGCCTGGCTAAAGACACCAAGGGTAAAACTGTTGGACTGGCCAAGCAAGTGTCCAGACATAAATTCTATTGAGCATCTGTGGGCATCCTCAAACAGAAGATAGAGGTACGCAAGGTCTCTTACATCTACCAGCTCAATGATGTTGTCATGAAGGGCAGGAATAGAATTCCAGTGGCTCCTGTGAAGCTCTAGTAAAGCATAAGAGAGTTAAAGCAGTGCTTAAAGAGGACCTGTCACCCCCTCCCCAAGGATTTCAATGTAAATGCAGCACTGAATGCAGCATGTCAGCTGCATTCAGGCAAGGAGTCCCCCATGTGTATGTGTGGCTTCAACCCCAAAATATAGGCTTATAAAAATTTCAGTAAAAATCCACGGAGGTGAGCCCTTGTGCTGCAGCCAGCTCGTAGCCCATGGGGCATTTCATGCCCCCTGCCTTATGTGTGTCGATCAATCCTTGCCTGTCCCTCCTCCTGCTGTAAAATCGGCACCAGATTTCCACCCTGCTTTGTGTTATGCTGTATAATTACAGCAGGGCAGGAATCTAGTGCAGCAGCCATCTGTGCCCTGATACCCCCTCACTCCATTGCTGTGTCTCCCCTGGTCCCTTGGCTCCCCCTTGGCTGTGATCGTGGTGGGGTTCGGCTGTAACAGCTCGGCTCCGCTCTGAGCAGCAGCCGCTACTGTTAGCAAAACAGTGTGCATTCGGCTGTATTGCAGCCATATGCTTTTAGCTATGTGAATTTCACTATGTAGTTTGCGTAGCTGAAGTTTACAACATCACTGCGCAAGCACACTGCCCGTATGTTTTAAACATCAGCTACGCAAACTACATAGCGAGATTCACATAGCTAAAAGCGTACAGCTTCAATACAGCCGAATGTACGCTGTTTTACTAACAACAGCGGCTGGTGCTCAGAGTGGAGCTGAGCTGTTACAGCTGAACCCCACCATTATCACAGCCAAGGGGGGGGCCAGGGGACCAGGTGAGACACAGCAATGGGGTGAGGGGGTATCAGGGCACAAATGGTTGCAGCACCAAATTCCCGCCCTGCTGTAATTATACAGCATAACACGGAGCAGTGTGGGAATCTGGTGCTGACGTAAGAGCAGGAGGCAGGACCAGCAAGGATTGAGGCAGGGGGCATGAAATGCCCCACGGGCTACGAGCTGGCTGCAGCAAAAGGGCCTGCCTCCAGGGCTGCCACTAGGAATTTCGGGACCCCTTACTGCCAAAATTTTGGGGCCCCCCTGAGACTCTGCCCAGTGTCCAATCAACTCCGCCTCCACCTATGCGCCGCCTTCACCCATGCTCTGCCTCCACCCAAGCATATATTATATTTATAGTGAAAAAACAGCACCAAATATTACCTCAATTCATGTGCAGAGCTTTCCCAACCAGCAATCCAGGTTCCTTAGAATAGAGTAAAAAAAGGAAAAACAGGACAAAAAAATAGAAAAAGTGGACTTTATTGCCCAATGTGTAGCCATGGCCACACATTGGGCAACAAAGTTCATTTTTTTCTATATTTTTGTGCTGTTTTCCTTTTTTTACACTCTCTCTATATTATATATTACACACACCCACACTTGAGACTGCTGTGGGCTGAATACACAATAGCTGTGTAAACAATAGATAATACACAGTAGAGAGGACTCCTAGCTGTATACACAGTGTTGGGCCCGCTTCTATTTAATATATTTATTAATGACCTTGTAGGGGGCATACAGAGTAGAATCTCAATATTTGCAGATGACACTAAACTCTGCAGGGTAATCAATACAGAGGAGGACAATTTTATATTACGGAGGATTTATATAAACTAAAAGCTTGGGCTGCTAAATGGCAAATGAGCTTTAATGGGGATAAATGTAAAGTCATGCACTTGGGCAGAGGAAACAAAAGGTATAATTATGTGCTTAATTGTAAAACACTGGGCAAAACTGTCACTGAAAAAGACCTGGGTGTATGGGTAGATGACAAACTCACATTTAGTGGCCAGTGTCAGGCAGCTGCTGCAAAGGCAAATAAAATAATGGGATGCATTAAAAGAGGCATAGATGCTCATGAGGAGAACATAATTTTACCTCTATACAAGTCACTAGTGCGACCACACTTAGAATACTGTGTACAATTCTGGTCTCCGGTGTATAAGAAAGACATAGCTGAACTAGAGCGGGTCCAGAGAAGAGCGACAAAGGTCATTAGAGGACTAAGGGGTCTGCAATACCAAGACAGGTTATTAAACTTGGGGTTATTTAGCTTGGAAAAACGAAGGCTTAGGGGTGATCTTATAATAATGTATAAATATATGAGGGGACAGTACAGAGACCTTTCTAATAATCTCTTTACTCTTAGGCCTGAGACTGGGACAAGGGGGCATCCTCTACGTCTGGAGGGAAGAAGGTTTAATCATAATCACAGACGCGGATTCTTTACTGTAAGAGCAGTGAGACTATGGAACTCTCTGCCACATGATGTTGTAATGAGTGACTCACTACTAACATTTAAGAAGGGCCTGGATGCCTTTCTTGAAAACTTTAATATTACCAGTTATACATACTAGATTCTTTGATAGGGCGTTGATCCAGGGAACTAGTCTGATTGCCGTACCTGGAGTCAGGAAGGAATTTTTTTCCCCAATGTGGAGCTTAGTGTTGCCACATGGTTTTTTTTTGCCTTCCTCTGGATCAACATGTTAGGCTATGGGTTGAACTAGATGGACTTAAAGTCTTCCTTCAACCTTAAAAACCATGTTACTATGTTACTATGAGATGGCTGCGGGCCATATAGACAGTGTAGACGGCTGCTGACTTTACACACAGTAGAGATTACACCATAGAAATGGCTGCTGGCTGTTCACACAATGGAGATTGCTGTGGGATAAATGCACAATGGAGATGGCTGCTGGCTGCACACAACACAATAGACACTGCTGCTGGCCTGGCCACATACAGAATGGAGATGGCTGTGGGACAAATGCACAATGGAGACTACTGCGAGACATATGCACATTAGAGACAGCTGCGGGACACTTTGGAGACTGTGCAGGACATATACAATGTATAGTATAGGCTAGCCCATTGTGTAATGGGGCAGCACTATCCACAGTGGGCTAGCCCTGTCTATAATAGGCTAACCCCTTATGTAATGTGCTAGGCCAGAAGAAATGAGGGAGCAGCTGGGTGACATGCTTCTGACAATGTAACTTGCATGCATGATGCATTGGTCTGATGTTACAGGGGCTGCTGGGATTTGTAGTCCTGCAGTACATGCATTGGTCTGATGTTACAGGGGCTGCTGGGATTTGTAGTCCTGCAGTACATGCATAATGCATGTACTGCAGGACTAAAAATCCCAGCAGCCCCTGTAATATCAAGCCAATGCATGTACTGCAGAACTACAAATCCCAGAAGCCCCTGTAACATCAGACCAATGCATCATGCATGTACTGCAGGACTACAAATCCCAGCTAGGATTTGTATTCCTGAAGTACATGCATGATGCATTGGTCTGATGTTACAGGGGCCGCTAGGATTTGTAGTCCTTCAGTACATGCTTTATGCATTGGTTTGATGTTACAGGGGCTGCTGGGATTTTAGTCCTGCAGTACATGCATTGGTCTGATGTTACAGAGGCTACTGGGATTTGTATTCCTGCAGTACATGCATTATGCATGTACTGCAGGTCTACAAATCCCAGCAGCCCCTGTAACATCAGACCAATGCATGTACTGCAGGCCTATGGCTCCCATTGTCCTGCATCGCCGCTGGGGTTTCCAGATGCCGCCTGACAGCTCTCCAGCGCGGGGCTGGAGGTGTCGCCCTGTGTAAACGGGGGACGGCAATGCTGGCGGGTCGCCAAAAACGTTCGCCCACCCGCCAGTCGCCGCTGATATCCCCAGCCCCGTCGCCAGGTGTGACGGAGCCTTAAAGGTCACGTCACATACTTCAATATTGTGAACGATATCCCTTAAGCGATCCGGATTTTTGATCGCTTAAGTCATATCGTTTGTGCGTCGTTGCGTGTAAACGAGCGATCTTTCAGCGAAAAATCCCTTGATTGTTTGGTTGAAGATTTGTGAGCAGGACCTCAAATCCGCCTTTCATTGTTCAATTAACCTGCGTTCAACCTGCTGCATCGTGCTGATCTCTTTCTCGACTTCGCCTATTCCTGATGCTAGATGGGGTCCATCGCTGAGTAGTGCACACGATCGCTGGCGTGTTGCCAAATTTAACATCGTTAACAACATCTATGCTTGTGACACTGCACAAACGATATCAATAAATTCTTCTAGGGATCTCGATCACGTAACTTTTCAGGAGAACGAGATTGAAGCGTAAGACGTGGCCTTAACAAAGTTGAGCATAAGAAAAAATAGGCACGCCTAAAACACTCTTCTATGCAGCTTCTGCTACTACCTCTTCAGGGCCATGTATGCCAAAGATCTTCTGGCTGATGTTTTATGGTCCTATTCTGTATTTTGTAGAGAAATATACTCATTTGTGGGTACACAAACATGAAACAGCTTCTGAAATAAACCTTTTTTTTCTTTTTTGTAAAGACATGCTGATAGGATGTTTAGATTGTGAGCTCCAAGAGAGACAGCATTACTCATGTATGTAAAGTGCTATGGAATTAATAGCGCTATATAAATGAATAAATATTATTGTTATTATTTTTTCTTTTTTTTTTTTTAAAAGGCTTGTTGACAAGCCATTGTTTCTTCATTTTGAACCTTCTTGTTCCTGCTTCCAAAAAAGGTATAATTTTTGTATGGCTTGATAAAAAGCCCTTTTATTTGTTTAATCATTTGGACTATACAAAATCTCCACTAGATTTCTAAAATGAAATCGTTTTTTTCCCCAATATTTTAGAAACCATTATGTCTTCTTTTTCAACACAACACAACTTATATATTACCAAAATAAATAGATAATTTTTGGACGACTTGTGAAAACTTTTCCCTACAAAAATAATCTCTTGAGATTGTTTTAGCTCCACGCTGAGTGAATATCCATGGCTTCTTCTGTTTGCACTGCGAATATATAAACACACATGTGCCCCCAAAAAGCTATAATTTTTGGACTGTTTTAACAATTGAAATAGCCTGTATAGTGTGATACTATATCATTGGTTGCCATCTGTGTTCCCCTAGCCAGATAGATGGCGGTCACTTGAACATTAAACAAGCTGTATTTGCATTAAAGCACTCTAATGGGGTTAAATAGTTCTAGAAGATTGCTGAGAGGTACATTTATTTTCCAGGTAATTAGAGACTTTGCAGTATTGCATCAATTTTATTAATTGTAAATCAAATTTTATTTAAAACTTCTCAAATCTAGAGAATTTGACATTCAACCATCCACTCATTTCTAATAGTAACTAAACAGGAACAAACAGGGTAGACAAACCATAAGCATTCATGCCATTGTTTCTCATCAAAATTTTTCCTCTCTCTCTTTACTGTCACATCCATCTCCTTTAGTTTCACTGTGTTGCTATATGTGGCTCCAGTTTTCCCCTGTCATAGTTCATGCTAGAATATAGAGTAGAGGGGTTCTGTTTAAGGCTGTCATCTCATTGATCATTGCATTAAAGGTAGAAGTTGAAGTATTTAAAATGAGACAGATGACTTAGGCTAGGTAATCTCTCACTGTTAGGCCAAGTTTTCATCTTTATACATCACCAATGAATAAAATTTACAAAACTAAAAAGAGTGTCCTATGTGTCCATAATAGCAATTTATCTATAATAGCATGTATCCATAAAAATTAAATGTTTGATCCATATGGGATCCAATTTTATTGGGCACTCATAGACTTGAATAGTTGCCTCACCTGAAATACATACAGTTGTGGCCAAAAGTATTGACACCCCTGCAATTCTGTCAGATAATACTCAGTTTCTTCCTGAAAATGATTGCAATCACAAATTCTTTGGTATTATTATCTTCATTTAATTTGTCTTCAATGAAAAAACACAAAAATAATTGTCCTAAAGCCAAATTGGATATAATTCCACACCAAACATAAAAAAGGAGGTGGACAAAAGTATTGGCACTGTTAGAGAAATCATGTGATGCTTATCTAATTTCTGTAATTAACAGCACCTGTAGCTTACCTGTGGCATCTAACAGCTGTTGGCAATAACTAAATCACACTTGCAGCCAGTTGACATGGATTAAAGTTGACTCAACCTCTGTCCTGTGTCCTTGTGTGTACCACATCGAGCATGGAGAAAAGAAAGAAGACCAAAGAACTGTCTGAGGACTTGAGAAACCAAATTGTGAGGAAGCATGAACAATCTCAAGGCTACAAGTCCATCTCCAAAGACCTGAATGTTCCTGTGTCTACCATGTGCAGTGTCATCAAGAAGTTTAAAGCCCATGGCACTGTGACTAACTTCCCTAGATGTGGACGGAAAAGAATAATTGACGAGATTTCAACGAACATTGTGCGGATGGTGGATAAAGAACCTTGACTAACATCCAAACAAGTTCAAGCTGCCCTGCAGTCCGAGGGTACAGCAGTGTCAACCCGTATTATCCGTCGGCGTCTGAATGAAAAGGGACTGTATGGTAGAATACCCAGGAAGACCCCACTTCTTACCCCGAGACATAAAAAAGCCAGGCTGGAGTTTGCCAAAACTTACCTGAGAAAGCCTAAAACGTTTTGGAAGAATGTTCTCTGGTCAGATGAGACAAAAGTAGAGCTTTTTGGGCAAAGGCATCAACATAGAGTTTACAGGAGAAAAAAAGAGGCATTCAAAGAAAATAAGACGGTCCCTACAGTCAAACATGACGGAGGTTCCCTGATGTATGGGATTGCTTTGCTGCCTTTGGCACTGGACTGCTTGACCGTGTGCATGGCATTATGAAGTCTGAAGACTATCAACAAATTTTGCAGCATAATATAGGGCCCAGTGTGAGAAAGCAGGGTCTCCCTCAGAGGTCATGGGTCTTCCAGAAGGACAAAACACACTTCAAAAAGCAGTAGAAAATGGTTTGAGAGAAAGCACTGGAAACTTCTAAGGTGGCCAGCAATGAGTCCAGACATGAATACCATAGAACACCTGTGGAGAGATCTAAAAATGGCAGTTTGAATAAGGCACTCTTCAAATATCAGGGACCTGGAGCAGTTTGCCAAAGAAGAAAGTTCTAAAATTCCAGCAGAGCATTGTAAGAAACCCGGAAGCGGTTGATTGCATTTATTTTGGCTAAAGGTTGTCCAACCAAGTATTAGGCTGAGGGTGCCAATACTTTTGTCTGGCCCATTTTTGGAGTTTTGTGTGAAATTATCAATGTTTTGCTTTTTGCTTCATTCTCTTTTGTGTTTTTTCATTGAAGACAAATTAAATTAAAATAATAATACCAAAGAATTTGTGATTGCAATCATTTTTAAGGAAGAAATTGAGTATTATCTGACAGAATTGCAGGGGTGTCAATACTTTTGGCCACAACTGTATGGGAATAGCACATGCTGCAAAATTATGCCTGATCAAGCCAGGGCATGGAGGGGGGTACTCGGCCACCGGCTCTGCTGAGTAGGGTGTCGCGGGTGGACGGGATCCCAGTGCCGTGCCCTGGGGATCATTTGAAGGAGGATAAAGGGATTATTTACAGGGGATCGTGACCACCTGTAGTTTCCGGTAATTCGGTATCGGCGCTGCCAGCCGGCCGCTGAGGTGATGGTTGGGGCAGCAAAGTGTGGTACAGCTCCCCACAGGTGGAGCTTTACCTCAGGGCAGCAATGAAGGAAGACGGTGAGGGAGGGCAGTGATGAAGGATGATGGTGAGGAAGGGCAGTGATGAGGTCCTTTCTGGCACAAAGGTAAATTGCAGCTGTTAAACAGGCACACAGACACACAGGGATGGTTGTTTCGGTACCTTCGGTGGTCACATAACAGGTACAATCCAGAGTACTAACCAGGTCCCCGGTGCAATTTAGGACCATCACCTTGGAAAGTTATTAGGCCTCCTCTGTCTCTGTGCTCTGCGTTGTGGAGTCCTGCCTGAGCCTGAACCCACCACTTCTCTGTTATCTTAAACTGACAATGAGGTCCTCCTGCGGGGTCCCTGTTCCTCCTGCGGCCCCGGGTCCTGTGCTTGGTCAGTTTAATGTCTTTTTCTCTATCTCCTCAGGGCTGAACTCCTCCTGATTTTTCTGGGCTTTCTGCTGCGGCTCTGCAGGCTGGCAGCATCGGACTCCAGTGTCCGGTTATGCTAAAGGGGTATATAATTGGATCCCTTTTTCCTGTTCTCTGTCTCCTCTACTTGCCTCCGGACCCTTTCCTGGGGTGTGCACAGCAGACAGTCGTCCCTGGTCCTGGCCTGTATCTCTCTCTAGAGACCAACAGCTGTGCCTCCTCCCTTCTCCCCTCCTCACACGAACTAACTGCAACTGTCTTTTGGGACTAACTGTCTCCTCCTCTCAGCCTGGATCTTCTTAAAGGGGAACTGAACTAATGCAGCCAGTAGAGCTCCCCATTCAGGTCTGGAGTGGTAGGTGGTGTGTGCTGAGCAAACCAAGGTGTTAGTCCTTCCTTGCACCAGTGTGACCTGTGGCAATCCCCTGCAGGGGTGCCAGATGTCCATGTGAAAAAAAACACAGCCAAATCGAATAGCATTTATCTGCATTCTTATCACGTTATGCTATTTTTTTTTCCATGAACAACACGTTGACCAAAAATTGTGGTGATATGAATGTAGCCTTATAGATTGTATTGCTAGTACCTATGCAGCAGTTTGGAAGTTCCGTATATGACTGTTTCCCAGGTATATACTCCAAAATTAGTTAGGACTTAATAAAAAAGCACCAGAGCTAGAAAGAACCATTTGTATTTTTTATTCTTTGATGAAATGACAAATACAATATAACATTTGACTTTTCCTTTTTTCTTTTCTTTTTATTATATCAAAGTATATATTTGCATTTATTAGTCATAGGAGCCACTTGATTAAGACTGGTGTTGCACATGCCAGTTTTCACCCGCATAGAGTTTAATCTTAAGGTACTGTCACACGCCACAATATCGTCCGCGATATCGCTGTCAATTCGTGAATTCTGCAATGTCGAAACCACATCGCTAGTGCGTTGTGGCGTGTGACAGGGCGATCTTACGGCGAGAAATCACTGGTGGTGTGTCGCCTGATTGTACTGCACTGCAGTAAAATCATGCATGTCAACCTCACAATTCCAGTGGGTCGTGCCGTGCGACACAGCGGTAGCGACGCAGAAAGCGATTTCAGTGATCCTGAAATCAATCCCGTAGGCGTGCCAGAGCATGCTGTTTTCCGTGCCCCGTCTGCGGCGATTGATGGCTTGGTGGTATCGTAGTTGTATAGGTCAATCGGAGGGGTAGGGGTGCAGTGAAACACACTCTGATGTGAGTGTGACGTGTGACGTGGTGATGTGGAAAGGCAAGATCGCTTCCGTTCTTGGTCAGGCGATTTCCAGAAAGCCTGATCGCCAGAGATTAGACACGACATCGCTACGTGTGACATCTCCGAAGCGATCTGGGGAGAGTGCCAAAAACGTGCACGCTCATGTCAAATCGCGGGAGATATCGCACCGATATCGTGGTGTGTGATGGTAACTTTAGTGTCATGATTTATAAAGTGCATCTGTCTGCTTGATTGTTACATGACATATCATTTTGTGAACCGGCAAACTTTGATGACTTTTTAACATAGATCAGATTTAAGCAAAAAACTCTAAAGGTACCATCTACAGAGATGTAGCTGAGCTAAAGAAGACTAGTTTGGACTATGTCGGAGGGGGGGTTCATGAATAAAATTGGAGTCCCGAATGTGTTTTGTCTTGTTTTCTAATAAAATATTTTTTCTCTGTGTTCTGTTTATTTTAACTCTTTACTAGAAATTCATGGTGGCCATGTCAAATATTGGCGTGACCCCATGAATTTCCGGCTTAGGGCCAGCTGATAATGCAAAGCTGACCCTAACCCCATTATTACCCAGTCAGCCACTCGGCCGATGGAAGAGTTGGATACAGCGCCAGAAGATGGCGATTCTATGAACGCGCCATTTTCTGGGGTGAAAGCACACATTAGGGACTCCATCTTTATTCATGAAAAACTCCCTCCAACATAGTCCAAACAAGTCTCTGGTAGAGATGTAGCTGAGCTAAAGGCTGTGTGAAAGTTCATCTGGGTTCATGCTGTCAAGTATGATCCCCGATGAACCCTGTGACGGCACGGCGGCTGTTTCAAACAAACATTCATTTGAAATAGCGGGCGGGAAAGCCAGTGGTGAAAAGACTTCACTGCCGGCTTTCCCGCCGCTACACTGCTTCCCCGCCCGGTGCTTTCCTCCCCGCTACCTGATGCTTTGCTCCCCCACCACCTCCCTGCCCGATCCTAAGTTAGGATGGGGCGGGGAGCACTGCACCAGGGAGCGGGGAGTGCAGCACTAGGGAGTGGGGAGCTTGCATCAGCTGAGTGTGATTGTTTAAAAGCCGGTGGCTTTTTACCGCTGGCTTTTAAACAATCATGCACCCATTTCAGCATTTTCCTCAGCCCCAGACCACTTTGTAGGGTCCAGCAGACAATTACTGGGATTACTAGCATTTCCCACTTACTTGCATTGTACTCGCTACTCCTAACAAATAATAACAAGGAATCTCATGGAGTAGCGAGTAGCCCAAATACCGTACTATTCAGTGAAAACCTAATAGTAACACGTATACTGGCTCATCCCTAGGTACAATTTTGGCTGAGGAAAAAAGAGCAGCTGGACACTGCCTCATTTTTATATAATAGTATGAGTGCAATGCAATATTTAATTGGACTGCACTTGTCCGTGTGAGTGGAACCAAGACCTTAACCCCTTCCCGCCCGGGCGCGCAGCGTATGCGCCATGGAAACATCACCGTTACCGCCCGATGACGCATACACTGCGTCATCGCGGTTTCCCCCTTCATGCGGCTCTATTAACCGGGTTCACGAAAGGGTTAATAGAGCCGCAGCTAGGGGACAACCACTAGATGACCCCACGGGAGGGGATTTCCCCCCCGTGGCTAGGAGCCCTCCGATTGGCTAGTTAATTCACAACTAGCCAAAAGTGATGATTGAAACATTACACCAATAGAAATTGGTGTAATGTTTTCAATCTGGCCATAGCCTGATGCTCAAAGCATCAGGCATTGGCTGGGGCACTGTGAGGTGTGTGTGCCCCCCCCCCCCCCGATCTGATTGGGGGCTAGCATCCATGTGATGCAAGCCCTCCAATCAGATGTGCAGAGGGATGTTTACAATATGGCCACCGAGCTCATCAGCTCCACTGTCGGTGGACGCTGATGAGCGTGCACCCCTGCAGCCCTCCGCTGCCACCGACCGTGCCCACGTGGTGTGAGCCCCCCCGCCGTCACCGAACGTGCCCGGAGCTGCCGCCGCCGCCGCCGCCGATCGCCGCTGCTGCTGCCACCGCCGATCGCCACTGCTGCTGCCACCGCCGCCGATAGTAAGTACCCCTCTGCTGTGATCCGCTCCCTCTCCTCCTCCCCTGGTGTCCTCCCACCCTCCCCCATTGTCCTCTCCCCCTCCCCCTTCCCCATTGTCCTCTGTCCCCCCCTCCCCTTTTGTCTTCTCTTCCCCCCCCCCTTCCCTGAGTTTGCTCTCTCCCCCTCCCCTGGGTTTGCTCTCTCCCCCCTCCCCTGTGTTTGCTCTCTCCCCCCTCCCCAGAGCTCGTTCTCACCGGTCCGGTCTGCTCGGTGTTGTGCCCTCTTCTGCTGCTCTGCTGCTTCTGCCACCAGGGCCATCCCCAGCACCTGTGATCACCCTCGTGAGCGTGCCCCCTTGACCGCCCGCTGCCTGGCCTGAGTGACCCCCTGACCGACCGCTGCCTGGCCCGAGTGAGCCCCTGACCGACCGCTGCCTGGCCCGAGTGAGCCCCTGACCGACCGCTGCCTGGCCCGAGTGAGCCCCTGACCGACCGCTGCCTGGCCCGAGTGAGCCCCTGACCGACCGCTGCCTGGCCCGAGTGAGCCCCTGACCGACCGCTGCCTGGCCCGAGTGAGCCCCTGACCGACCGCTGCCTGGCCCGAGTGAAACCCCTGACCGACCGCTGCCTGGCCCGAGTGAGCCCCTGACCGACCGCTGCCTGGCCCGAGTGAGCCCCTGACCGACCGCTGCCTGGCCCGAGTGAGCCCCTGACCGACCGCTGCCTGGCCCGAGTGAGCCCCTGACTGACCGTCGTCGTCAGCCGCCCCTGACCGACCGTCGTCGTCCGCCGCCCCTGACCGACCGTCGTCGTCCGCCGCCCCTGACCGACCGTCGTCGTCAGCCGCCCCTGACCGACCGTCGTCGTCTGCCGCCCCTGACCGACCGTCGCCCCGAAAGTTACACCAGTTAACGTTCACATACACGCACACTAAACACACGTACACGCACACTAATAAAAAGTTTACTTTTTTTTTTTTTTTACACAAGCACAAAGCACATACAACATGCGCGCCCGTCCCGCTCATCAAGGTCACAAAGGGTGTACTCGGCTGAGGAGGCATATGCTATACTTGCCTCCGATGCTGACAGTGAGGAAGTGGACCCCACGTTCCACTATTCCTCACATTCTTCCTCCGACAGTGAAATCTGCAGCAGTGACACCGACTCGCCCACCACCACGAAGACGGCGGAGGACAAGAGATCGTCCGGAGCCAGAGGAAGAGGAGTCGGAGTCCGAGGAAGAGGAGTCTGAGCCTGGAGAAGAGGAGTCGGAGGAAGACCCACAGCCGTCAGTGAGTAACCCTCCACCTGGTGCTAGGCATGCCCAACCTAGCACCAGGGCCCCTGTGTGGATCCCCGTCCCTGATCGGTACACTCCACAGATTCCTGATTTTATTCCCCAATCAGGAATCCTGTTTGAGGCCACAAACTTCAGGGAAATTGACTTTTTCAAAGTCTTTTTCTCTGAGGACTTTGTGAGGCTCATGGTGGAGCAGACGAACCTGTACGCCCAACAGTTTCTGGTCCAAAACCCAGATTCCATCTTTTCTTCTTGGACTCCTGTGGACTCTGGAGAAATTATGAAATATTGGGGTTTGATACTTCATATGGGGATTGTGACGAGACCAGAAATGCGCCAATGCTGGAGTACAGATAAGTTTTTTCTAACTCCAGTGTACGGCGAGGTGATGGCCCGAAACAGATTCGACGCCATCCATAAATTTCTCCACTTTAGGGACAACACTGACAGCCTTCCCCGTAATGACCCGAATTTTGACAGATTGTTCAAAATTCGACCGGTCATCGACCACTTCAGCAGCAAGTTTGCTGAAGTGTACGTTCCCAAACGGGAAATTTGTGTGGACGAATCCCTCGTCCTTTACAAAGATAGGCTTAGTTTCCGCCAATACATTCCCAGCAAAAGGGCCAGGTATGGGATAAAGCTCTACAAGCTTTGTGAGAGTACCTTAGGGTACACTCACAACTTTAGAGTGTATGAGGGGAAGGATTCGAGGATCGAGCCCCCAGAGTGTCCCCCTGCTCTGGGGGTATGCGGGAAAATAGTATGGGATTTGATCCACCCACTACTTGATAAAGGTTATCATCTATACGTTGATAACTTTTATACAAGTGTCCCGCTCTTCAGATCCATCTCTGCCAGAACTACCGTCGCTTGCGGTACTGTGCGCAGAAACAAGAGGGATCTCCCTATGCCGCTAATTGAGCAGCCTCTCCCAAGAGGTGGGAGCCGAGCTCAATGTAGCGGCAACATGGTACTGGTCAAGTTCAAAGACCGAAGGGATGTCTTTATCTTGACCACGATCCATGGTCCCGGCACCAGGGCCACCACCACCAGAGGTACCCCAGGACAGGTCCACAAACCGGAATGTGTCCTGGGGTACAATAAGAACATGGGAGGAGTTGATCGTTCTGATCAAGTCCTCAAGCCATACAGGGCCACGCGGAAAACGAGGAAGTGGTACAAAAAACTGGCCGTGTACATTGTCCAAATGGCAATGTATAATGCATACTTGCTGTCACGATGTGCAGGTCACACCACTAACACCTTTCTTGAGTTCCAGGTGAAGGTGATCAAGGCCCTGTTGAATGGAGGAGAACGAAGACCAAGAGAAGAAGGAGGACGAGAACGAAGACCAAGAGAAGAAAGAGGAAGACGAAGAGAAGAAGATGAAGGGGGCCCCAGCACTCCTGGAACTCGATATTCCCGCGTGGTACCAGGGCAACATTTTGCAGAGAAGGGGCCAAGAAAAAGGTGTCGGGTCTGCCATCAAAGGGGGAGCAGAACGACCGTCCAAACCCAATGTAAAACGTGCCCTGACAAACCAGGTTTGTGTATCTTTGGATGTTTCGAAATTTATCACACGACCCCAGACTGACATGCACTCACAACATCATACACAAACACACACACCCTGATGTAAACTACAACACACCAACCTGACATACACACCCTGATGTACACTACAACACACCAACCTGACATACACACCCTGATGTACACTACAACACACCAACCTGACATGCACTACGATAAGTGCCCCCTTAGTCTTTACCATGGCTTTGGGGGTCTTATTCCGGTGCTAGAACAAATCCCTTCCTGCAGAAAGGCCAGGCCTCGCCTCACGGTGACCTGTCCTTCTGAAAGGCTGGGTACAGTTGTGTAATTATATGTGTAATTATATTATATGTGTGGTTATATATGATTATATGTGTATGGGGTCACTTGTGGGGGAACTCCAATGTATAGGCACACAGGGGCTCTCCATACGCAACCTGGTGTTTGCTAACAATTGGAATTGTTAGCGGACACCATGTTGCGTTTGGAGAGCCCCTGTGTGCCTACACATTGGAGCTCCCCCACAAGTGACCCCATTTTGGAAACTAGACACCCCAGGGAACTTATCTAGATGGGTAGTGGGCATATTGAACCCCCAGGTGCTTCACAAATAAATGGGGAAAAAAAAAAAGTGGAAAAAAAGTACTTTTTCGTTTGTACGGATTAATTTGTGAAGCACCTGGGGGTTCAATATGCTCACAACCCATCAGGATAAGTTCCCTGGGGTGTCTAGTTTCCAAAATGGGGTTACTTGTGGGGGAGCTCCAATGTGTAGGCACACAGGGGCTCTCCAAACGTGACATGTGTCCGCTAACAAGTTGACCTGATTTTCCATTCAAATTGTTAGCGGACACCATGTTGCGTTTGGAGAGCCCCTGTGTGCCTACACATTGGAGCTCCCCCACAAGTGACCCCATTTTGGAAACTAGACACCCCAGGGAACTTATCTAGATTGGTAGTGGGCATATTTAACCCCCAGGTGCTTCACAAATAAATGGGAAAAAAAAAAAAAAAGTGGAAAAAAAGTACTTTTTCGTTTTTACGGATTAATTTGTGAAGCACCTGGGGGTTCAATATGCTCACAACCCATCAGGATAAGTTCCCTGGGGTGTCTAGTTTCCAAAATGGGGTCACTTGTGGGGGAGCTCCAATGTGTAGGCACACAGGGGCTCTCCAAACGTGACATGTGTCCGCTAACAAGTTGACCTGATTTTCCATTCAAATTGTTAGCGGACACCATGTTGCGTTTGGAGAGCCCCTGTGTGCCTACACATTGGAGCTCCCCCACAAGTGACCCCATTTTGGAAACTAGACACCCCAGGGAACTTATCTAGATGGGTAGTGGGCATATTGAACCCCCAGGTGCTTCACAAATAAATGGGAAAAAAAAAAAAAGTGGAAAAAAAGTACTTTTTCGTTTTTACGGATTAATTTGTCTAGCACCTGGGGGTTCAATATGCTCACAACCCATCAGGATAAGTTCCCTGGGGTGTCTAGTTTCCAAAATGGGGTCACTTGTGGGGGAGATCCAATGTGTAGGCACACAGGGGCTCTCCAAACGTGACATGTGTCCGCTAACAAGTTGACCTGATTTTCCATTCAAATTGTTAGCGGACACCATGTTGCGTTTGGAGAGCCCCTGTGTGTCTACACATTGGAGTTCCCCACAAGTGACCCCATTTTGGAAACTAGACACCCCAGGGAACTTATCTAGATGGGTAGTGGGCATATTGAACCCCAGGTGCTTCAAAAATTGATCTGTAAAAATTAAAAAGTACTTTTTTTTCACAAAAATTTTGTTTTAGCCTAATTTTTTAAATTTTCAAATGGCCAACAGCATAAAATTCATCCTAAAATTTGTTGGGCAATTTCTCCCGAGTACATCGATACCTCATATGTGGTCATAAACCACTGTTTGGGCGCACGACAGGGCTCAGAAGGGAAGGAGCGCAATTTCACTTTTTGAATGGAAAATTAGCTCCAAAAGTCAAATTGCGCTCCTTCCCTTCTGAGCCCTGCCGTGCGCCCAAACAGTTGTTTATGACCACATATGAGGTATCGATATACTCAGGAGAAATTGCCCAACAAACTTTAGGATCCATTTTATCCTGTTGCCCATGTGAAAATGAAAGATTTGAGGCTAAAAGAACATTTTTGTTGGAAAAATTTAAATATCCATTTTTTGTTTCCACTTTGCTTTAGTTCCTGTGAAGCACCTGAAGGGTTAATATTCTTCTTGAATGTAGTTTTGAGTAGCTTGAGGGGTGCAGTTTTTAGAATGGTGTCACTTTTGGGTGTTTTCTGTTGTGTACACCCCTGAAACGGACTTCAAATGTGATGTGGTCACTAAAAAAAATGGTTTTGTAAATTTTGGTGGAAAAATGAAAAATTGCTGATGAACTTTGAACCCTTATAACTTCCTACCCCAAAAAATTTTTTTTTCCAAAATTGTGCTGATATAAAGTAGACATGTGGGGAATATTATTTATCAACAATTTTGTGTCACATAACTCTCTGGTTTAGCAGAAAAAAAATTCAAAATTTGAAAATTTCAAAATTTTCAAAATTTTTGCCATATTTTTGATTTTTTCACAAATAAACGCAAAAATTATTGACCTAAATTTAATACTAACATGAAGCCCAATATGTCATGATAAAACAATCTCAGAATCGCTAGGATCGGTTGAAGCGTTCCAGAGTTATAACCTCATAAAGGGACACTGGTCAGAATTGCAAAAAATGGCTCGGGCATTAAGGCCAAAATAAGCAAAAATGGGCTCGGGGGTGAAGGGGTTAAAATTCATTGGCAACAATCACGACTTGATTCTTTGCATTCTTGACTATATTCTGTTTTTGATTGAAGACTTTTCTTGGTCTCTTAAAGGGGCACTGTCAGATCATGTTTCAGTATGATACTAATATTACCCTTTAATAGTGCCTGGGCAGACCTTTTAAAAACATGTAAAATCATTATTGTACCGTTTGTAGTTTACATGTTATCACCATTGTCAGACCCTGCAGAGAGCTGCTGCATTAGTCCTGTCCCATTATAAGCAGAGATGATTAGTCCTCTGCTGTATAAACTATCATGTAATTATGCACTCCTTCTCTGCAGCTCTCTCCTCCCTTTGCTAACAGTGCAGGTTTCATTTACAGCTCTGTTCAGTTAATATCACCACAGAGGGAGAGCTACTGCAGATCTGCCTGATCTACACTCCATTCGTTTCTTTAAGCAGTTATCTCTGCTGTGACAGTTTGTGTTGTAGTTCAGCCCTTGTAATGCTGCTCACAGAGAGCAGAGAGGAGGATACCGTCCCCCCACTAATCTCCTGTGCTGTGATATGACATGCATATTCATGTATGGGGAGTGGACAGCAGAGAACTAAGTGGATCATTCACTGTGAGTGACAGATGAAATGATTCTCTTTATTTGAAATTTACAGAAGATAGGAGGGGAATATATATATAAAAGAAATACATCAATAGAGAGAGAGTATAGAGGGAGGAATTAGAAAATGATATCAGTTACATGTGGATTTTTGACCTGACAGTTTTCCTTTAAATTTCCAAAGTAAAATTACTTGGGCTAAGATTAAATGGTACACCCAGCCCTATCCAGTGCAATAGTCAGAAAGACACTAGTCTTAATACTTGAATAAAGACAACATGAGTAAGGGAGACATACTAGATAAACAGATTCAACAGATACTCCAAAACTTCTCTAGGGAGAGACTCCACTGCATCAGCTGGAAAGATCACCCACTGCTTTCTCCAAAGATAGCTTCTTCACAGGTCAGTAGAGATTGAACTATAGCCAGCATAGATGAGGCAAGGAGACAGTACCGTATATATAGTGAAAGGAAGTGGCTTCAGGTAAGATTAGAACTACCTGTTTAATCCTAGCAGGGTAGAGAAGAACCTCAAACCCTTCAGCACTGGATAGAATTAATAAACTCCTACTCATGGTAAACTACAAGCATAAACTAAAGAGCATCTGCGATCAGCTAAATGTTGCGACTTTCTAATCCCAGATCCCCTTGAGGTGAAAGGAGGATGTGACACACTCATGACAGCGGATCACACAGCAACATAAAGTAATCAGTGTACAGGACAAAAACTTCACAGCCCCCTACCTTGTCTAGTGTCTGTTCTCAAGTACTGCATGTCAGCTGCAATGTAAGTAAATGGCTAGGGTCACACCACCATTAATCTCCCCCTGCGCTGAAAACGTAAAACTTTTCTGCTGAAGGGCATAGCGATAACGTTATGCACTTCAGCAGAACGCTGCCCCATAGCAACCGTTTATTAACCTTGCCAGTGGCCGCACACAGAGCTGCTGGGTGGACACTTTTCCTCAGTGCACAAGCAGATCTGTGTGCGGCCGCTGGCAAGGTAAATAAAGGGTTGCTATGGGGCAGCATTCTGCTAAAATGCATAACATTATCGCTATGCCCTTCAGCAGAAAGGTTTTACGTTATCGCGCAGGGGGAGATTAACCATGATGTGACCCTAGCCTATGGGACCTAAGATGCCCATGCATTTAATTGATAGCCACTCATTAAGTTTATTATAATGACATCTAATTATCTAAATGCTTCCCAGTAATTTAAATATTTACCATGCAGTGTGAAAAAGGTTGATTGTTCAACCTTGTGTAAAGCCACACTGGTGTCAAACTTGTGTGAGTGCAATGAGAGAAAATCCCACGTTGCACTTGTGCCAATGTTAAACGATAAGTGGGATCATATTGGGTATTTTTTTCCTCCGTTGAACTTGGACAGTGTGCAAAATTGCAGCATGCTTTGATTGCACACATATATTGCAGATTTGCCATTGTAAAGTCTCTGGGTGCAATAATCGCATTGCACTCACATTACATTCAAAGTAAGCACTTATGCAACTGTCATGCATCAAAATGAAGGGTTAAAAATTACTCTGCTGTGTTCCACATAACATCAAAAGGTTAATATAATATTGATTTATTAGTCAATGCGTTTCTGTGCTCCCTGAAACACCCTGAAACTTGGTAATGTGATATTGATTTGTCCTGAGGAAGAGGCCAGAAAGCCCTGAAATGCTAATTGTCTAAGGCCCCTTTCACATCAGCGTTTTTTTCGCGGTCGCACCTACCGCAAGTGACAAAACCGCACTTGCCGCACCTGCCGCAAGCCCGCATATACATTGTATGGGGCGTGCCGCAACTGTGCCGCAACTGTGCCACAAGTGCAGCCGGTATGCGGTAATCGCGGCAGATGCGGTTTTTTTCACCGCATCTGCCGCGTTTAAAAAAAAACGCTAGTGTGAAAGTACCCTAACAAATCAAAATTATATTCACTCATTTATGTCTCGTGGAATACAGCAGCGTGGTTTTTAACCCTTCATCCTCATTACTCTATATGTACCACGCTGGGGACTCTAGCAGTCGTGATATGACTCTCACAACCACACAAGGTGACGCCTCTGATACCTATTTAGCTAATATTTTATCTTTCAGACCCTTCACCCTCCCTACTTTAATTTTCTGGGATAATGACTTCTGGGTTTTTCATTGGCTGTAAGCCATAATCATCAACATTTACAGAAATATACACTTGAAATATATTCATTTCACTTTATATATTGAATTACTGAAATAAATTAACTTTTTAATGATATTCATTGAAAAGCACCTATAGATAGATAGATAGATAGATAGATACCGTGTTTCCCCGATAGTAAGACCCCCCCGAAAGTAAGACAGGGTGGGGGGGACGGGGGGTCTGCTAATGTAAGACCCCCCCCCGAATGTAAGGCAGGGTAGGGGGGAGGGGGGGTCTTACTATCAGGGAAACACGGGGGGGGAGGGGTACACACATGCATACACACACACACACATCCATACATCACACACACACACACACACACACACCCATACACACACACCCATACCGCTGCACTGCCGGTACTTACCGGCACAGCTGTTCGGTGTCCCCGTCCCTGGTGTCCCCGGTGCTCCCGGCGTTCCTCAGTGTGGTGCAGCCTCATAACGATGTCATCCGGGCTGCCGAGCATATCCCGTTCATAGCCCGTCCATTCACAGCCCCCCGGCCCTCTCTCTCTAATCACGGAGCTTCCGGAAGCTCCGGTATCCAGGCAACAGCAGCATGACAACGTCTGGCCAATCAGAGGCCAGAGCGTCATCGCAGCGGCTATGCTGATTGGCTCAGACGCCTGAGCCAATCAGCATAGGCGCTCCGAGACGTTTTGGCCCGACGTCATCACGCTCTGCTGTTGCCTGGATACCGGAGCTTCCGGAAGCTCCGTGATTACAGAGAGGGGCCGGGGGGTTGTGAATGGACGGGCTATGAACGGGATATGCCCGGCAGCCCGGATGACATAGTTATGAGGCTGCACCACACAGAGGAACGCCGGGAGCACCGGGGACACCAGGGACAGGGACACCGAACAGCTGTGCCGGTAAGTACCGGCAGCGCAGCTGTATGGGGGGGGGGGGGGGGTATGTGTGATGTGTGTGTGTGTGTGTGTGTGTGTGTGTGTGCAGTGTGAATGGATGGATGGATCTGTGTATGTATGGATCTATGGATGTGTGTGTGTGTGTGTGTGTGTGTGCGCAGTGTGGATGGATGGGTGATGGCTGGGGCCGCCAATGTAAGGCTACCCCCGAAAGTAAGACAGGGGGCCACTTTTGGCCCCCAAAAGAATGTAAGACAGGGTCTTACTTTCGGGGAAACACGGTAGATAGATAGATAGATAGATAGGAGATGGATGGGTAGATAGATAGAATAAAAAACATCAGAAACAAGTGGAGTTCAATTGCCTTTTTAACAAAGTATACTTATTTTATTAATACAGGAAACACATACGCCTAAAGGCCCAGTTAGGGCAGCTTCACACTGCGGTCAGATCCGGTCCGGGGCTGTCAGGGATGAACCTGACAGCCCCGGACTGGATCAGCAAACAGAACTGGAGGGCTAAATTTCCCACCGGTCCGCACGCAGCTGCAGCCGCTGATAGGTCAGGACCACGATGCCACGGTCCTGACCTATAAGCAATGGAAGCTGCGTGCGGCTGCACACCGGACCAGAGGGCAAATGAGCTCTCCAGTTCTGTGTGCTGATCCAGGCCGGGCTGTCAGGTTCATCCCTCATTGCCCCCAGGTGGTCTGTGATTGAGATGATGTCCACCCACTTAGAAGAGGGATAGGGAGTGACAAGGAGGACAGGGATGTCAGCGTAAGACTCATCAGATCTAAGGTCACCGTGGAGTGGTTGATGAGCAAACAGATATTGGCCAATATATGTACCAAGAACCTTAGTAAATAAAAAGATGAGAATATTGAGTTTTTTGAAAAAACACATCCTGGGCTCTAAGGAAAAGCAGCAAGCCAGAGCAGGGAGGTAGTCAAACAGGGAAGCTGATGGAAAAGGAAACAGAGAAAGACTGGATAGAAATGTCAGGAAGCCGAGTCAAAACCAAGAGGACTGCGAGGTTCAAAATTGTAAGGATAAATCAGAGTCTAAGAACAAGGCCAAAGTCTAATCAATTATCACAGAGAAACTAGCAAGTCAGAATTAGGTACTAGGAGTATAGCTGGCAACTAGTGAGACAAGTCTCAGGGTTTATATAGGGAGTGGCTCTCACCATAGGCAGGGGCTCAGAAATCAATGACCCCATCTGGACCGCCCACATACTAACAATAATAAGCTGTGAAACACAACTGATCACCAGCCACACTAACCCAGAGGACAAGCAAAGCCTGTGCTCTCCAGAATTCACTGTTGGAACCTCTCTCCTAACACCAGTATCTCCTGCAGTGTGAACACGGCGATGTCTGGTGACAGGTGCAGAAGCCACAGAAGGAAATCCCAGCAGAGGCGCAATGCCGTTATCATCAGCACCCTCTGTAGGGTGAACATGCTGGCGCCTATTGGCTGGGGCAGGAATTACGGGAGCAGGTCCAGATGACGGTGCATTACTAGCACTATCCATGGATGGAATATGTTGGAATCTCGTGGCCAAGGCAGGAACTATAGGAGCAGGCCCAGGCCATTAGGGGTGAGTCTATGAGAAAACAATTTTTAATAAGAAGCACATGTGGCATCCCACCCCACGGTTCGGTTGCCACAGGAACACCAGGAGCAGGGAAACATTTCCACATCAGGTAAGCCACACAACACCTTCCACCCCAGTCCTGAAGGGGGAGCTCTACTTGCTGACTTCATGCAAGGTCCCCTAAAACGTCAGGCCCGGGGGCGGATTTAGGCAGTTCATTCCGGACCATTACTGAGGAAGTAATGACACCTGGTGAATAGTGCCACGCTAGGCCCATGCCAGAGGGGAAGCCTAGCCAGTGCGAGGAACCCAAGAGTGAGGGTCGAGGCGAGTTAGGGGGAGAGGAGCTGTGCCAGAATACCCCAGAAGAGCTAGGTCGATAGATCGAACACCGGAGTCCGAGACTGCATTCGTCCATTCAGCCCAGCAGTAAAGACCGGAGACCACGGAGTCTTCAAGTCTCCTGGTGCAGCACTTTAGGCAATGCCACCCAGCAGAGCCAGGGACCACAGCGGATCTACCAGTGCCCAGCAGCAGAGCTCTCACAGTCTGCCATACAAGTGAGGACACAGGAGAGGGTCAGGACCTAGTTTCACACAGCCCAGGACTAAAGCACACACACAGCATAAAAGGGAGGCCTCATAACTCATCAGATGTGGAGATCCCGAACTGCTTCCAGACCTCTCGGACTGTATCATGGACTTTACCTTGCTCATATCATCAGTAAAGGTACGGAAACAACAACTCTGTGTGTGTGACTGTTATTGCGGCCCCTGAACTTGCTCCCTTCATAGACTGTTCGCAACCATTATTAACTCCCACAACTGCCTCGGGGATCCCGCTCCACCTACGGGGAGCGTACCATCCAGCTGTTCCACCATCACCTCAGAGGACTGTCCCACAACGCCGGTAACATTACTGGAACTGTAGGTGGCATCACAAACAATTTTTATTTTATTTTCCATTGACTTAAACCCCTTTTTAGCGACTGCCATGGCCACGGGACCGGGCAACAGGCCGCGTGACATTCCCCGTGAACTGCAATGCCCAGGGCCGGATACCCCACGGCCCTGGGGTGGGTCTGCTTTTGGCATCACAAACAGTATCCCGTGTCCGGTAAAACCGGGTACTGTGTGCCGTGTATTGACTGTATTGAACTGTTCAATTTAGCTGCTATTACTGCGTCACATGGAGAGCGGGAAGAAAGGAGGCGTAACTGCTGAAAGGGCGCAAAGATAGGCCCTGTCCCGTGCTCTGCCGAAAGCCGACGAACCGCAGTGGCCCAATCCGTAAATACGTGCTCAACTTCCCACCTGAGGAGCTGCCAACTGCTTTTCCTTTTGAGAGACTGGCTAAAGTTGAGTAGGGGGAGCGAGGATGCATGCGAAAGGGAACGCTAATGTCGGAGCAGCCGCAGCACTTGGAGCTGTGGCACCGATTGTGCCGTATGTCCCGGGAGTGGTGTGGCTACCTCAATAAGATGGTAAACCCGATACCCTGGCTGGGTTTAGGAAAAAGATACGCAATGCGTTGGACATGTATGCAATGACTGGCAAGCAAAGAGCATCTGTTGTGCTAGGACAGTTAACGGGTGCAGCAAAGCGTGATGCCGAGTCTTGGTCAGTAACAGATAAAGACTCAGAAGTCCAAATATTTAATAACTTAAGACTTGCTTTTGAAACCCGCACTGAGGCTGAGTTGAGAATGAAGTTTTACCACTGCAGACAGAGGCCACAGGAAGGCATACGGGACTATGCCTTGAACCTTCAGGAGGCGCCGTGGACCTTAAAGCAGGTAGACCACATCAGTGTGTGGGAGGATAAAATGCTGTTTATTTATGGCTTGCGTTCACCAAACCGATCATACTCAGCAGCACCTATGGGCCCTAGAAGCACCCAGATGCACACTTTGAAGTCCTGAAGGACCGGACTATTAGAGTGCTGCAAATCCCTGTGACCCCAGACCCTGCATTTCAGCCATAGCCAGCTAGTTCCTCTTCCTTGGAGGTGGCACTTCCCTCCTTTACCACAGCAGGGGCAGCAGGACAGACTGTAACACGTGATGCTCCTGATAGCTCCTGATTGCAATCCCAGGTGCAGCAGCTAAGCAAGGATGTGGCTATGATCTTAAAGGCCATGCAGCTCATGCCGGAACCCAAGTCGTCAGGAGAGATCCAGTTTGCCAACAGCCCCGAGGACGTCCCGTGGATGCGAAGAAGGAGGATCCCACCGTTCAGAGGAAGAACCAGTGATCGCTATGACTCATCAGGACAACCCATCTGCCACTGTTGCAACAAGGCGGGCCATTTTGCCAAGTCACATACTTTAAACCAGCAGTCCCTGGGGCTGAGGGCCAACCTCCTGGAATAAAATGACCAGGCCCATCTGACTGGCGTGATAGGTACGTGGGAGGATGGCCAATCCTATCTATCACGCTGGATGGCATTCCCACTTCTGCACTACTGGACACCGACTCGCAGGTGACCACATATCCTTTACAAAACATTTTGGGCCGATTCTGAGCTCGCCCGCCCAGACCCGGACCTTACTATATATGCTGTTAATGGACTACCAGTGAAGCAAGTAGGGTTCAGGGGTAACAATAAAAGTGGGGAAGGTGGAGTTAAACGGCCAAGGACTTATTGTGGTTGAACCTGATCGTGGGGAGAAAAATCCACAAATGACGCTAGCCACTAATGTAATTGAAATTTGTCTAGAAGTGCTGTTTTTACTCCAACAGATTTCCAAAACTGCCAGCACCAGGCAAAAGAGGGTCCTACAGAAGGAGATCAGAGCCCTCCTCCAGAGACAACAGGTAAAATTGTCTGGTGGGGAAATTAGCAGTGTACGGGTAACAGACCCGTTCCCCATTGTGTTACCCCCAAGAAGTGAAATTATGATATGGTGTCGGGCAGTGATAGGCCTCAGAGGGCAGGATTACCAGGCGATGGTTGAGCCCATGTACTCAGGGAGTAGACCTACAATCCTGACAGCCAGGGGGATAGTTGATGTAGGCAAGGGGAGGGTACCTGTACGAGTGTTAAACTGTGCAGACGAAGCGGTCAAACTGCCCAGATATGCTACTGTAGCCAAGCTGTTCACTGTCAGCAACAACTCAATCCAGGCAGTGGAACCCTTGACCCCATCCAACCAGGCGGAGGACAACAGCTTCAAGGGATAGCTGGAGGACTGATGTCAGAAGTTGCATGTAGGCACTGACTCCACCCCTTCTCACCAAAAGCACAGAGTTTATCGGGTGGTATAAGAATGTGAACAGGTCTTTAGTATACATTCATTAGATTTTGGGTGGATAAAAGGGTAAACCATCACATACCCACAAGAAACCATTCAACCATAAAAGAGAGATACAGGCCTGTACCACCAGCTTACTATCAGCGTGCCAAAGAAATGTTACATGAAATGAAGGATACTAGGGTTATTAGAGAAAGTTGTAGCCCCTGGGCAGCTCCACTTGTCTTAGCCAGAAAGAAAGATGGCACAATGAGGATGTGTGGTGATTATAGGCAAATAAACCGCATAACACATAAGGATGCTTACCCATTACCCCGCATTGAGAAATCATTTGCTGTGCTGAAAGCTGCTAATTATTTTTCCACCTTAGATCTTACTAGTGGGTATTGGCAGGTCTCTGTAGCAGAAGACGATCGAGAGAAGACCGTGTTCACGGCACTGATGGACTTGACTGAGTTCAACAGCATGCCATTTGGACTCTGCAATGCACCAGGAACGTCCTAAAGGCTGATGGAGTGTTGCCTGGGGCACTGAAACTTTGAGACCGTGCTACTATACCTGGATAACATCATCATGTACTCCAAAACATATGAAGAACATCTGAATCTCAAGCACCTGGCGGAGGTATTTGAAGTATTTTCGAAGTACAGTATGAACCATCAAAGTGCCATTTGCTGAAGCCGAAGGTTCAGTATCTCGAAGCCGGTCCTCCGGTGTTGGACTGGGTCTTTCTGGGCCGGGTACCGTGGCCGTCCGGGTTAGGGTGTTAACTGACATCCGAGGATCCCCTTCAGTCTGCGTCACCGTCCTTCAGGTGCCCTCCTCTGCGTCACTTGCAAGGTCCTCTCTTCTTCAACCCTCCTGATGAACTGGCTAACTAACTCTTTCCCGCTCTTCACTACCCATCAAAGACTCCGCCCACCGGGATTCGGTTCCCTAGCAATGGGTTAACCAATTGATCCCCTTGCTCTAGGTGTGTGAATGCGTGTGGTGAGAGCCCCATATTAAAATCCCAATTCCCTGG
This sequence comes from Allobates femoralis, assembly GCA_033576535.1. Classification (NCBI taxonomy): domain Eukaryota; kingdom Metazoa; phylum Chordata; class Amphibia; order Anura; family Aromobatidae; genus Allobates; species Allobates femoralis. Next base: position 311,650,252 of record JARQOC010000005.1, read on the forward strand.
TCACAGGGATACTACACACTCTGGTCTAGGTGCAGTACCCCTCTTTGGGGTGGGTCACACATGGTGTAGCTTGACGCTTGTAAACTGCAATTTAGATGGTTTAACATAGTTTCATTTTCTGTACATGAGGAATATCTATATGAAACCATGATATGTAATGTTTGTAATATACATATGTAATGTATTTTCACAAGAAGTGCATGAATTGAACTAAAAATACACTTTATTGTAAATGCACTTTAATTGTATTATGCAAATATCCATATACGGTATATATATTTTTTTTTTTAAATACTGACTAGCACCCATTCACTGCTTGAGAAAGATTCCATTGTGGATTGAAATGTTCTCACAGAACTACCAGTAAAGCCACCAATAATAATATAATATAATATTAATAATATTTATTCATTTATATAACGCTATTAATTCCATAGCACTTTACATACATGAGTAATGCTGTCTCTCTTGGAGCTCACAATCTAAACATCCTATCAGTATGTCTTTACAATAAAGGTCTGTTACGCAATCTTTTTGAGGGCTGCCTGCTTCATTTTTTCTGTAGATAGATCACAAAAATAGATTTTCAGCATAAATTATAAATCCAAATTTATGACTAATAAACAGCCAACATGTAAATAAGGAAACCCAAATAGTTTTTTTTACAAATTTATTTTAGAAAATAAAAAAGGGTACGTCAGCTTCTTAAAGGTACATAAACACAATTTTAAAAGTAGAAATGACAAGAAAAAAATTGATAACAAAATAGTTTTAAAAAATGTATCAAAACAATTCTTACAAATCTAATTACACTGTTGAGGATAAAAAACTACAATAAAGAGTACAACTAGGGCAAGCAATATAATTACAGTATGGAATTAATTTTGAATACTAATTCAAACTGATAGGCTTGAGTGTGTTTAATTCGTGAATTCACTCAAGTGCCTTGTGTTTTATTAGACGTTGTCTATATGTCCTCTCCTCCTCCAGACTGGAATGGTATCAACAATTCTAAATTTTAATGGCTTTTCTGTATAACCTAACTCGACAAAGTTCTTAGACATGGCAAGTCAAGTCTCCTCTTCCTTAGGGTATAACGGTGATGATTGATCCTAGTTTTTGTTTCTTGTTATATAATTTACCGGTGGAGTTTGGTAGATTAGAAAGCTTTGCACCCATCATTATTTATTATTTTTTAATGATGTTCCATTTTTTTTCTGTAGATCGATAGATATGACATGAATAAATAGATAGATGTAATGAAAAAAAAAAACAAGAGCAAAACAGTTAGGCTGGTTTCACATCAGCGTTTTACGACATTCACGGCAGATCCGGCATTTTATCACATCTGCCACCTAACGGAACACTTGCGTCAAGACTGTGGTCAGCCTGATTCATTCCATATAGGACTTGCGGACATGTGCAGCACTTGCGGTTTTGCAATTGCATCACTTGCTGGAAGTGCTGGATTGGACGGTTCACGGCAGAACCGCAAGTGCTGCACATGTACGCAAGTCCTATAGGGAATGAATTAGGCTGAAACGCAGTCTTGCCGCAAGTGTTCTGTCATCCGGCAGATGCTGCAAAACTGCTGGATCTGCCATTTATGCCGAGAAATGCTGATGTGAAAGTAGCCTAAACACAATTTTTTGGGTGCAAAAATCTTTCCAATCAATGTTCTTAATGCTTAATGTATACAGATCAAAATAGGATATCGACAGTCCTTGAGTTAGATGAAGTATATTGCCTTTATCGGGCCATCAGGTGTTTGTGGTGACGTTTTGGTCTAGACAGACCTTCCTCTAGTCTAGACGAGTGTCTGTCTAGACCAAAGCATCGCCACATACACCTGATGGCCCGATATAGGCAATATACTTCACCTGACTCAAGGAGTGTTGCTTTCTTATTACTGGTCTAGATAGATTGATAGATAGATAGATAGATAGATAGATAGATAGATAGATAGATAGATAGATAGATAGATAGATAGATCATCTAACATTTGTCTATTACCTATTTCAATATCTAATGATATGTTTTAAATGCACACATACTACTGTAATAAAAGAAGCTTGTTCCCCTAAAACAACATTTCATTACACAAGAAATATATGTCTAAAAATGTGTCCAGGCATGTTATTGATCCTCAGAGGGAAAAAAACCTTTTGAAAAAAGTAAACATTCTTGATGATAATAAAAAATGACAAAATGTCACCCTGTATGGTTTGCTTTCCATTAAAGTTTGATAGTAGTCTGGACAATAAAATGATTCACAATCAGAAATACGGCTATATTATGTTGTGCTTTGTGTTGGATGTGGTTTCACTGCTGTACACCCTGTAAGAATTATACCTTTGTACAGTATAGGACGCATTAATTCTTGATTTTCTTAATATCTTATTGATTTTTTTACCCACAGAGGCCAGGGGTTAAAATACTCCATAAAAATGTCCATGCAATTTATTGCCACTACTTAAAAACATTACAGTAGCCTTACAGCTATTTCCTTCTATTCCCATTGTCTTCTTATTTAAGGTTGCAGTCTAGAATGACAAATTTAGTTTTGATATGAACTTTAAGTGAACTTGATTAAGCCATTGTGGAACAACAAATAAATAGTCAAATGTCCATGGTAGCTATTATTTCAGCTTGTAGGCATGAGGAGCTATTACAAGAAGAATAGGACAAGACACTAAATAGATAATATTGGTTTACACATCTTGGCACTCACTACAGAAAATAGATACTTTGAGAAAGAGCCTCATTATGTTGCTGAAATCCAGGGTTACGAATGCTGCTACAACATTGACTACTACTTAAGAATGTAAGTAAAATATAAGGGAAAGGCAAAATAAATACAGGAGTTGTATATTATAAATAGGCAAATCTATGCATAGAATGTAGAAATATATATCACAATACATTTACAAAAATCTAATTTCATTTTAAAGTAAAGTATTTAAGGTGTCTATATTACATAGTTATATAATAATATATGTTGAAAAAGACATAGGTACATCAAGTTGAACCCAGATCCCATACACAGACATCCCTGAGAATGGCTGGTCTAATCAGATTGACTGGTATATCTTTAGTGAAATTGTCAAAAGAGTATTTCTGCTCCATGAGAACTGAGGAGATCAATCTGCTTAGGATCGAGCTTGAGTCAAATTTTCAAAAATTCACTGTTTCACATGAATTAGAACATACTGACATTTGATTCATGGTTCACCAAAATTAAAAACTTACCGTATATACTCGTGTATAAGCCGACCCGTGTATAAGCCGACCCCCCTACTTTTGCCCCCAAAACCTGGGAAAATGTATTGACTCGTGTATAAGCCGAGGGTGGACCCCAGCACAGGTATACAGCCCCCAGCAGTGTGGTATACAGCAGCCTCCCCAGTGGTATATACAGGCAACAGCAGTGTTACAGCAGCAGCCCCAGTGGTATATACAGCAGCAGCCCCAGTGGTAGTATACACGCAGCCCCAGTAGTATATACAGCCCCAGTGGTAGTATACACGCAGCCCAGGGGTGTAACTAGGTTTGCCGGCACCCGGGGCAGAGATCTGATTTGGTGCCCCCCCTCAAAGTAGGTGAGGACCGGGGGGGGGTTGGGGGGTGCTGTCAGATTTCAACCTCGCCGCTCATATTGCAGCCGCGGGGGGGTGGGTGCCGCCGGCGTGTGTGCAGCAGTCAGTGTGCAGCAGTCAGTGTGTGCAGCAGTCAGTGTGTGCAGCAGTCAGTGTGTGCAGCAGTCAGTGTGTGCAGCAGTCAGTGTGCAGCAGTCAGTGTGTGCAGCAGTCAGTGTGTGCAGCAGTCAGTGTGTGCAGCAGTCAGTGTGTGCAGCAGTCAGTGTGCAGCAGACAGTGCGGCAGGCAGTGTGTGCGGACAGTGTGTGCAGCACGCAGTGTGTGCAGGCAGTGTGCGGCAGGCAGTGTGTGCAAGAGACAGTGTGTGCAGCAGGCAGTGTGTGCAGACAGTGTGCGGCAGGCAGTGTGTGCGGACAGTGTGCGCAGCACGCAGTGTGCAGCAGGCAGTGTGTGCGGCAGGCAGTGTGTGCAGCGCTGGCTCTAGAGGGAGCACAAGGACTATAGGTGGCAGCATGCTGCTGACTTATGTTAGTTATAAGGAAGGGTGTGAGGACCCAGACATGAATGTGGACATGATAGAGGGCAGATGTGACACCCACCTGTCTCCAGGGCAGCAGCCTCTTGGTGTTGGGGGTCAGTGCACTCAGCTCCGGGGATCTCTCCTCCATGTCAGGAGCGGAGTGAGCAGGGCAAGTGCAGTGCGCCCGGCCGCCACCAGATGGCGAGGAGGAGGCGCTTTACAGGAGTCACACTTGTCCAACAGACATGCGAGTCTGTCGGAGGAGACTCGCAAGGAGCAGCAGCTGTGACCCGGAACGGCCTCTTTCTGTCAGGACGGGGAGTGTAGAGCTGCACAAACACACAATCAGCTGACAGACCCGTCCTGACAGAAAGAGGCCGTTCCGGGTCACAGCTCCTACTCCTTGCGAGTCTCCTCCGACAGACTCGCATGTCTGTCGGAAAAGTGTGTCCCCGTCACTGAGCACTGTCGGATTCCAGCCTCGCCCGCGCCGCTCATATTGCAGCCGCGGGGGTTGAGGGAGGGGGTGCCGCCGGCGCCCTCCACTGACTTGCGCCCGGAGCAAAAGGTCCGGCTGCACCCCCCTAGATACGCCCCTGACGCAGCCCCAGTAGTATATATAGCCCCAGTGGTAGTATACAGCCCCAGTGGTAGTATACAGTCCCAGTGGTAGTATACAGCAGCCCCAGTGGTATATTCAGCCCCAGTGGTAGTATATAGCCCCAGTGGTAGTATACATACAGCCCCAGTGGTAGTATACAGCCCCAGTGGTAGTATACAGCCCCAGTGGTAGTATACAGCAGCCCCAGTAGTAGTATACAGCCCCAGTGGTAGTATACAGCAGCCCCAGTGGTATATTCAGCCCCAGTGGTAGTATACAGCAGCCCCAGTGGTATATACAGCCCCAGTGGTAGTATACACGCAGCCCCAGTAGTATATACAGCCCCAGTGGTAGTATACAGTCCCAGTGGTAGTATACAGCAGCCCCAGTGGTAGTATACAGCCCCAGTGGTAGTATACAGCCCCAGTGGTAGTATACAGCAGCCCCAGTGGTATATTCTGCCCCAGTGGTAGTATATAGCCCCAGTGGTAGTATACATACAGCCCCAGTGGTAGTATACAGCCCCAGTGGTAGTATACAGCCCCAGTGGTAGTATACAGCAGCCCCAGTGGTATATTCTGCCCCAGTGGTAGTATATAGCCCCAGTGGTAGTATACATACAGCCCCAGTGGTAGTATACAGCCCCAGTGGTAGTATACAGCCCCAGTGGTATATTCTGCCCCAGTGGTAGTATATAGCCCCAGTGGTAGTATACATACAGCCCCAGTGGTAGTATACAGCCCCAGTGGTAGTATACAGCCCCAGTGGTAGTATATAGCCCCAGTGGTAGTATACAGGGCCCCAGCAGGGCCCCCCTCATAATTTGGCGCCCCCACCTCACTTTCTGGGCCCCCCCGCATGCAGCGCTGCGCATATACATTACCTGTCTAGCAGCTGTCACCCTCCGATGGCGGATCGCGGCTCCCGGCTCCCGGCTCCATCTTCCTCGCTGTCTTCCTGCTGTGTGACCGGGGCGCAGCGCGTTGACGTCATCGCGACGCCGGCCGGTCACCTGACAATCAGGAAGACAGCGAGGAAGATGGAGCCGGGAGCCGGGAGCCGCGATCCGCCATCGGAGGGTGACAGCTGCTAGACAGGTAATGTATATGCGCAGCGCTGCATGCGGGGGGGCCCAGAAAGTGAGGTGGGGGCGCCAAACTTTTTAGGGGGCCGTATTGACTCGCGTATAAGCCGAGGGGGGCACTTTTCAGCCCAATTTTTGGGCTGAAAAACTCGGCTTATACGCGAGTATATACGGTAACCTCCCTGTAGCCCTGACAGATTACAATCATACACTTGTACAGTGGAGGTCAGCATTTGGACCATCATAGGGGAACAGTTTCCAATGGATCACAGTTTGAACAAAAAAGTTGTTCTCCATACTCTGAGTCACAGGGTAAGTCTCTCTCTCAGGGCTTAGGCAAATGGGTATTGAAATCGGATGAGTGCAATGCAAGAAAATCTCGCATTGAACTCTGACCAATGTTAATGAATGAGTGAAAACAGATGAATGTTTCTGTTCAGCTTTGTTCTCTTCCAGATTGTGGATGAGAAAAAAGTATCAACATGCTGCGACTGGAAGAGAGTCTCCTGTGAGAATTGCTAATGGAAGCCAATGAGTGCGAAAAAAAAATTGCACAGCACAATGACAGCATAGGAACAGTGTTTTTAGCATGGTCTTTCCCATACTGTAAAAAGTTAGAATATAATAGACAGATAGATAGATATGATAACTAGAAAGATGATAGGAATAGCTAGAGCATCTTACCAGGCTCCCGTTACTACTTCATAGGCCTCAGGCATATTCAAACAGTCAATCACAGATGCTCAAACTCTGTGAGAGCTTCTCTGATTGGCTGTTGCAGTCAGACTCCATTTCCTCAATCTGGACAGTGAATGTGCTTGGTAGCCATTCATATTAGTGTATGGCAAACAATTTGCCATCAAAGGGCCAAGCACAAGCATCATCCAGATTGAGGAAATGCAGTCTGATTGCAAAAGCCAATCACAGAGGCTCTCACAGCGCGTGAGCATCTGTGATTGGCTGATTGCCGGTCAATGCAGTTGTGGCGCCCCACTGGACAGTGCGCCACAGTAGTTATACTGCACCCAAAACAGAGTCTGCGGTATCCCAGTCAATGGAGGTGATAATGTCGAACTGAGACTCTCATTCAAGCATCCCTACACCTAGAATAGGGGGACTAAAGGGTTAACCTGTTTGCCCGGGAGACCCAGCCCTGGTGGGAGGAGTGTTAGGGTAGAAGCAGCGGGAAACACACAGACAGATGGAGTCTAGTCTGAGGAACGAAGCAAGGAGCAAGTCCTTAAAGTATTCAACAGGGAGGGTGCCCGAAAAGGAGTGGTGACCCAGACAGAAGAGGGAGACCCAGTGCCAGACTGTCAGAGTAAACGGTCTGGGGGAATCTGGTCCACAACAGAGTACCGGCTCCGAGTCGCGGTGCAGGCAAGTCCAACCCTGAGCCGCCAATACCAGTGGGTCGCAGGTCTGCCAAGCAGCCCCCGACCTCATGCACAATGTACATCCCAACCAGGTGCCTTCAAACCGGGTTGAGCCCATTAGAGAAGAGAAGGGTAACCTCATCACACCTGACGGGCCTGGTAGGAAGTGGGTTTGTACAGGGCAGTGCACGGATAGAAAGGAGGCGCAAGAAAGACACAGAGGACAGTGAACGTAGTAGAAGGAACACTTGGAGAGCCTCAGAAAGACTTTGTACCCTCCGGTGACAACCTGACCTGCTACCCACAAAGACTGCGTGATTGTAAACTGAAGTGAACCGTGAACTGTTACCAGTAAAGTACCCGTACAGACTCAGCAAGCCTCCGGTGTTTTATTCTGCTTAAGTTAAGAAGTAAGAAGTAGCTACTGCCACATACAGCAGCACTGCCCCAGGGACCCCGCTCCGCCTGCAGGGAGCGTTATCAACAGGCTGCAATACCACCATCCTCGGCGGTCTGTCAGCGGCGCTGGTGAGATAACCAGAAACTGCAGGTGGCATCATGAGACTTTATTCTTTTCCTTTTATTATTTTTTCTCTTTCTTTTTATTATCTTCCCCTTTTTACCCAGTGGCCCCCAGGGTACGGGCCCGGGCACAGCCAACCAAGACATCACTCCCATCATCAACGCCCGGGTACCGAGTTCCCAAAAACCCCTGGGCGGGCAATTTTCTGATGTCACGAATAGGATCCTGTGCCCAGTATAACCAGGTACTGTGTGCATTACGAACTTTTACACTCGGCTCAAAAATAACAGTTTTGTCAATATACGGCACAAAAGAACTGTTTCCCGCCATTTGCAGTGAACCCCAAAATGGCAGCTTGAAAATGGAAGAAACAATGTGTTGGCCCAGGGGCGTGCCTCGATCCTTTACCATGGGAGGGCCATACCAGAGGCGCGAAGCTGCCACCTAACAAACAAGGGGACGGGCCAGAGACTAAACTACCCTTGCCGGAAACTAAGAATGGCAGAAGGGACAGAGCTACGAAACGGAGGTCCAGCAACCAGGAGCTGGAAGCGGGAGCAAGAGACCGGCCCATGGTTGAGCACCCGGTTACAAGAGAGGATCTTCCGGTTGAACCGCAGCCTGTCACCAGCGCAGAAGTCGGGGCAGAGCTAGATGACCTGAAGCCCTACCTGATTACAACGACAGCAAAACCAGAGCGGGGCCCAAGGATGCTGAGGAGCCATCCATCCAGCCAAGCTCCGCAGAGGAGGACGACCGGAATGGCGACATCAAGGAAGTCGGGGCATTCGGGCCCCACACGGTACATAAGGAGCTTCAACTGCACGGACCGGCTAGACAGGTCGGTGTAGCCACTATTACAGATGAGCGGAACTGTGCACCAGCTCCGGCTCCGGAGCAGGACTCGTACCAAAATGACTGGATGAGCTACGAGAGACATGCAGGGCCTTGCAAGTGGTATGCCCTGCATGTGTATACATGTGCGGACTAGAGACTGCAAAACCCGGTCATGTATATAGTTGTGTAAAGATTTGAAAATGCTGCACTTTGTAGAACTTCATAGACTTTCATGAGGACTTTGCTTTCTTTTCTGAGCATGGACTGAACCAGTTAAGCTATAGACTCTGATAATGTGCTTAGATAAGAATGCTTGCAACGTTTTAAGAAGGTGCTTCCCATAAAGGGATGAAAAGTACTACATATTGTTTGTATGTAAAGATGTTTATTGTTTTGTTAAAGCATATAAAAAGTTCTGTGCTGGGTAGGGGTAGAGACACTTGCCGACAAGTGTGTTTCACCAAGGGGGAATGTGGCGCCCCAATGGTCAGTGCGCCACAGTAGGAGTACTGCACCCAAAGCAGAGTGTGCGGTATCCCAGTCATTGGCAGGGATAATGTCGATCTGAGGCTCTCATTCCAGCATCCCTACACCTACAATAGCGGGACTAAAGGGTTAACCTGTTAGCCCTGGTGGGAGGAGTGTTAGGGTAGAAGCAGCGGGAAACACACAGACAGATGAAGTCTAGTCTGAGGAACGAATCAAGGAGTAAGTCCTAGAGGGATTCCACAGGGAGGGCGCCTGAAAAGGAGTGGCGACCCAGACAGAAGGGGGAAACACAGTGCCAGACTGTCAGAGTAAACAGCCTGGGGAAATCCCGGTCCACAACGGGGTACTGGCTCCAAGTTGCGGTGCAGGCGAGTTCAACCTTGAGCTGCCAATACCGGTGGGTCGCAGGTCTGCCAAGCAGCACCCGACCTCGTCTACAACGTTCAGCCCCGGAGGTACCCTCAAAGTGGGTTGAGCCCCTTAGAGAAGAGAAGGGTAACCTCATCACACCTGACGGGCCTGGTAGGACGTGGGTTTGTACAGGGCAGCGCATGGATTGAAAGGAGGCGCAAGAAAGACATAGAGGACAGTGAACGTAGTAGAAGGAACACTCAGAGAGCCTCGGAAAGACTTTGTACCCTCCGGTGACTACCTGACCAGCTACCCGCAAAGACTGCGTGACTGTAAACTGAAGTGAACCGTGAACTGTTTTTTTTTTCTTTCTTTTTATTATTTTCCCCTTTTTACCCAGTGACCCCCAGGTTACGGGCCCGGGCACAGGCCACCGAGACATCACCCCCAGCATCAATGTCCGGGAACAGAGTTCCCAAAGATCCCTGGGCTGGTCACAGTGAATATGCATGAAGCCTAATAGGCGATCCAGGAAGGAGCAGCGGGAGACTGCTAAACCCAAGCTACCTATTCTAGCATCTATCTATCCAATCTATCTGTCTAGTCTATTCAAGCTATCTATCCTACCTGGCAACTCTTTTCTAACATTATACATCATGGGAAATACCATGTTAATAACACATTGCACATGGACACCACACAGATGCCACACTGATACCACACTGATGTTAGCTGAGAAAAAACATACAATCACATTGCATTAACATGCCACATGGATCAAAAAAAAGGAAGTCACTTGTCTTCTCTCCTAGATGAGAAATAGTCAGATTTTTCATATGCTCATGTGCTTTCAGCGTCAGGTAGAGTAGAAGCTCTGATGGTCAGCGGGGTCATCTCTCTCTCTCTTTCCTGTAAACTGTAAGCTCTTATGGTCTGTTGGGTACTCTCTCTCTCTTGCCTATATATGCATTTTCCAAGGGATTCCAAACTTTCCAGTATTGAGATATGCATGAAATTGTTTTTCTGCAATTTAATTTTTAGAAGGAAAATTCAACAAAAGCAATTACACTTTGAGCTCATAGAAATCTATGAAGAATTGTAACTATTATTTCAGATGAAATTGCAGCAGAATATCTATCTGCTTCTAGTTTACCTATTTCCATAGAAATGTAAAAGCACCAACTGATTATCCTCTCTAAGTACTGAGTGGAAAATATGCATTTGCTGAATACAAATTTTACTTATGAATTTAGAGTGAAAGATCAGGTTGGCAAAATAAAAAAAAATTATGTTCAAATAAATTGTACAGCTGCTTATTCTCTTTAATGTACTATTGATTTATGAAGTAAAAATTACTTTTTAACGTTTCCTCTAAATCATTATTTTTCTGTATTTTTATTTTTATTCGGTGCCATGTAAGTGCAGAGCAATTAGAATGTTCTAAAGCAAATTGAGAGCAGGTGAAAAGAATAATATAATAAGTGACAACCAGCATAGATTTATGAAAGATAAGCAATGTCTAACCAAAATGTGGGTTTCTATGACAAAGTAAGAAGTACAAATCTAGATTTTGTTAATTCAGCTTATGCAGTGGAGTAACTCATAGGGTCCATGAATCAGGGGGGCCCAGTGCCAGTACCGGCGTTGCTCCTAACACACATCCTTGCACTGTCAGCTGTATCAGTATCTTTCGTCCACCATCCTCCATCATTGTCCTGCTGTGTCTGCACACTGACATCTCAGCGCAGTGGGCACATTGACATCCCTACATCCCTGACATATGAATAGATTTTGTCAGAAACCAATTCTTCTTTTTTAGCCTTTTATTTGAAATTGGTTAAAACATGTGAAATGGACTAACGCTAACCAACTTCAAATAGAAGGAATAAAAAAGAAGAATTGGTTTCTGACAAAATCTCTTCATATGTCATTAATCCGGATGGACGCCAGCCATTCTGTCAGAAACCTGGATCCGTTGAGCAATGCTCCCCTTCCTTCATGAATCCCTACATCCCTGCCCATTGTGCTGAGATGTGCTCAGAACACTCAAACAGAGGCAGGAGTAATGGGAGACCGAGGATAGGTGAGCATTTATTTATTTACTAGATGGCGGCCCGATTCTAAAGAATCGGGTAGTCTAGAATTCATATATAGTCTATTTACTAATAGTTAGGGAGTGCGGTGAAATGAATTGTGTGTATACAGGTGGCTCAGTGGTTAGCAGTGAGTGCGGTGGCTCAGTGGTTAGCAGTGAGTGCGGTGGCTCAGTGGTTAGCAGTGAGTGCGGTGGGCTCAGTGGTTAGCAGTGAGTGCGGTGGCTCAGTGGTTAGCAGTGAGTGCGGGTGCTCAGTGGTTAGCAGTGAGTGCGGTGCCTCAGTGGTTAGCAGTGAGTGCGGTGCCTCAGTGGTTAGCAGTGAGTGCGGTGGCTCAGTGGTTAGCATGTGAGTGCGGTGGCTCAGTGGTTAGCAGTGAGTGCAGTGGCTCAGTGGTTAGCAGTGAGTGCGGTGGCTCAGTGGTTAGCAGTGAGTGCGGTGGCTCAGTGTGTTAGCAGTGAGTGGTGGTGGCTCAGTGGTTAGCAGTGAGTGCGGTGGCTCAGTGGTTAGCAGTGAGTGCGGTGAGATTGGTCAGCACAGCGGCGTGGGCAGTGGTCAGCACACACATACATACATACACACACACACACACACTCCGCTATAGTTAGCACCGACCCTGCGTCTTCCCCGCCGCTTGGATCCTGAGTCGACATGTCGCCGCCCGCGGACGACTGGATCCAATACGGCGTCCGGGAAGTTTGGCGAGACTTCTTGGACGCTATATTGGATCCAGTAGTTGGGGGGTGGCGACATGTCGACTGAGGATCCAGGCGGCTGATGCAGGGCCGGTGTTAACTATAGCGGAGTGGTGTGTGTGCGTGTGTATGTGTGCGGACAAAGTGAGGAAGTGCGGACAAAGTGAGGGAAGTGCGGACAAAGTGAAGGAAGTGACTACATACACACATATATACACATACTGTACATTGCATATGGAGGGGTGAGGAGAGCGGAAGCTGGAGGGGTGAGGAGGGCAGAGCACAGGGGAGGTTGGAGGGGTGAGGAGGGCAGAGGACAGGGGAGGTTGGAGGGGTGAGGAGGGCAGAGGACAGGGGAGGCTGGAGGGGAGAGCGGAGGCGGAAGGGGAGAGCGGAGGCGGGAGGGGAGACAGAGGCTGGAGGGGAGAGCGGAGGCTGGCGGGGAGAGGCTGGAGGGCAGATGACAGGAGAGGCTGGAAGGCAGAGCGGAGGCTGGAGGGCAGAGCGGAGGCTGGAGGGCAGAGGACATTGGAGGCTGGAGGGCAGAGGACATTGGAGGCTGGAGGGCAGAGGACAGGGGAGGCTGGAGGGCAGAGGACAGGGGAGGCTGGAGGGCAGAGGACAGGGGAGGCTGGAGGGCAGAGGAGAGGGGAGGCTGGAGGGCAGAGCGGAGGCTGGAGGGCAGAGGACGGGGAGGCTGTAGGGCAGAGGACAGGGGAGGCTGGAGGGCAGAGGCTGGAGGGCAGAGCGGAGGCTGGAGGGCAGATCGGAGGCTGGAGGGCAGAGGAGAGGGGAGGCTGGAGGGCAGAGCGGAGGCTGGAGGGCAGAGCAGAGGCTGGAGGGCAGAGGACAGGGGAGGCTGGAGGGCAGAGGCTGGAGGGCAGAGTGGAGGCTGGAGGGCAGAGCGGAGGCTGGAGGGCAGATCGGAGGCTGGAGAGCAGAGGACAGGGGAGGCTGGAGGGCAGAGGAGAGGGGAGGCTGGAGGGCAGAGCAGAGGCTGGAGGACAGAGCAGAGGCTGGAGGGCAGAGCAGAGGCTGGAGGGCAGAGCAGAGGCTGGAGGGCAGAGCAGAGGCTGGAGGGCAGAGGACAGGGGAGGCTGGAGGGCAGAGGCTGGAGGGTAGAGTGGAGGCTGGAGGGCAGAGCGGAGGCTGGAGGGCAAAGCGGAGGCTGGAGGGCAGAGGACAGGGGAGGCTGGAGGTAAAAAAACTATAAGCGGTCTAATTGGAGGCGCCTCCAATTAGACCGCTTATAGTTTTTTTACCTTCTAATATAAATCCCTCTCTGAGGGTAAAGCGGCGGGGAGCAGCTAGGCGCAGAGTGCAGCTTAACGTGAGGACCTGGCGTCGCCTGGCAACAGGAGCTTTAACTTAAGGACCTGTGGTGACGTGACCGGATGCTCGGAGCCCCCGGAGCACGCGGTTGTGCGGATGAGCTAGAGCCTGTGAAGGGCGCCTTATGAAATGTATTACCGAGTTGTGCGGGGACAGCACAACCCGATAAGGTGAGTGGCCACCTATTAGTACCCCACGCTAAAAAAGCCCCCTGGTAACCGCACTATTGCGCCCCTTTCTCTTTCTTTTCTCTTGAGGGGAGGCTGGAGGGCAGAGGACAGGGGAGACTGGAGGGCAGAGGACAGGGGAGGCTGGAGGGCAGAGGACAGGAGGGGCTGGAGGGCAGAGGACAGGGGAAGCTGGAGGGCACAGCAGAGGCTGGAGGGCAGAGTGGAGGCTGGAGGGCAGAGCGGAGGCTGGAGGGGAGAGGCTGGAGGGGAGAGCGGAGGCTGGAGGGGAGAGCAGAGGCTGGAGGGGAGAGCGGAGGCGGGAGGGGAGAGCGGAGGCGGGAGGGGAGAGCGGAGGCTGGAGGGGAGAGCGGAGGCTGGAGGGGAGAGTGGAGGGGAGAGCGGAGGGTGGAGGGGAGAGCCGAGGCTGGAGGGGAGAGCAGAGGCTGGAGGGAGAGCAGAGGCTGGAGGGGAGAGCAGAGGCTGGAGGGGAGAGCAGAGGCTGGAAGGGCGAGCGGAGGCTGGAGGGCAGAGGAGAGCGGAGGCTGGAGGGCAGAGGAGAGCGGAGGCTGGAGGGCAGAGGAGAGGGGAGGCTGGAGGGGAGAGCGGAGGCTGGGGGGGAGAGCGGAGGCTGGAGGGGAGAGGCTGGAGGGGAGAGTGGAGGCTGGAGGGGAGAGTGGAGGGTAGAGCGGTGTGTGGAGGGGAGAGCAGAGGCTGGAGGGAGAGCAGAGGCTGGAGGGGCAAGCAGAGACTGGAGGGGAGAGCGGAGGCTGGAGGGCAGAGGAGAGGGGAGGCTGGAGGGGAGAGCAGAGGCTGGAGGGGAGAGCGGAGGCTGGAGGGGAGAGGCTGGAGGGGAGAGCGGAGGCTGGAGGGGAGAGGCTGGAGGGTAGAGCGGAGGCTGGACTGGAGAGGCTGGAGGGCAGAGGCTGGAGGCAGAGGCTGGAGGGAGAGGCTGGAGGGGAGAGCGGAGGCTGGAGGGGCAGAGGCTGGAGGGGCAGAGGCTGGAGGGGCAGAGGGAAGCAGGAGAGGCTGGAGGGGCAGAGGCTGGAGGGGCAGAGGGGAAGCTGGAGAGGCTGGAGGGGCAGAGGGGAAGCTGGAGAGGCTGGAGGGGCAGAGGCTGCAGGGGCAGAGGCTGGAGGGGCAGAGCAGAAGCTGGAGAGGCTGGAGGGCAGAGGCGTAGCTGGGCGTGGGGGTGCAGACTCACCTCGGCCGGCGTGCGTCAGCTGCAGGAGGAGAGGAGGGGCGGGCAGAGGTGCAGGACAGGAAGTCCCGTCCTACCTCCTCTCCAGGCGCGCGGCGGGTGGCTAATTCAGCACGGGGCCTCCCAGGGGGTGCGGGGCCCCCCCAGGTGGCGGGCAATGGGCACAGGGGAGAGGCGGCTGGAGCGGGCAGGCGGCAGAGGCGGCTGGGACAGACGGGAACGTTCCTGGGCGGAACGTTTCTGCACCAGTCCCTGTAGCCGAGCGCCGCCCGGCTACAGAGGACTGGTGACGTCACCAGCATGGGTCCAGAGGCCATCACGGAAGTACCCTTCGGGTTTTCCGGAAGTGGCCTTCGGCTTTTATATTATAGATTTTTTTAAATCAGTGAGTACACTGATGGCCAGAGTACTATGAAGGGTACATAATATGATATGGAGGACTATGTGGAATACATTATAATATATGGATGACTATGTGTAGTGCATTATACGATATGAAGGACTATGTAAGATACATTATAATATATGGAGGACTATGGGGGGATACATTATACTACATGGAGGACCATGTGATGCCTTATAATTTAAGAGAACAAGAGAAAAATATTAGCAAATATCCTAAAATAAACAAACAAATAAAATACATACTGCATAAAAGTAAAAATAGAGTACTTGGTGACATTATTTTGCTCAAAAAAATGCGCAAGCCATCCCACCACGACAAGGTGCCCCCATCGGGATGATCCCTACCTAGCAGTATCAAAAACTTTGCCAGATGTCAAAGACTTGGATATGATAATGAATGATCAAAATAATGACCCCAATTACCCTATTTATGCTTTAATGCACTATGCATTTTATTTATTTGTTTATTTTAGGGTGTTTGCTCATATATTTCTCTTGTGGACTTTGCTAATGGTTACATTTTCGTTCCACTCCAGGTCTTGCTCCTTTGTGTTTACTTGCAGCCATTGCAAACTAAGGTGTGGCCTGCCTTATATGAGCTGGATATTATATTATGTGTATATAGCTTCCCATTGCTTGTGTTCTCTATTGGGACACAGGGCCTGCTCATTCCTTATCATGTCCACGTCATTGACATCTGGCAAAGTTTTTAGCACTGCTAGGTAGGGACCATCCCGATGGGGTCGCCTTGATGCTGTGGGACAGCTTGCACATTTTTTTTTATCAAAATAATGTAATAAGTACCCTATTTTTACTTTTATGCACTATGCAATTTATTTATTCATTTATTTTAAGGCATTTGCTCATATTTTTCCCTTTGTTATTTTTGCTATTTTGAGACCCATGTGAACATGCACCTACTGCATGGTTACATTTCAGTTCCAGTTCAGGATTTGGTTCTTATTAGAATTTAAGAGGACTATGTTGAATGCATTACACTATATGGAGGGCTATGAGATTGCACTATTTCTAGAAGGACTATGGGGGTGCATTATAATATATGGATGACTATGGGATGGGTTACAATATGTGGAGAACAATGGGTGTGCATTATATTTAATAGAAGGCTATGGGGGTGTATTATCATATATTTAGGACTATGGGGTATTATATGATAAGGAGGACTATGGGTAATGCACTTTAATAATATTTTGATAATATGGAAGCTATGCGGGGTGTATAATACTATATGGAAGACTATTAAAGCGGTGATTTTTAGAATATATGTGACTATGGTTTGTGTATTATACTAAAATGGAGACTACGTGGTGTAATATAATATATGGAGAACTATGGAGGGTGCATTATACTATATGGTGGACTAATGGGGGTGCAATATAATATGAAAAAGGACTATGCGGTCTATTATATTATATGCCGGACAATGGAGGGTGCATTATAATATTTGGACGACTATGGAGGTGCATTATGATTAAAGGAGGATATGGGGGGTGCATTATACAATAATAATAATAATAATAATAATAATCATAGGGCTATGGAAAGTGCATTTTACTATATAGGTGACTATTGTAGAGCATTACACTATATGGAGGACTATGGGGGGTGCATTATCATATATGAAAGACTATATAGTGCATACTGTGGGTACGGAAAGTATTCAAGAAAAGAAAAAAGCGGCACTCACCGAGGAAGCTGAAAGGGTGTCCTTTATTGGGGTTGCAGATACATGGTGCAGGGAGAGGGGACCAGGGTGACGACGGCACCGTTTCGGACTCTCGCCCTTCACCGGGTCACAGGTGGCTGGTGGTGCTTGCCTTGGTTGGGTTGACCCATTGAAGGGCGAGAGCCCGAAACGGTGCCGTCGTCACCCTGGTCCCCCCTCCTGCACCATGTATCTGCAACCCCAATAAAGGACACCGCTTTCAGCTTCCTCGGTGAGTGCCGCTTTTTTCTTTTCTTTAATTTGGACTTTGATTCGCTGGCACCTTGAGCGACTTCTGCGGCTCCTGTCTTTGTTTACCTCCTAATTAGAGTTCCCCTGCAGGGTGGTGCCCTCATTCTCTCTCCATTTGTGATTACGGAAAGTATTCAGACCACTTTACATTTGTCACTCTTTGTTTCATTGCAGCCATTTAATAAATTTAAAAGTTAATTTTTTCTCATTAATGTACACTCTGCACCCCATCTTGACTGGAAAAAACAGAAATTTAAACATTTTTGCAAATTTATCAAAAAAGAAAAACTGAAATATCACATGGTCATAAGTATTTACACCCTTTTCTCAGTATTCGTAGAAGCACCCTTTTGAGTTGGTACAGCCATGAGTCTTCTTGGGAATGAAGCAACAATTTTTTCCCACACCTGGATTTGGGGACCTCTGCCATTCTTCCTTGCAGATCATCTCCAGTTCCAACAGGTTGGATGGTGAATGTTGGTGGACAGCCATTTTCAGATCTCTCCAGAGATGTTCAATTGTTTAGAGTTTAGGTCAGGGCTCTGGCTGGGCCAGTCAAGAATGGTCACAGAGTTGTTCTGAAGCCACTCATTTGTTATTTTAGCTGTGTGCTTATGGTCATTGTCTTTGTTGGAAGATGAACCTTCGGTAAAGTCTGAGGTCCAGACCACTCTGGAAGAGGATTTTCATCCAGGATATCTCTGTATTTAGCTGCATTCATGTTTCCTTCAATTGCAACCAGTTGGCCTGTACCTGCAGCTAAATACACCCCCATAGCATGATGCTGCCACCACTATTTTCACTGTTGGGATTGTATTGGGTAGGTGATGAGCAGTGCCTGCTTTTCTCCACACATAATGCTTAAAATTATCACCAAAAGGTTCTATCTTCATCTTACCAGACCAGATACAATCTTATTTCTCATAGTCTGGGAGTCCTTCATGTGTTTTTTTGCAAACCAATGCATGCTATCATATGTCTTGCACTGAGGATAGGCTTCCGTCAGGCCAATTTGCCATAAAGGCCCGACTGGTGGAGGGCTGCAGTGATAGTTGACAGTGGAACTTTCTCTCATCTCCCTACTGCATCTCTGGAGCTCAGCCAAAGTGATCTTGGGGTTCTTCTTTACCACTCTCACCAAGGCTCTTCTCTCACAATTGCTCAGTTTGGCTGGACTGTCAGGTCTAGGAAGACATCTGGAGGTCCCAATAGTCTTCCATTTAAGGATTATGGAGGCCAATGTGCTCTTAGAAACCTTGAGTACTGAAGAAATTTTTTGTAACCTTGTACATATCTGTGCCTTGCCACAATTCTGTCTCTGAGCTCCTTGGGCAGTTCCTTTGACCTCATGATTCTCATTTGGTCTGACATGCACTGTGAGCTGTGAGATCTTATATAGACAGGTGTGTGCCTTTCCAAATCAATTTCTGTCAGTTTAATTAAAGACAGCTGGACTCCAGCAGTGTGCGATCTCATCTCTCCTACACTTTTGTGATCACATATATTCTTCACATACATGGTCCTTATAGGCCTTTTCACACTCCTGAAACACCATACCATGAATGTGGCGCCTTGAAAATGTGCAATAACTTTATTTATTTTTATTCCATATGTTTAGAATGCATTTTTTTGCACGTGCCCAATGTGTTATGCGTATAATTAATATTAATGCTTATTCAGCATTCCAGATGAATTAGTGATAAGTAGTGATGAGCGAGTACCGTAATATTCGTAATCGCTATACTCGTTATGAGTGTTTTGTAATAATTGCTATTCATTCTGAATAGCAAGTACAATGTAAGTCAATGGAAATGTGAGTAATTGTCTGTGGGACCTTAAGGAATCTGAGGCTTGAGGAAAAGGCTGAAATGGGTGGTAAAGTGATAAAGCAGAATGGGAAGAGCCTGGAGAATATGCCTGTATGGATTTCTGACTCACATATGGTTCGTGGGAATAGCTTTTTTTGCAAGATTACGCCACTGTTATAGATGCACAAAAACAACTACCAAACCTAACCCTTAAATCACATTTATCAGGCCAAAAAGGTTCACAAACAGCTTTTCATGCATAATCACTTGTATTCAAGGCTAAATAAACCAGAGAAACAAAAATATATTGCTTTAAGCGTTTGTTCACACGTATTATTGTAGCTTTTTTTCACCTTTTACAAGTGGGATCATACATTTTGTAGGTCCGTCTGTCATACATCACTTTTAGATAGCTATTCCCCAGCACTTTACAAGGCTAACTACTACAACCATAGGTATGTTGTTGATCTTTGACCTCAGAGGCCCAAGGAGGTATGTTTTGGAGGGAGAGCTCTTCGACATTTGGGCGGTCCCTTCTAGTGATGAGCGGTGTTCGATTTGAAATGTTCACCAATCTCAAATTCGAGCTGTTTAGGGCGATGTTCGAGTCATTCAGCGAATGTGAACAATTAGCTTCAAATTCAGCAGTTCGAGGTTATGTTCGATAACGGTTCATTCACCAAAAGTGTAACTCACTTTTCACAGTAATACTGTTATTGAATGTTAAGACCAGTTTTAGTGGATAGTGTGCGGGGGTGGGCGGGGTTTAGATCAGTGCTGCTGAAATAATACCGATCTTCATTTTTTTTCTCCTAACCGCATATACAGTGGGGCGGTGCAGGCTGTCTGTCAATCACACACACACAGCAAAGTGCATTTTTGCACACAAGCAAGGGCATATATAATTGGCTGTGTATGTCACATGTCCTTGCCTTATAAGACCCGGCCATTTTCCCCATTGCCACCATTACCTCAGTGCTGCAGTTGGGTGACAGTCAGGCACCGCTACTGCTGCTGTGGGAGCTATAAAGATTTAGACAGATAGTGAGCGAATATCAAGTTAGATAGAGTGATAGGTTTAGGGAGTAGGGACTAGTTGTAATTTCAGCCCTTTTGAGGGCTAGGTTAGAGCAGTTCCTAGCAGTTTTTGCCAGGCAGGTGTGTGGCAGTGCTGTGCAAGTGTTTTTCACAGCATCTGGCCAAATCTAGCTCAGGCAATCCTTTTGGGCATGTAGTGTAGCACTGCTGTGAAGAAAACTACACCACCTGTCTTCAGTAGCCAGTAGGAGCAAGGGAAGGAAAGAGAAACAGCAGGAGGTCAGACTTATTCTACAAGAGGTCAGGCTTCACACAGCTACTGGGAAGCAGGGAAGAAAAGGAACAAGAAAGGCACATAAAGGGGGTTCCACCTATTACTAGAGATCTGCTTGTAGCCACCGTAGCCACTTGTCGTTGTAACATCCAACTGCACTGTGAACTGTAATGACTCTGCAAAAGTTCCAGTAAAGTACCGGTGAAGTGACTTTTGACACTTCTACATCTTTCCTTGCATGAACTCATTCTTTCTACAGATTTCCTGCCCTGGAGGTCCAGTCCTGCCTGCGGAGGACTAAACCATCTCAGCCGCAATATCACCGACCTCCGGAGGACTGTGGTGGCGCTGGTGACATCTCACCAGGTACGGCAGGTGGCATCAAGAACAAATTTTATTTTATTTTTTATTTTACTTTTCCCTTATTCATTGACCACCAGGGCCACAGCCTCAGGCAGCCACCCGTGACCTCCAGACTGGGAATGAGATCTGAGTACCCTGGTCCGGGTGAGTCAGTAGTGTCTGGTAGTCAGCAGTGTAACCCAGCTGTAAAGTAAGCTACACCGCCTGTCTATCCAGTAGCCAATTTTTTACTGCAGCTAGCCCAGGCAATCCTTTTGGGCTCGTAGCAGTGTCTGGCAGTCAGCGGTGTAGCCCAGCGGTAAAGTAAGCTACACCGCCTGTCTATCCAGTAGCCAATTGTTTACTGTAGCTAGCCCAGGCAATCTTGTTGGGCTATTAGCAGTGTATGGTAGTCAGCGGTGTAGCCCAGTTGTGAACCAAGCTACACCGCCTGTCTATTTCATACTAATTTTTAACTGCATCTAACTCAGGTAATAGTTTGGGCCTAGTAGCAGTGTCTGTTAGTCAGTGGTGTAGCCCACCTGTGAACCAAGCTACACCGCCTGTCTATTTCATACTAATTTTTAACTGCATCTAGCACAGGTAATAGTTTGGGCCTAGTAGCACTGTTTGACCACTCAGCTCTGCTCGATTTCCATCCAAATGTGTTTGTGCCAACAACTGCAGAGTTGCCAATTTGTTTACATACAAAATGAGTGGCAAGAGGTCTAAGATTCTGTCACAGCTTCTGCTGATACTCCTGCATGCGTGAATCCCTATCTATGGCAGGAATTATTTCACCAAATTTACTCTTGTTACCAGGGATCTACTGTAAGAGTGAGGCAACCCAGTAGTCGGCATTACTTTGAATTCTGACAATCCAAGGATCATGTTGCAGGTAGTGCAGCAAGAAGGCACTCATGTGTCTTGCGCATCCAGGAGGCCCAAGTCCTTATTGTGTTGGTGGAGGTGAGGTAAGAATCATGCTTCCTTCCTCTGCCCTCTCCCCCCAAACCTCGCACAACAGTAATGTGACCAAAGTCTTCCTCATCTGATGAGTCTTCCATGTCCATCGTCAGTTCGTCCTCCATCTGTGTTTCGGCTCCTGCACGTTCCTCAACAGTTTGGCTGCTACCATGCACCCTCGTTAATCCCTCTCCTCCACCCTCCCATGCCTGCCGTCTTGGTGCTGCCGACCGTCTGGACCTTGGAGATCTTGTTATCCCTTCCGCATACGACTCCTCCTGTACTTCCTCCCCCTCCTCTTGTCCCACCACCTGACTCCGAATACTGTTTAAAGTGTGCTCCAGCATGTAAATGACTGGAATAGTCATGCTGATAATGGCATCGTCAGCACTAAACATCGTCACCATTTAAAAACTGTGCAGAAGGGTGCATAGGTCCTTGATCTGAGGCCACACCAGCAGCGTGGTTTGCCTCACCTCTGGATCTCGTTTGCCCAGGCTATACGTCATAACGAATTGCACCAGGGCTCGTCGGTGCTGCCACAGTCTCTGCAACATGTGCAGAGTTGAATTCCATAGTGTCAGCACATCGCATTTCAGCCTGTGAACTGGCAGGCCGAACGACTTCTGTAGAGATGCAAGTCATTGAGCTGCGGAATGAGAACGGCAGAAGTGAGCACACAGCCACCGTGCCCTCTGCAGAAGCCCATCTTGGCCAGGATAGTGAGCTAAAAATTGCTGGACAACCAGGCTCAACACGTGAGCCATACAAGGCAACGCGTGTGACATTGCCCTGGTGAAAGGCCGCACCCAGGTTTGCAGCATTGTCGCACACGGCCTTCCCTGGCTGCAGGTTCAGTGGAGACAACCATTGATGAAACTCGGTCTCCACAGCTGACCACAACTCCTCAGCTGTGTGACTCACATTTCCCAGACATTTCAACGTAAACACCACCTGATGACATTGAGCCCTGCTGCCAGCATAGTAAGGAGGTATGCAGAATTCCTTCTGCGCAGTTAGAATGCGGGTGGCATTACCAGACAGGTTTTGGGTGCAGGTGGAGGACCAAGACAGGTGAGGAGGCAAAAGCAGTGGAGGAACTTCTACATGCAGAGGATTGACACACAACTTGTGGGGACGGCAAGACTTGGACAGCAGCCCCTTCTCCTGCTGTCACCATAGTTACCCAGAGCCTAGTCAGCGACATGTAACGCCCCGTCCAAGCTTACTCTCCAAGTGTCAGTGGTGAAATGCACCCTGTCACACACAGAGTTTCTCAAGAAAGCCATGATGTTGTGTGTGACATGCTGGTGTAGCGCAGGACAGCTTTCTTTGAGAAGTAGTGGAGACTGGGCATCCGGTACTGGGGGACTGCCACGGCCATAAGGTCTCAAAAATCCACCAGATGGAAAGGCATAGCCAACAGTTTGCAGATGGTAAAATTCAATCTCTTAGTTTTGCAATGGGTAGGAGGAAATCGTCTTTTACTTGTCCACATCTGAGGGACCGAGGGCTGGCTGCAGTGCTGAGAAGGGGTTGTAGTTGGAACTGCTGGTCTGTGAGAAAGGTGCAGGCAGAGATATTATGTTGCCTTCATTGAAAAGTGGTGCTCTCGATGTCTGTCAGCACTCAACACCAGCGGGTGTTTTCATTTCCAAAAGAACTGGCGACCTGCCAATCACACTGGCTGTTGCGGTAAAGAGGTGGAAGGTCTGCATCCAAAAGCATGTGTGACTGCTGTCCCCACAGTCACAGAGGATGAAAAGGCCAGCGGATGCCCTGATGGGACAGACTATGGTTGGCCCGACCCGCTTGGCCGCATTGTAGCACAGTGAGCTTCCCACTGCGACTTATGCTTCATATCCATGTGACGATTCATGCATGAAGTACTCAAACTATTGATTTTTTGACCTCTACTTAGATTTTGGTTACAAATCTTACAGATAACATGGGGAGACTAAAGGCTTGTGGATTTTTGAATGTGCTGCATGAAAGTCACCTCACCAAACATTTTAAGCTTGCAACTCTGGGGCAATTGATGCCACTTAAGTGATGTCTGTACCCAAATTTTTGGAAAAAATGGAGACTCGTGTTGGAGTCCCCTTGCTGTGTTTTACATGATTTCAGAAGGGCATGAGATGTGCCTATATCTGTGTCTCCGCTTCCTTTTACTCGTCCAGCTCTTTTCAGCATTTTTATATGTACTTGTCACTTTTCCATATGTTTGTTGTGCCTTCTGAGTAGTTTGTCACCTTTGGACACCTTAGAAGGTGTTTTCTATGTGTTTTATTTGTGTTTGTATGTGTTTGTGTTTGCCTGCCATTGTTTTCAATGGTGTTCGATGAACATTTGACGAACACACCCCCAATTTGACTAATTGAATCGAATTCGAACACTAGGGTGGTGGCTCATCTCTAGTCCCTTCCCTATTGAGACTCAATAGTTGAATACATATTCCATAGCATTTTCAATATGCCCATTGTAGTTTTGGCAAAACCCTCCTCCTCCTCCCCCTCCATGATATTGTGCAGCCCTAAATTCAAATGTTCAGAGGGTCTGCAGTAGGCAGGAAACCTGATATTGTTGAGCGACCCTGTAAAGTACGTTTTGGAAGGACGCTCTTTGTCGGGCCCACGAGGGTCTGGGGTACTCAGGTTTCGGGCGGGTCGGTGCAGGGATGTCATGGATGGTTGGTGCCCAAGCCTGTGCCCTCGTGGTGACAATTAAAAGGGGGTATTTACAGGGATTAAAGTTTATAGATGATTGTTGTGATATGCTACCTGTAGATCCGGTGATGGCCCCGACACTGCTGGGCCTCCGAGGCGATGGGCGTCAGCAAGGTGTTGTCGCTCCCTACAGGTGAAGCAGGGTTCCCCGGGGCAGTATGAGTAGAATGGTGGAGTGGGGCACTCAGTCTCTTTTTCACAGTGCAGAATTACCTCCGTTCACCAGGAAGAAACACAGACACTTGCTCACTCTGTACGGGTACTTTACTCCGGTAATCTGCGCTTACAGGGTATGCAATTGTTACAGCTAGGGTAGTGGACTGGGTGGTCCTGGCAGTAGGCAATGTCCCTATGAAGCTCCAGTGATGTTCCCTCTCTATCTCTTTCTCTTTCCTTCCTCTGGCACTCCTTCTTTCTCGTACTGCCAAGCACAATCCCGCTGGTTTAACCAGGCCTGTCAGGTGAGATGGATACCTTTCTCACTCTAAAGGGGCACAACCCGGTTTGGTGCTTCTGGTGGGGACTGTGCGTAGGTCGGGCTGGATTGTGCTCCTAAGAAGCTATCGACCACGCCGGTAATTTGGAGCTCAGAGATTGTCCTCTGTACCACTTCGGAGCCGGTACCCCACTTTGGACTTGGCTAGGGTGTTCAGTAACCTCTGTCTGCCCCGCTCTGTCTGGGTCACCAGTTGAGGTGACCTCCCCGTTACTTCTCTTGTTCTGCTCTGTTCTATTTCTACTCGCCAACTCTCCTAGCTCCTTCCCCACTCACTATACAACCTAGCTCTCCTCCCACCGGGACTGGTTACCCTGGTTGCAGGTTGTCTGATTGGTCCCCTATCACTAGGTGTATGTGTGTGGTTGTGGAGCTTCGGGCTTCTATTACCCCCTACCAGGACAAAGCATACTGCATGTTCTGTTAGGGTTCAGTACCCTTTTGTAGCGCGCTGTCTAGCTGGGCGCTAAATCTTATTCGACATTTGGGAGGTCCCTCCACCATAGCCCATTGCCCATTGTAGTGTTGGGGAAAACCCTCCTTCTCCTCCACCTCCATGACATTTTTTCGGCCCTAAATTCAAATGTTCAGATGGCATGCAGGAGGCAGGAAACCTTAGGGAGGTTTGGGAGCGTTGATACAAAAGTATTTGAGGGCCCACGGCCAGAAGAAAGCCACTTTGAGGAACCTATACCAGTAAGTAAAGAAAAGGAGAGAGAGCACACATAGGGTCTTACCCATGTATAGGGATGATTCATGGGAGTGGCGGTACCACTAACCTTATAGGGCTGTGCCTTTCACAACACCTTATACAGTAGACATATATGGCTGCAGCACTCTGCTCGAGTATAGCAATCAATGTATGGAAGTAGAGGGTGGATTGCCGTGCGCTGCCGTCCCAACGTCCAAAATAAGCCTGGATTCAGGAAAGTTGGATAAAATTGTACCTTTATCTGATGCGTTTAGTGAGACTGTTGCCCAAATACAAACTTACAGACATGTGGGTGCACCGCCAATATATAGGAAGTAGACGATAATGACGTATAGTGCGTCTAGTTGTGCGTGAAAAAAATATTTGTATACAATTGAAATTCACCATATTTATTGGTACACATCCTCTGATAAATAACATACTAATCATAACTGGTAACATCGACAATTTCCATTTATCAGTAATAAGTACCATATATTCTTATTACATTCATTCTAGCATTAAAAGGAAGAAAGCAACGCTAGTGGTGCGGTATAGGCATTTATCATTACGAGTTGAGATACTGAGCAGTAATGAGTGGAGTAGGTTCGAGACATAAATAAATCACACCTTGGTTTAATAAATCAGTTTATTTAGGGATAATTTCTTTCTTCCGTTTAACGCTAGAATGAATGATTACAATCTCAATTGTTAAGGAGGATAACATGGAAGATGAGTTGGTCGATGATGAGTCCACTCATCTGACCTGGGCCATTAGCACGCATAGCCAGCACAGCAACACAGAGGAAGATTGATACGTAACACAAACACAGGTGCCAAAGTTTGACCAGACAGAGAACTGGGTCAACTGTGCCCAAGAGCACCCCTACTGTGGCCCAAGTCAGGACATGTAGGTGTTCAGCTTCTGTCTGAAATATTTTTACTGAAAGTCCTTGGGAAAAATAAAATATTGTAATCTATAGCAGCTGCCATACCAAGCTAAGCAGAGGTCAGGGCAAAAGCAACCTCAGCAACACTAGTATGCGTAATAACCACATGGCAGCCAAGCACCCCATTAGGTGGGCGGCACACCAGAGTGGCTCCAACCACTGCCATGTTGCCTGTGCTTTGTCCTTGACAATCTGCTGTCTATCAAGCAGGCACTCATACCTCCTGCCCACAAGATACACCTGCAAAGAGAAAGCAAGCAAACATCAACCTCATCCACTTAGTTGTCCAAGCAAGTTGTCCATAGTAGAGAGCTTGGAAAGGAAGTGTAAATAAGCAGCCACATACCCATAGGCACAAATACTAAAATCTCACATTGCCAAATTGCTATCTGTGCAGATGTTGACATTTAGGCTTTTGGGAACAGAATGTTTATGTGATATCATTCCTGTGGCTGCCCCATGAAATTTGGTTTATAGCCGCCACTATTTTAGATGGTGTGCTGTCCACGACTTAAATAAGCATGTGTGAAAAAATATCAACAGTGCTGTCACCAACACTGTAACTAAGAAGTACAACATAACAACAGATACGTGATGAAGTTTTTCGAGACAGTGAGGAATTAAACATTTCTGTGATGACACACTGGGTGAACTTGGTGGATCGTGAGACAGAGTGACAGCATGGGATGTCACATTACACATCCTACACATGCCAAGAGTAGTCGGCCTAACTTCCATCATGGTTTCCATCTAGTCGTATGCCAGTTACTATCTCTCCTCCTCATCCTTCATGTCATTCTGTAGCCTCAAATCAATTGTTTACAGATCAAATACTGGAAGAGAAAATGACGCCAACATAGTGTGTTACCCATGACAAATTAGATTAACAAATAGACTTGATTTGCTCACCTCATATGGTTGTGAAAGCCACAACCATTATATAAGCCTAATGTCGTCCTGATGACAAATCCTGACAATTGCAACAGTCTTCAGAGATAAACTTAGGCGCATCAAGAGAAAAAAAATTGGAATGTACGACCTAGCTACCATCCAGTCAATCATATAGATTAATGATTGTGATTTTTATCTTCAACGTGTTTTAATTCTCCCTGGCCTCTATATCAGGAACAATCACAGATGTACATTGTTTCCCCAGACAGACCCCATTATATATGTTCATTCTGTAAACAATTGTGATGAAATGCATTAGTGTGGAGTATGCATGACGTAGTATCACATGACATTACTGTAAAAATCTTTTTTCTCTTTTCTTATTTACTATATAATTGTCTAAGGCGTCTGTCGGTCACAGAAATCGCGCGCCAGACAGAGGCCGCTCATGCGGCCACCAATGAGCGCAGACTATGCAAATTGGCGCACAAATTCAAAGTTCGAATTTTGCGCCAATTTGCAGCACGGCGACAAAAATGTGAGCTGGGGGGGGCTGTGGGAGGGAGCGGGAGATCTCCTGCTCCCGCTCATATAATATGCATAGCCGCTCTCCATCACCATGGTGCTGAAACCGCACCACTGTGATGGACTGGGGGAGCGGCGCATATTATTATGATGGCACATGCCCCCCCTATCTTAGATATGGCCCCATGCTGCTGCCATAGTAAAATAATAAACTCTATACTTACCTCCTGGCTCCTCCTCCAGCGCTGATCTCCGGTGTCTCTCCGGTCTCCCTGCTGCTGCTGTGATCGCACACAGAGATGATGTCACCCTCTGCCGATCACATCACCGCACAGAACCAGGAAGTGGAGGAGCTCTGCAGCATCATCTCTGCCCGATCACAGCAGCAGCGAAACCGGGAAGATCAGAGCTGGAGGAGGAGGTAAGTATAGAGTTTATTATTTTCCTATGGCAGAAGCATGGGGGCAATATCTAACACAGGGGGCATGGGCCACACATAGGGGACGTGTGCCACGCATAGGGGACGTGAGCCACGCATAGGGGACGTGTGCAACGCATAGGGGACATGTGCATGCATAATAGACGTGTGCCATGCATAATGGACGTGTGCCATGCATAGGGAACGTGTGCCATGCATAGGGGACGTGTGTCATGCATAGGGGAAGTGTGCCATGCATAGGCAGGGCCACACTGTCCAATGGTCAATATGAGCCTTTATGCAAGAGAAAAGAGAGAGAAAGGGGCGCAATAGTGCGGTTACCAGGGGGGCTTTATTTAGCGTGGCGTACTAATAGGTGGCCACTCACCTTATCGGGTTGTGCTGTCCCGCACAACCCGGTAATACACTTGATAAGGCGCCCTTCACAGGCTCTAGCTCATCCGCACACCGCGTGCTCCGGGGGCTCCGAGCATCCGGTCACGTCACCGCAGGTCGTTCAGTTAAAGCTCCTGTTGCCAGGCGATGCCAGGTCCTCACGTTAATCTGCACTCTGCGCCTAGCTGCTCCCCGCCGCTTTACCCTCATAGAGGGATTTATATTAGAAGGTAAACAAACTGTAAGCGGTCTAATTGGAGGCGCTCAGGCACAAAGGCAGCAGGCACTGGGATGGTTTTTCAACAGACCTTTATTCAGGCTCCCCTCCTACTCCACAACATGTTTCGATAGATTCTCTATCTTCCTCAGGTGGACCACTCACGTCACACTCTGCCCTGCTCTCACATCACACTCTTCCCTGAACTCACGTCACACTCTGCCCTGCACTCACATCACACTCTGCCCTGTACTCACATGACACACTTAGCCCTACACTCACCTCACACTTAGCCATACACTCACCTTGCACTCACGTCACACTGTCTCTAACACAAACTACGCGTCGCTGATTGGTCGCGCCCAGCCAGCCGCGACCAATCAGCGACGCAGGATTTCCATTACAGCGAAACAGGCACAGTCCGCCTGATCTCCCGTCACCCCTCTGCTCGGTCTTCTGCCCGCTGCTCACCCGCTCCACGCTCCCTCCCAGCCGCTGATCCATGCTCCATCTGCCCACCGCTCACCCCGCCATTCTTCTTCTTTTCATGGCATAGACTCCAGAAATTCAAAGGTCTCGGGGGGTGGGGGTGGAGCTACCAAATGGGGTGTCGTAATGGCCGTGAACAAGGGCACGCCCACCACATCAGGGCTATGCACTTGGACACGCCTACTATGACACCCCTGTTAATTTCGCCCCTGAGACCTTGGAATTGTTGACATCTATGATGGAGGAAGAAGAAAAAGACATGCTATGGTGAGAGGTGGCTTGACAGAAGGCTGGAGTGGGTGAGAACTGAGGGGGTCACCGCTGCACACTTGCATAACTGCACAGCCGTACATCCGCACCACCACACACCCACACCGCCGTACGTCCGCGCCACCGCACACCCACATATTCTAGAATACCCGATGCGTTAGAATCGGGTCACCATCTAGTAATGATCATATTAATGAAGTCCATATTACATAGAAATTATATACACATGTCCTTTTGAAAATATACAATGAGATGACAAGCAGAAAAAAAACTAAAAACACAGATTTTTTTTTATAATATAAGCACATTAGCATAACAACCTTTAAAAATAAAATAAATTCTTTTAAAATCCTCCTATTTATTTATATTAATTTTATCTTAATTATTTCATTTGTATCCTTTTTATATAGACCAACCTGAAAATAGTTTATTCATGGAATAGAAAAA
This sequence comes from Allobates femoralis, assembly GCA_033576535.1. Classification (NCBI taxonomy): domain Eukaryota; kingdom Metazoa; phylum Chordata; class Amphibia; order Anura; family Aromobatidae; genus Allobates; species Allobates femoralis. Next base: position 311,680,444 of record JARQOC010000005.1, read on the forward strand.
AGACTGTAGGCTCTGCATGAAACCTCAATGCCACTGGATTTCTTAAATTGCTACATGATTCAGATATCCAGTAGCATTGAGATTTCCATTGATGAAGAATGGCCACACTACAGTCCCTGACAGAAGTTATGTCGATTATCCATGTTATGTTAATAAAAGCTTATAACCTGACATTAAATTCATCCATTGGTTGTATAAATTACTCTTTTGAAAGCTGAAACCCTCCGAAATGTGGTTTAGGTTAAGAAAGTTAATTGGCATTAATGCTGAAATATTGATCATTTAATAAACACAGAATGGTCAGATTTTGGCAAGACAAAGTTTTGTCGCCTGGTCATATAATGCACCCAATCCTAGTTTACATCCTCACCTGTGCTCAGTAAATGATCGGTTAATTAGTGGTGTGAGGTTGCGCCGGGATTGCAAGACAAACGCCCGTGAGCCTGGTATCAGTTTATACAGTACTCGGTTTTATTCATGAGGCACAGCAGCAGCACAAGTTGCCGGGTTCCGGGACGCAGCCGGGTACAATGCATACATCCCCCGGACAGTAACACAGTCCCTTCAGGTTAGGAGTTCTCTCCGGTCTAGGTCGCCCTGGGCTCCCGGGTTAGGCCATGTTGTAACAGCACACAGCCTCTCACGCCCTGGACCTGACCACTCAGCAGTCCCTTCTGCCTCAACTCAGGCTGAAGCTCTCCACAGGGGACCCTGCCCTGTCTCCTAACCTAGCATTTAACCCCGTGTCTCCCTCCGGGGAAAACCTACAAGACCGGCCTGGAGTGGAGCGTCCCTCTATCCTACCTTCCATACCGTGTTCAATACGTGACAGTGCACATTCTGGGGGACACATAGCGGCCTCACATATGATCCCCCTCACTGTCTCACAGTGGGTATGTATAAAAAGAAACCCAGCACCCCAAACCTTCACTTGAACTGCAACTTGAGCTCTGGCAACATGCCAAAAATCTACCCTGCGACCAAAGCCTTGATAATCAAGAGGCTGAAGATCAGATCAATTGCAGAGGTGGCTGGCACCTTTAATGTGTCTCATCGTCAAGTACAAAGAATTAAAAAAAGAGTTGAAGATACTGGAGATGTGTTTGACAAGCCCAGGTCCGGCAGCCCCCGCAAGACAACTCCTCAAGAGGAACGTTTGTTGGTTACAAAATCCAAAACAAGCCCCTCTTCCATTTCAGAAGAGCTCCAACAGGTCTGGTCACCTGAACAATTTGTAGGATTCTGTCTCGAAATGGCCTCCATGGTCGAATCACTGCCCAGAAGCCAACAGTAAACAAAAGGGAAATAAAAAAACTTGTGGCATTTGCAAAGTCTCACAGCCTGCTAAGCAGATGGACGCTGGAAAAGTGGCAGAAGGTGTATTTCTCTGAGGAATCTTCAGTAGAATTACACCACAGCCGCCACAAATACTGTAGGAGATCTACTGGAGCCTGTATGGATCCAAAATACACCCAGAAAACAGTTAAATTTGGTGGTGGAAAGATCATGGTCTGGGGTTACATTCTGTATGGGGGTGTGCGAAACATTTGCAAGGTGGAAGGCCATATCAATAGCCTAAAATATCAAGACATTAACTACCTCTTACATTCCAAATCATAAAAGGGATCAAATTCTGCAGCAGGATGGTGCGCCATCTCATACATCCATCTCTACAACAAAGTTCCTGCAGGCAAAAAAGATCAAGTTGCTCAATGACTGGCCAGCCCAGTCACCAGACATGAATATCATTGAGCATGTTTGGGGTAGGATGAAAGAGGAAGCTTGGAAGACAAAACCAAAGAATCTAGATGAACTCTGGGAGGCATGTAAGACTGCATTCTTTGCTATTCCTGATGACTTCATTAATAAATTGTATGAATCATTGTTAAACAGCATGGATGCAGTCCTTCAAGCTCATGGAAGTCACACAAAATATTAAATATGACTCTAATAGCACCCCAACTTCATTCACCAATGTTCTGCAACATATATATTTTTTTAGTTAATTATTTGTTTGAATATAACATTACTTTCTGTGGGCGACAAAACTTTTGTCTTGCCAAAATCTGACGATTCTGTGTTCATTAAATGATCAATATTTCAGCATTGATGTAAATTTATTTTCTTAACCTAAACCAAATTTATGAGGGTTTCAGCTTTCAAAAGAGTAATATATAAAATCAATGGATGAATTTAACGTCAGATTATAAGCTTTTATTTACATAACATGGATAAGTGACATAACTTCTGTCAGGGACTGTATCTTTGTACCCCATATACCGCACTATACCATCAATTTTTGTGTTCCAGCAGTTGTGAAGGGATCTATCCACTGTTGGTTAATGTCAGAATAATAGCTGTGGTTTTGTTTGTTAACTTCACCATTCACAAAAACGTTTGCCTCATCACTCATCTGAAGGCAATTGTCTATACTGTGAAGATATGAGATGTGCAGCATTTGAAACAATGGATACTGGAAGCCTGTGCTAGCATTTCTTCTGCGGTGTTGCTATCAGTGTCTCAAGAGTGGGAAAAGAGGGTTGCATTGATAATCCAACACAATGGGCAGCACTTTGAACACATTTTATAAGTGGTCGTAAACTTGTAAATAACTCATGAAAGATAAAAGTTATGTTAAAACCAAGCACACCATTGTTTTTCTTATGAAATTCTCAATGTATTATGTGTCACATGACCCTCTTCCCTTTGAAAAAATAATGTTGGATCCAAAATGGCTAACTTCAAAATGGCCACCATGGTCACTACCCATCTGGAAAAATATCTCCCCTCCCATATATTAAAGTGCCACAAACAGGAAATTGATATCACCAACCATTCCCATTTTATTATGATGCAAGGGTAGCATATGATGTGCATATTTAAATATAAGTGCAGATTTTAAGAAGTCCAATACGCAGTTATACTGGGCAGTTAAACGGGGCAGAAAATGTGTAGAAAACAGACATATAACTTGTTCACTTGTGCTACAAAATGTGTTCACTATAAGTATTTGCATCATTTTTTTGCTAGCTGCTTCCATGCCTCATATCTACCGCTCTTTCACATACTCGACACACTCCATCCATATCAGTCCCTCTCTGCTCCCATCTCCTATGTACAGCTCTCATGCTCTTTTTAAGATGTTAAAAAAAACAGATTTATTGACACCCTTCTTACAACATAAGAGATGCCTTCACAAATCCCTTAACTATCTACATACTGTCCTTATTCTACTTCTCCTTGTCACAGGGGATATTAAACCTAATCCAGACCCTTCTTATCATTGTAAAATTAACTACTTCCCTACTACTCTCAGAAACTCCAGGAATTCAATTAATATCCCCTGTATGCCATCAATCTCCTTCAACTGTGCCCTTTGGAACCCTCACTCAGCATGTAACAAGCATGTAACAAACTCTCTTACATCCAAGACCTCTTCCTTTCACATAACATTAACCTCCTTGCTCTTACAGATACCTGGATTCAGCAGTTGGACACTACTGCTGCTGTTGCTCTTTTATATGGTGGCCTCCAATTTTCTCAAACCCCTAGACCTGAGAACAGATCAGGTGGAGGTGTTGGTCTGCTGACCTCAACAAATTGTGCTTTTCAGGTTCTCCCAACTGTCCCCTCACTTATCTTCTCTTTTGAGGTAAACACTGTAAGACTCTACAGGGCCTTCTCTCTGCAAATGTCAGTGGTTTATCGCCCTCCAGGCCTCCACGTCAATTTCTTGATCGTGTTGATCATGTTGCCACCTGGTTTCCACACTTTCCAGCCTGCTACCTTCCCACTCTCATCATGGGGGACTTTAATATTCCTAATAACAAGCCCATCTCCCCATCTGCCTCTTATCTTTTAATCTTAACCTCCTCTCTTGGTCTTTCACAATTTACTAACTCTGCCAAGCATGAAGATGGGAATACTATGGACCTGATCTTCTTCCAGCTCTGCTCAGTGCATTATTTTACTAATTCTCGTCTTCCAATCTCTGACCACAACATTCTTTCATTCTCAGTCAAGAACTGTCAACCCTTCAAGGACACCCCCAACTTGTTCACCTATAGGAATATACGTGCCATTAACACTCAGAAACGTATGAAGAATTTACAGTCTTCACTGGCCCCAAACTCCTCTCTCTCATGTCCTGACTCTGCTCTAAAACTCTATAATGAAACACTCTAAAGTGCCCTGGATGAAGCTGCACCTCCTACACATAGAACAACTTGGCACCGACAGCGGCAACCCTGGCACACACTGCAAACACGATTTCCCTAGTGGTACTCTAGGTGCGCAGAATGCCTGTGGAGAATATCCAACCTGGCCGAAAATTTCATCCATTATAACTTTATTCTAAAAATATACAACGCCTCCCTTCACCTCTCCAAACAAGCTTACTACAACACCCTTATCACATCAATAGTCAACAATCCTAAATGACTCTTTGACACTTTCCATTCCTTCTTCAGTCCAAGAGTACAGGCCCCAACAACCAGCCTAACAGCTGATGATCTGGACAACTATTTTAAGGACAAAATTGACCACATACGACAGGAAAATTCCTTACAGCCTCAGAACGGCATGCATTTTTTTCCCTCCTGCAATTCATCCAACACCCTTTCGGTCTTTGATCCGGTTACAGAGGAAGAAGTAACCCGGCTCCTTGCATATTCTCACCCTATTACCTGCACCAGCGACCCTACTCCCTCACATCTCCTTCAATCTCTTTCCCCAGCTGTCACATCTCACCTAACTAAAATACTTCATCTTTTCCTCTCATCTGGCGTTTTCCCCTCCTCCTTCAAACACGGCAGCATACATCCATTATTAAAAAAAATTCCTCGACCAGAATGTTCCTGCTAACTACCGACCTGTCTCTGATCTCTCCTTCATCTCTAAACTCCTGGAATGCTTGGTCCCAGGGCCTCACTGGCCTGCCTCTTCTCAGGGGCCCGGGTAGCAGAGGCCAGGAGGGGGTCCCAGAGATGCTGAAAACTTGGCCCCTTCTCTATCACTCTGCTTCTACCCGGGCCCCAGGGGTGAGGCACTGCAGTGTGCCAGAAAGGGCGCTGACCCATGTCGTATGCTCCGGATGCATCTGGCCGGTGTGATCTCTCTGTATTGTGTGGTGTCTCCACAGCGCCTGCAGTGGGAATCAGATGTTCTACCTCTGAGCTGCCGTCAAGCTGACAGCGGCTCAGGGAAATTGCTGCGCCGGCTCAGCTCTCACTAATCAACTGTATAAGTGTCACAGACGCTTGTACAGTTGAAGCCCTAACTGTGAGCATTTCCAGGTCAGAGTGATGTCAGCAGCGTCATCAGGTCAGCTGATGATGCTGCTGACATCACTCAGCACCGCAGAAGCACTATGAAAGTTGAAATGTACTCCGGTCCAGTGGAGCTAAAGACAGCGAAGATTCAGAGTAAATAGGGTAAAGGGGAAGATGGTTGGGGAGAGTATACTAGCCTGAAAACAGAGGGGGCAGGGAGCGTGATGGCCAGCAATGGGGAAAGTGGGGGATAGTGTGATAGTCAGCAATGGGAAAAGAGAGAGGGCAGTGTGATGGTCAGCAAAGGTTAAATTGGGGGGAGTGTGATGGCCAGCAATGGAGAACAGGGGGGACTGTGATAGTCAGCAATGGAGAACGTGGGGGGGGGTGTGATGTCAGCAATGGGGAAAGAGAGAGAGTAGTGTGATGGTCAGCAAAGGGGAAAGTGGGGGGAGTGTGATGATCAGTAATGGAGTATGGGGAGTGTGATGGTCAGTAACGAGGAAAGAGAGAGGGGAGTGTGATGGTCAGCAAAGGGGAAAGTGGGGGGAGTGTGATGGACAGCAATGGAAAACGGGGGAAGTGTGATGATCAGTAATGTAGAATGGGGGAGTGTGATGGTTAGTAATGGGGAAAGTGCGAGGGGAGTGTGATGGTCAGCAAAGGGGAAAATGGGGGGAGTATGATAGTCAGTAATGGGGAATGGGAGAAGTGTGATGGTCAGAAATGGGGAATGGGGGAATGTGATGGTCAGCAAAGGGGAAAAGTGGCACACTCAGAGGAAAGGTCTAATAGAAACAAGTGCTCCACTTATATGTTTAATCACCCACTCCTGGTTTGTGATGAGCTTGTGCTTAAAAATACGCAGCAAAAAAAGCAGTGTGTGAATGGGGCCTATAAATGCTTTTTTTCACCTATAACATTACGCTATTCACTCAGACAGGGACGGTTAGAATAGTATTATAAAGCTACAGGTACAGACAGTGATAGCTGGGGGGGGGGGGTCATAAACCACCTGACAGGTTCCCTTTAAGATTTAAGATTAAGAATTAAGATATTAAGGACATAATGGGAGTTGTAGGTTCATGTGATACAAATATGTATACCTCTGATTGGTCTGGTGATGTATTTCTGTACTGATGAGGGTTGTGTTTTTGTACGGATGAGGGTCCTGATGATGTATTTTTGCACCTCTGGTGGGTTTAGTGATGTATTTCTGTACTTCTAGTGGGTCTAGTGATGTATTTCTGTACCTCTGGTGGGTTTAGTGATGTATTCCTGTGCTGTTATAGGTTCTGATCTTGTACAAATGAAACATTTCAGAACTTGTAACGTGATACAATGTTAATAATGTATTGTGCTGTCTGACAAGTTAAGGGTTACTAGGTTTTTAATTATGTTAGGAGCATTAGAGTTGTCCTAAATTTATAAAGTTTGCAGTTATTCTACGTGTCGCTCTATGACTGCAGACTTGTGAATTCTCACAGTGTGCACACTGCCCAGTGTCAGGATTCTCTGGTGCATTGAGTCCAATTTTAAGGTTCGCTGCCAGGGTTGAATTTAACCCTGGCAGCGATAGTTGCTTTCAACATCGCCACTGCATTGCCAGCGATGTCTCCTCATCTGACAGCTCACCAGCGATCTTGGCCAGCGGCCAAAAACGTGCGTGCTCCCGTCAGTTGCCGGCGAAGTTGCCGGAGATGTTTCCCCGTGTAACGGGGCCCTAAGTTTGAAAATCGCATATGAATGATTGGTGACATGATGACTACTCAGACCACTTTGGGGTGGAGGGAGAGGAGTGGAGTGCAGAAGCGGAGTTTTTCCAGAGCGGGCAGTGCTGCTGTGGAAGGTTCGAGGGGTGGAGGTAGAGCTGAGGTGGAAGTGGGCCAGGGAGGAGGCAGAGCTGGGGTGGGGCCTGGGTGAAGTCTCAGGGGGGCCCCAACATTTTTCCAGTGAGGGGCCCTGAAATTCCTAGTGGAAGCCCTGCTTTGTCCATTTCCGTATGATCCACTATCTTTCTGACAATTCTCTTCTTGACCTTCTAAAATCTGGCTTCTGCTCTTTAGTGAGGGCAGTTTCAGTAGAATGTAAAGTCTCTATTGATCTACTAACATCTAAATCTAATGGTCATTACTCCCTGTTAATCCTCCTGGATCTCTCCACTGCATTCGATACCATGGATCACTAGCTCCTCCTCTCTATGCACAGCTCTATTTGTCTAAGGATACTGCTCTCTCCTGGTTTCCTCCTACCTTTCTGACTGCTACTTCACTGTATCTTTTGCCATCTCCTCTTCCTCTCCTCTTCCCCTTATGTTAGGGGTTCCTCAGGGTTCAGTCCTTGGTCCCCTTCTCTTCTCTCTATACACTGCAGGCCCGGACTGGTAGGCGGGACTACCGGGACTTCTCCCTATGGGCCGGTGGTGGGGGTGTGGCCGGGGGCCGGCGCTCCTGCTCCTCCGGCCGTAGGCCGGCTGTAAGTCACTATGCGGTGGCCATCATCATGCACAGATGCAGCCCAGAGTCCCCGGCCCTGTCACTGCCTGCCTGCGCGCTCTGCACTCTCTCCTCCCCTCTATTAGACAAACTAATCTGTCTTTTGGGAGGAAGAGGGAAGGGGTGTGTGCGGGGGTCGGGGGCCACACCTCCATACATGTACCGTAGACACAGGGAGCTGAATGACCCCGGAAATACCAGCACCTGCATTTCCGGGGTCAGAGGAGCTGTAATCAGCTCCCTGTGTTAGAGAGGAGCAGAGAGTCGGTGCAGTGCAGTGACGTCCTCATTCTGAGCAAACTGCAGGTGCAGGACGTCACCACAGTGTGAGGAGGAGGAGACATGGGGGCCAGGAGGAGGACGAGCCTTGAGTCAGCAAGATGACACAGGAGGAGGTCAAGCCTGGAGCCAGGAGGATGACATGGGGGCCAGTAGGAGGACGATCCTGGAGCCAGCAGGATGATGACACAGGAGGAACAGTAAGTATACACAGCTCATGGATCTGAAGATGGGGGTGGGTGGCAGGAAGGCTAATTTCTCCCTCAGTGAGGAATAGCAGGCTCTCCTGCCCTGCACAGCCTGCAGTGATCAATCTCCCATACACATCTGATTGCCTTCTACCTATATGTGATTCATTAATTATTAATGCACATAACTGCAGCCAGACCTCAGTGTAAATATGATCCCTGCAGATACACGTCCAGATACAGAGGGCAGTATATACATCCTGGGCTCCATTAACTCTATACGATCATTGTTCTTACACCTAGGTGAAATCTTTCATGGCTGCAGGAATAATTCTGCTTAATAGACCAGTCTAAGGCTGCCTTCACATTAGCGTTTGTGAACGCTGCGTACCGAACGCAGCCAAACGCTTGCGCACTGCGTTCCTATGTTTAACATGGGAAAGCATTTGGCTGTGTTCGGTTGCGTTTGCGTTTGGATGCGCACAATTTGTGCTCCCTCTAAACGCAGCTTGTTGCATTTTTTGTGCGGTTGCGGGCGCTTGTTTTATCGGCAAGCGTCCGCAAGAGCACAAACAATGCATGGATCTCAATGGATCCGCAGGACAGCGCAGGAAAACGCTGTGGATCTTATTGAAATCTGTCCCAGTGGCCGCCACTGATCAGTGGCGGCCACCGGAAGCTCATGCAGAGCCACAGCTGATCTCCCGCCGGTGTCAGCGGGGAGAAACAGCTGATCTGACAGCTGTTTAAATCTCCCGCACTGACACCGAATAGGTGAAGTCGGCGCGAGAGATTTGAAGCAGCGATCAGCTGTTTCTTATCTCCTGCACCGATATCACCCTATGCGGTGTCAGCGCGGGAGATTTACACATCTGTCAGATCAGCTGTTTCTCCCCTCTGACACCGGCGGGAGATCAGCTGTGGCTCTGCATGAGCTTCCGGTGGCCGCCACTGATCAGCGACGGCCACTGGGAGAGATTTCAATGAGATCCGCAGCGTTCTACTGCTCTGTCATGCGGAGGACACTGCGGATCCATTGAGATCCATGCATTGTTTGTGTGCTTGCGGGCGCTTGCGGATAAAACAAGCAACTGCACAAAAAATGCAACAGGCTGCGTTCGGAGGGCGCACAAATTGTGCGCATCCGAATGCAAATGCAGCCATACACAGGCACATGCGTTCCCATGTTAAACATAGGAACGCAGTGCTCAAGCGTTTGGCTGCGTTCGGTACGCTGCACTTGCAAACGCAAGTGTGAAGGCAGCCTAAGAATGGGGAATATGAGTATAACTACAGACCATGATTTACATACCCGAACCTAGGAGGAATAGCACATGCATCACATATGGTACCTTTACACGCCGCTACAGCAGGTTGGAAACACCCGGGTGTTTCACGTGCACGGGCACGTACCAACGGTTGAAAACGGTACCCGATACCGCCTTTACACGCCGCTACAAGGTACGCTACAGAAGGTATAATCTATCTCTGGATGCACCGCCGGGTGCCTCAAGTTACCTTCTGCAGAGCACCTTCCCTCATTTACACGCCGCTACAACAAGGTCATATGGGCGGACCTGGTGCAGCAGGGACAACACATAGGCGTGCCAGAGTTGTGGATTACGAGACGCTCGTACGGTGATTGGACACAGCAATAGCATCATGATTGGCCAGCCAACGCAGGAAGGCTGCCTAATACATGACGCTATTGCAGTTGTGTAATGTGACTGGTCATCTCCTTAAATATGCCGCCCTGTGCAGGGACAGCCAATCGTAACGCAGGAGCTGCCACCAATGATCGCTGAAGGGGCGCGGTATCCCGGAGGCTGTGTCACGGCCCAGGTAGATACCTAAGTTTCGCAAAAAAACCCTCCTGTTCCTTATTTACACGCCGCTACCATTGGGTTGAAATCAACCTGTTTTAGAGCACTGCTCTGAAACAGGTGCCGAGAGTGACGGGTGGCAACGACCTAGTTTACACGCCACTACCTCGGGTTGATTTGACGGTGCAAGATACATTTGTCTCCCAAACCCGGTTGTTTTCAACCTTCTGTAGCGGCGTGTAAAGGGACCAATAAAGTCACATTTTACTCTGTGCCCAGGAGCTTCAATCTGTCTGTGTGCCTGAGCACAAAAGTTATTATAAGTATATAGTGTATAGGATAATACATCTAGTATGGAAAATATGTAATGTAATATGGAGTAAATTAAATAGCATACACTATATACGGTAGTATATAAACAGTATAATGGTACATTTACACGCGGCAACAGGAAGATAGAAACCGGCAGGTGTCGGAGACAATTGTACCTTTTACCTTCAAAACACCTTGAAGTGGCTGCGTGTAATTCAGGTATCTGCAAGGTGTTTTGAAGGTAAAAGGTACAATTGTCTCCGACACCTGCCGGTTTCTATCTTCCTGTTGCCGTGTGTAAATGTACCATAAGGGATAGTAGTGTACAACATCTAATAATATCAAATGTGCAAAGTGTAACAAAAGATCAATAATAATAAAAATTCCGAAATGTCTATTATATAGCATAGGATACATTATATAATACAATCTATGTAATGCCTAGTAAACAGCATATAACATAGTAAATAATATATGGTAGTATATAAGGAAAAGTACAGTACTGTACAACATGTGGTATAGTAATATGGAGAGTGTGTATATACTGTACAGATTAGAGCAGGGGTCTCAAACATGCGGTCCCAGGGCTTCAAAGTGCAGCCCGCGGCACCGTGGACAATGTAAGGACGCCGGGATCCACTGTGGAGGTGGCCACCACGGTGCAGTGTGCTGGGGACTGCGGCTTTATTATCACTTCCTGCGGCCTCTACGACAAGCTCCGAGACTCCTTCCCTCAGCTACATCAATGGAAGCTGGCGAGCCAATCGGATCACAGACTCGCAAGTGACGTCATCCAATCAGAAACCTCAAGTGACATCATACGCCAACGGAAGGGGGCTCGGAGCTTGTCGTAGCGGCCGCAGGAATTGATAATAAAGCCGCAGTCCCCAGCACTATGCACCGTGCCAGCCCCTTACACAGCGCACCGCGGCGGCCCCCTGCACAGTGGATCCCAGCATCGTTAAGGTGTGTGTGTGTGAGGAAGAGCGTGACTGTGTGTATGAGAAAGAGTGTATGAGAGAGAATGAGTGTGTATGAGAAAGTGAGTGTATGTGAGTGTATATGAGAAAGAGTGTGTATGAAAGTGTGTGTGTATGAGAATGTGTATGAGAAAGTGTGTGTGTATATGAGTGTATGTATGAATGTATGCATGAGTGTGTGTATGTGTGTATGAGAGTCTGTAAAAGTGTGTGTATGTGAGTGTGTATGAGAAAGTGTGTGTATGTGAGTGTGTATGAGTGTGTGTATGTGAGTATGTATGAGAGCGTGTGTGTGTATATGAGTGTATGTATGAATGTATGCATGAGTGTGTGTGTGTATGAGAGTCTGTGTAAAAGTGTGTGTATGTGAGTGAGTATGAGAAAGTGTGTGTGTGTGTGTGTGTGTGTGTGTATGAGTGAGAGTGTGCATGAGTGTGTGTGTATGAGAGTGTGTGTGTATGAGAGTGAGTGTGTAGAAGAGTGGGTGTAGAAGAGTGGGTGTATATGAGTGTGCGTGTGTGTGTGTGTGTATGAGAGTATGTATGAGAGAGTGTGTATGTGTGTATGAGTGTGTTTGTGTCAGTGTGTATGTGCGTGTGTGTATGAGCGTGTGTGTGTGAGTGTGTATGAATGAGAGACTGTGTGTGTGTGTGTGCGCAAAAAGAAGCGAGACCAGGTTGGGACATCACTACAAAGTGGCATCATGATGAGGACATTACTACAAGAAGAGGACCAGGATGGGGGCATTACTACAAGTTGACAGTCAGAATGGGGACATTACTACATGATGAGGACCAGGATGGGGACATTCCTACAAGATGAGGACCAAGATGGTTACATTACTACAAGAATGACCATAGTGGGGGACATTAATATAGGATGGGGACCAGTATGAGGACATTATTACAAGAAGGGGACCAGGATGGGGACATTACTACAAGAAGGGGATCAGGATGGGGACATTACTACAAGAAGGGGATCAGGATGGGGACATTACTACAAGAAGGGAACTACGGTGGGGACATTACTAAAAGGAGATCAGGATTTGATCATTACTACATTGAGCGAAAAATTCTGGAATTACTAAAAATGTCTCTTAGTAATGCGGCCCTCCGATATCAATTTTTTTCTATGTGCAGCCCACCAACCCAGCCGAGTTTGAGACCCCTGGATTAGAGTATATCATGTATCGCATCCACTGTAACGTATTGTATTGCAGAACACGAGGTAAAGTACATAGTCATATAGAAAGTGTATACTGTGCTATGTATAATGTATGGTATATAGAGAATACATGCTGATATATATTTTATGCTATGTAGTATATAATGAAATCTATCTAGTGTAGGTTGTGTATACAGTATACGCTATGTCCTGTATAATGTGCAGTGTATGGTGTATACTTTGTAGTTTATAGTGTGCGCTCTGTGGTGTGTAGTATACACTTCTCCTGTCCTGTATGCTGGGTGTAATCCTCAGTTATATGTATTATTCTGTATATACACTACACAGTACAACTTCCCCTGTCCAGTATGCTGGGTATAATCCTGTGTATCTGTATTATTTTGTATATATACACTGTACAGTACCACCTCCCCTGTCCTATATACTGGGTTTAATCCTCAGTATCTGTATTCTGTATATATACACTGCACAGTACCATTTCCCCTGTCCTGTATACTGGGTGTAATCCTCGGTATCTGTAATATTCTGTACATATACACTGCACAGTACCACTCCTCCTGTCCTGTATACTGGGTGTAATCCTCAGTATCTGTATTATTCTGTATATATACACTGCACAGTACCACTTCTGCTGTCCTGTATACTGGGTGTAATCCTCAGTATGTGTATTATTCTGTATATATACACTGAACAGTACTACTTCTCCTGTCCTGTATACTGGGTGTAATCCTCAGTATCTGTATTATTCTGTATATATACACTACACAGTACCACTTCTCCTGTCCTGTATACTGGGTGTAATCCTCAGTATCTGTATTATTCTGTATATATACACTGCACAGTACCACTTCTCCTGTCCTGTATACTGGATGTAATCCTCAGTATCTGTATTATTCTGTATATATACATGGCACAGTACCACTTCTCCTGTCTTGTATACTGGGTGTGATCCTCACTATCTGTATTATTCTGTATATACACACTGCACAATACCACTCCTCCTGTCCTGTTGTCAGAGGTGGTATTGGACTTTGACTCTTAGCATTTAAATGTTGTTTAAAATGATTATCCCCAATATGGTGTCATCACTTCTCTTCTGTATAGATGATGACTTTCCCTTCGCTGCGGATTTGACCGCTGGGACCCAACAATCCTGAGAAACGTGGCTTTGAAGAGTATCATGTGAATGGAGCTGCGGCTGATTATTCCCTCTGCTGCACCATTCACGTGTGGCTCTTCAGATAACGACTAAGAAAGTGATGATGCCACGACAACGTTAAAAGCAGATTTCACTGATCGGGGCTGATGGGTGATATAGAATGTGGGCTGGTGGGATCTTTTTTCCAGGGCTGCTTTTTGGTCCCAGTCCGGCCCTGATACACTGCCCCTGTTGGACAAACTATCAGTTGGCTTCAATACCATCTCTATGCTGTTATACCAGTTATACACATCTTCTCCTGACATCACCCCCACATTACTACAAAATATCAGTGATTTTCTGTCTACTGTCACTAACATCATGTCTTCTCTCCATCTTAAACTGAATTTGTCAAAAACTGAACTTCTCATGCTTCCTCCCTTTCCTAACCTTCTGAAACCTAATATTGCCATTTCTGTAAGTGGTTCTAGCATTACTCCTCAGCAGCACGGCCACTGTCTTGGGGTTATATTTGACTCAGATATTTCCTTCTCTCCCCACAACTCATCACTCGCTCGCTCATGTCACCTACACCTCAAAACCATCTCTAGATTGCAACCTTTCTTACTGTTGACTCTGCAAAAACTCTAATAAATTCCGCCGGCGATATGACGCCCTGGAATTATCGCCGTCAAAATTCCTCCCAATTGCGGCGTGTAATTTGGGAATGTGGCGGCGATATGTCGCGTCGCCTAGGTCACCTGATATCAGAGCACTGCTACAAAATCAGGCGACCGGGGCGAGGCGACATATCGCCGCCAAATTCCCAAATTACACGCCGCAATTGGGAGGAATTTTGACAGCGATAATTCCAGGGCAACATCTCACTGGCAGAATTTATCGCTGCGGTTGCGGCGTGTAAAGGTACCCTAACTGCTGCCCTTATTTATTCTCTCCTGGATTACTGCAATTCTCCACTAATCGGTCTCCCTCTTACTAAACTCTCTCCTCTCCAATCCATCCTGAATGCAGCAGCCAGGATTATATTCCTCTGCAACCACTTCACTAATGCCTCTATCCTGTGCCAGTCATTGCACTGGTTGCCTATCTGTTATAGAGTACAATATAAAATTATTATTCTCACCCACAAAGCCCTCCATAGTTCTGCACCGCCCTACATCTCCTCCCTCATCTCGGTCTATCGCCCTACACGTGCCCTCCGTTATGCAAGTGACCTAAGACTGACATCAGCTACACTCCAAACCCCCATTCTCGTCTTCAAGACCTCTCACGAGCTGCACCAATTCTCTGGAACAGACTACCATAAACAATTTAATTAATTCCCAATACCAATAGTTTTATGTGACCTTAAAAACACATCTCTTTAGACTGGCCTATCACCTCACCTCACTTGTTTAACTATTGTCCCTTTTCCAAATCTGACCTTTTGTGTCATATGTCTGCACCCCCATGCATAATATAGCACTATATTTGTACTGTACAGATCCCGACCGCTGACTGGTTCGTGCAGCATTAAATGAAACCCTTATTTATTATATTGATGGCTGGACCATATATGAGTCTGCTTTTTACCATTTACCGTTTGTGCCTCCCCTATTTCCTCATTGATTTTAAGCTTGCAAGCAGGGACTTCACTCCTCATGGTTTTGAATTTTTTGTTACTCTGTATTGTCTCATATTGTCTGTACATGTCCCTTCTGAATTGTAAAGAGTTGCGAAATACTTTGGCGCTATATAAATAAAATTATTATTATTATTATTATTATTATTATTATTATTATCTACACACAGCTACACTTAGTGTTTACTAACATGTGCCTGCAGTACAAAGTTTGATTCATTGGATCTTCCACAAGATATGCCTACTTTGGAGGATGTCATCTTACTCATCTCCAAAGGGGAAGAGGAAGGTGAGGTTAATTTTAACAGTGAGAGATAGAATATCAAAAATAAAATCCAGGAAATCACTGTCTAAATCACAAAGTTATTTGCATTTTGCAGAGAGAAATAAGTATTTGATCCCTCTGGCAAACAAGACTTAATACTTGGTGGCAAGACCCTGTTGGGAAGCACAGCAGTGAGATGTTCCTTGTAGTTGCTGATGAGGTTTGTGCACATATCAGGAGGAATTTTGGTCCACTCCTCTTTGCAGATCATCTCTAAATCATAAAAGTTTTGAGGCTGTGGCTCAGCAACTCGGAGCTTCAGCTCACTCCATAGGTTTCTATGGGATTAAGGTCTGGAAACTGGCTTGGCCACTCTATGACTTTAATGTGCTTCTTTTTAATCCACTCCTTTGTTGCTTTGGGTGTATGTTTTGGGTCACTGTCATGCTGGAAGAACCAGCCACGACCCATTTTTAATGTCTTGGTGGAGGGAAGGAGGTTGTCACTCAGGATTTTACAGTACATGGCTCTATCCATTGTCCCATTGATGTGGTGAGTACTCCAGTGCCCTTAGCAGAGAAACACCTGCAAAATATCATGTTTCCACTTCCGTGCTTGACTGTGGGGATGGTGTTCTTTTGGTCATAGGCAGCATTTTTCTTCCTCCAAACACGGCGAGTTGAGATAATGCCAACGAGCTCAATTTTTGTCTCATCTCCACACAGCACCTTCTCCCAATCACTCTCAGAATCACCAAGGTGTTCATTGGCAAACCTCAGTTGGGCCTGCACATGTGCCTTCTTGAGCAGTGGGACTTTGCGGGCACTGCAGGATTTTAATTTCATTGTGCCGTAATGTGTTACCAATGGTTTTCTTGGTGTCAGTGGTCCCAGCTGCCTTGCAATCATTAACAGGTTCCTTCCGTGCAGTTTTAGGCTGATCTGTCACCTTCCTCCTGAGCCTGGATACCCCACAAGGTGAGATTTTGTATGGAATCCTAGATCAATGTCGATTGACACCCATTTTCTATTTATTCCATTTCCTTACAATTGCACAAGCAGTTGGCTTCTTCTCACCTGGCGTCTTACTTATGGTTTTGTAGCCCATTCCAGCCTTGTGCAAGTCTAAGATCTTTTCCCTGACATCCTTAGAAAGCTCTTTGGTCTTGTCCATGTTGTAGAGGCTAGAGTCTGACTGATTAATTGAGTATGTGGAAAGGAGTCTTTTATACAGGTAACAAGTTGATTAGGAGCATCTAAGAGGTCTGTAGGAACCTCAACTACTAATGACTAGTAGGGGATCAAATACTTATTCCTCTCTGCAAAATTCAAATAAATTTATATAATTTAGACAATGTGATTTTCTGATTTTTATTTTTGATATTCTATCTCTCAGTGTTCAAATTAACTTACCCTTAAAATTATAGATTGTTCATGTCTTTGCCAGTGGGCAAATTCAGCAAGGTATCAAATACTTATTTCTCACACTGTATGTGACCTTGAGTTCCATCACACTACCCACATTGGTCCCTTATATACAGTGATGTCAGTATTCAACACTGGTCTTGCATGCCAGAGGAGGACCTGAAGAGCTCATAGTCAGGAGGTGAGCATTTCCCCATGCTAGCTGGGAGAAAATGGGAAAATGGAACCCGGATAACGCGGAAAGTGTTATCCACATCATTCAGAAGAAAAGGCATTCAGATAGTGAGGAGACGCAGGATAGACAGGACAGACCAATCTGCAAGCAAGCCCATCAAACTGGTAATAGATTATCATAAAGGCAGGGGGATTTTTATAAATTATTTGTTTGGTGTACAGGTGGAGTCACAACATAAAAGTCAACTTCTTAAAATGCAGAACAGAGAAGAATGCAGCTGTTAGATTGGGGCACACAGTCAAGGAGGCAGGGCACAAGTAGATGATAATGTTACTTCCTTTTACTTAGGTCCTCACAATGTGTTTTGGCAGAAAGCTCCACCTTCATCAGGTATGACCAGTGCTACAAGTAATGGGTATTTATGGGATGTCAATAAGACGACATGACCATATCCAGATTAATCCCTTCTCCTCAAGTTAACCCCTTCTCCTATTAACAAGTGGAGATTTACATTGTACATCTTGTTTACACTTTGTAAAAGAAAAAAAGAACATTTCATTATAGGAGAGAAACAAAGATTATTGGTGTGGTGACTCATCCAATAGTGTTAGAAAATTTTATTAAAAAGATTTTTTATCCAAAATACATTGAAAAAATATATTAAAAAATACTTACCGTATATACTCGCGTATAAGCCGAGTTTTTCAGCCCAAAAATTGGGCTGAAAAGTACCCCCCTCGGCTTATACGCGAGTCAGTGCTGTATACCGATGTATACATCGGTACATACCGATGTATACATCGGTATACAGCAGCCCCCGCATCCCCGGTAATGCAGGGCCCCCCCAGCGTCTCTCCGGTCACCTGTAAAGGAAGCTATACTTATCACAGTGCTCTGTCCGCGCCCTCTCGCACCCGCTGTCAGCAGCCGACCGGATCCTCCATCTTGCGTCTTCTTTCTTCCTGTTTCTGTGCTCGTCGCGGGAAATGACGTCATTCCTGCGACGAGCACAGGAAACAGGAAGAAAGAAGACGCAAGATGGAGGATCCGGTCGGCTGCTGACAGCGGGTGCGAGAGGGCGCGGACAGAGCACTGTGATAAGTATAGCTTCCTTTACAGGTGACCGGAGAGACGCTGGGGGGGCCCTGCATTACTGGGGATGCCTGTATACTACCGCTGGGGCTGCTATATACCTCTGGGGCCCTGTATACTACCACTGGGGCTGCTATATACCTCTGGGGCCCTGTATACTACCACTGGGGCTGCTATATACCTCTGGGGCCCTGTATACTACCACTGGGGCTGCTATATACCTCTGGGGCCCTGTATACTACCACTGGGGCTGTATATACTACCACTGGGGCTGTATATACTACCACTGGGGCTGTATAAACCACTGGGGCTGTATATACTGCTGGGGCCCTGTATACTACCACTGGGGCTGTATATACTACCACTGGGGCTGTATATACTACCTCTGGGGCCCTGTATATACCTCTGGGGCCCTGTATACTACCACTGGGGCTGTATAAACCACTGGGGCTGTATATACTGCTGGGGCCCTGTATACTACCACTGGGGCTGTATATACTACCACTGGGGCTGTATATACTACTAGGGCTGCGTCTATACTACCACTGGGGCTGTATAAACCACTGGGGCTGTATATACTGCTGGGACCCTGTATATACTACCACTGGGGCTGTATATACCTCTGGGGCCCTGTATACTACCACTGGGGCTGTATAAACCACTGGGGCTGTATATACTGCTGGGGCCCTGTATACTACCACTGGGGCTGTATATACTACCACTGGGGCTGTATATACTACCACTGGGGCTGTATATACTACTAGGGCTGCGTCTATACTACCACTGGAGCTGTATATACCACTGGGGCTGTATATACTGCTGGGGCTGCGTGTATACTACCACTGGGGCTGCTGTATCTACCTCTGGGACTGGTGTATACCACACTGCTGGGGGCTGTATACTTGTGCTAGGGTCCACCCTCGGCTTATACACGAGTCAATAGATTTTCCCAGGTTTTGGGGGCAAAAGTAGGGGGGTCGGCTTATACACGGGTCGGCTTATACACGAGTATATACGGTATACATTTTTTTTTATTTATATATATTTATATAAAATATACAAAAAAATATAAAAAAAGCTTTATTAAATAACGACGATATTTTTTTAAATAAAGGTTAAAAACGTTTATGCAAAAAGGTTAAACAAAAATACATAAACATTTTTTTCTTTGTATATTATATACAGTGTTGACCAAAAGTATTGACACCCTGCAATTCTGTCAGATAATGCTCAGTTTCTTCCTGAAAATGATTGCAATCACAAATTCTTTGCTATTATTATCTTCATTTAATTTGTCTTCAATGAAAAAAACACAAAAAGAATTGTCCTAAAGCCAAATTGGATATAGTTCCACACCAAACATAAAAAAGGGGGTAGACAAAAATATTGTCACTGTTAGAAAAATCATGTGATGCTTCTCTAATTTGTGTAATTAACAGCACCTGTAATTTACCTGTGGCACCTAACAGGTGTTGGCAATAACTAAATCACACTTGCAGCAAGTTGACATGGATTAAAGTTGACTCAACCTCTGTCCTGAGTCCTTGTGTGTACCACATTGAGCATGGACAAAAGAAAGAAGACCAAAGAACTGTCTGAGGACTTGAGAAACCAAATTGTAAGGAAGTATGAGCAATTTCAAGGCTACAAGTCCATCTCCAAAGACCTGAATGTTCCTGTGTCTACCGTGCGCAGTGTCATCAAGAAGTTTAAAGCCCATGGCACTGTGGCTAATCTCCCTAGATGTGGACGGAAAAGAAAAATTGACAAGAGATTTCAACGCAAGATTGTGCGGATGGTGGATAAAGAACCTTGACTAACATCCAAACAAGTTCAAGCTGCCCTGCAGTCCGAGGGTACAACAGTGTCAACCCGTACTCGTACTATCTGTCGATGTCTGAATGAAAAGGGACTGTATGGTAGGAGACCCAGGAAGACCCCACTTCTTACCCCGAGACATAAAAAAGCAAGGCTGGAGTTTGCCAAAACTTACCTGAGAAAGCCTAAAACGTTTTGGAAGAATGTACTCTCTTTTTGGGCAAAGGCATCAACATAGAGTTTACTGGAGAAAAAAAGAGGCATTCAAAGAAAAGAACACGGTCCCTACAGTCAAACATGGCGGAGGTTCCCTGATGTTTTGGGGTTTCTTTGCTGCCTCTGGCACTGGACTGCTTGACCGTGTGCATGGCATTATGAAGTCTGAAGACTACCAACAAATTTTGCAGCATAATGAAGGGCCCAGTGTGAGAAAGCTGGGTCTCCCTCAGAGGTCATGGGTCTTCCAGCAGGACAATGACCCAAAACACACTTCAAAAAGCAGTAGAAAATGGTTTGAGAGAAAGCACTGGAGACTTCTAAGGTGGCCAGCAATGAGTCCAGACCTGAATCCCATAGAACACCTGTGGAGAGATCTAAAAATGGCAGTTTGGAGAAGGCACCCTTCAAATATCAGGGACCTGGAGCAGTTTGCCAAAGAAGAATGGTCTAAAATTCCAGCAGAGCATTGTAAGAAACTCATTGATGGTTACCGGAAGCGGTTGATCGCAGTTATTTTGGCTAAAGGTTGTGCAACTAAGTATTGGGCTGAGGGTGCCAATACTTTTGTCTGGCCCGTTTTTGGAGTTTTGTGTGAAATGATCAATGTTTTTCTATTTGCGTAATTCTCTTTTGTGTTTTTTCATTGAAGACGAATTAAATGAAGATAATAATACTAAAGAATTTGTGATTGCAATCATTTTCAGGAAGACACTGAGTATTATCTGACAGAATTGCAGGGGTGTCAATACTTTTGGCCAACACAGTATATATATATATATATTATATATATACAATGTAAAAGAAAGATAGGAGCAGCAGGTAATGCTGGATTTCCCAGGTGCGAAGCGACCCCCACAGTCCTCAATGTGCCTCAATATACATACAAATGTCGCAGCACTCCCTTGGAGACGTTCAAAGGTGTTTATTCCAGCTTGCAAAAGGTACATATGCCATTTGTACCTTTTGCAAGCTGGAATAAACACCTTTGAACGTCTCCAAGGGAGTGCTGCGACATTTGTATGTATCTACTTATATAATCGGGAGTTGGGAATTCGGGCACTGTAGCCGAATCCCAAGCTCCTTTGCGCGACTGCGAGTGATGACGCGCAGCGTCATCACGAGCCGCAGCCGCACTACACTTAAAAAAAAAAAAAAAAAAATATGCTCACCTCTCCTCGAGCCCCCGCCGTCTCCGCCGTCTTCCTCCAAGCTTCCGGTGACTGCCGCAGGCTCCGAGTGTCTGCAGAGCTCTGCTACTGCAGTCCAGGGCAGTCCAGGACCTGTGGTGATGTCACAGTCACGTGACACCAGGTTACTCCATGGTAACCTGGTGTCACGTGACTCTGACATCACCACAGGTCCTCAACTGCAGTAGCAGACCTGTGCTGACACCGGCAGCCTGCGGGAGCCACCGGGAGCTACACACAGGAGTGATCCCAGGAGCTGACAATCTACACACAGGACTGATCCCAGGAGCTGACAATCTACACACAGGACTGATCCCAGGAGCTGACAATCTACACACAGGAGTGATCCCAGGAGCTGACAATCTACACACAGGACTGATCCCAGGAGCTGACAATCTACACACAGGAGTGATCCCAGGAGCTGACAATCTACACACAGGAGTGATCCAGGAGCTGACAATCTACACACAGGACTGATCCCAGGAGCTGACAGTCTACACACAGGAGTGATCCCAGGAGCTGACAATCTACACACAGGACTGAACCCAGGAGCTGACAATCTACACACAGGAGTGATCCCAGGAGCTGACAATCTACACACAGGAGTGATCCAGGAGCTGACAGTCTACACACAGGACTGATCCCAGGAGCTGACAATCTACACACAGGAGTGATCCCAGGAGCTGACAATCTACACACAGGACTGATCCCAGGAGCTGACAATCTACACACAGGAGTGATCCCAGGAGCTGACAATCTACATACAGGAGTGATCCCAGGAGCTGACAATCTACACACAGGACTGATCCCTGATCCCAGGAGCTGACAGTCTACACACAGGACTGATCCCTGGAGCTGACAATCTACACACAGGACTGATCCCAGGAGCTGACAATCTACACACAGGAGTGATCCCTGATCCCAGGAGCTCACAATCTACACACAGGACTGATCCCAGGAGCTGACAGTCTACACACAGGACTGATCCCAGGAGCTGACAGTCTACACACAGGAGTGATCCCAGGAGCTGACAATCTACACACAGGAGTGATCCCAGGAGCTGACAGTCTACACACAGGACTGATCCCAGGAGCTGACAATCTACACACACGACTGATCCCAGGAGCTGACAATCTACACACAGGACTGATCCCAGGAGCTGACAATCTACACACACGACTGATCCCAGGAGCTGACAATCTACATACAGGAGTGATCCCAGGAGCTGACAATCTACACACAGGACTGATCCCTGATCCCAGGAGCTGACAGTCTACACACAGGACTGATCCCAGGAGCTGACAGTCTACACACAGGAGTGATCCCAGGAGCTGACAGTCTACACACAGGAGTGATCCCAGGAGCTGTCTCTCTACACTCTGTCCCTCTCATGTCTCTCTACACTCTGTCCCTCTCATGTCTCTCTACACTCTGTCCCTCTCATGTCTCTCTACACTCTGTCCCGCTCATGTCTCTCTACACTCTCTGTAATGCGTGTATACTCTGTCTATACTGTGTGTATAATATGTGTAATCTCTGCATACTGTCTGTCTATACAATGTCTCATGTATGTATATACTGTGTGCTTCTCTCCTCACCCCTCCACTACTGAGCCACTTCTCTCCTCACCCCTCCACCACTGACCCGCTTCTCTCCTCAACCCTACACCACTGAGCCGCTTCTCTCCTTATCCCTCCACCACTAAGCCGCTTCTCTCCTCACCCCTCCACCACTGACCCGCTTCTCCTCACCCCTCCACCACAGACACCCATCTCTCCTCACCCCTCCACCACTGAGCCGCATCTCTCATCACCCCTCCACCACTGAGCCGCATCTCTCCTCACTCCTCCACCACAGACACCCATCTCTCCTCACCCCTCCACCACTGAGCCGCATCTCTCCTCACCCCTCCACCACTGAACCGCATCTCTCCTCACCCCTCCAACACTGAGCCGTATCTCCCCTCACCCCTCCACCACAGAGCCGCATCTCTCCTCACCCCTCCACCACAGAGCCGCATCTCTCCTCACCACTCCACCACAGACCCGCATCTCTCCTCACCCCTCCACCACAGACCCGCATCTCTCCTCACCCCTCCACCACAGAGCCGCATCTCTCCTCACCCCTCCACCACAGAGCCGCCTCGATACCCTGCTACCCACAGAGCCGCCTCGATACTCTGCTACCCACAGAGCCGCCTCGATACTCTGCTAGCCACACAGCCGCCACTATACTCTGCTACCCACACAGCCGCCTGTATACTCTGCTACCCACAGAGCCGCCTCTATATTCTGCTACCCACAGAGCCGCCTCTATACTCTGCTACCCACAGAGCCGCCTCGATACTCTGCTACCCACACAGCCGCCTCGATACTCTGCTACCCACACAGCCGCCTCGATACTCTGCTACCCACACAGCCGCCTCGATACTCTGCTACCCACACAGCCGCCTCAATACTCTGCTAGCCACAGAGCCGCCTCCATACTCTGCTACCCACAGAGCCGCCTCCATGCTCTACTACCCACTGACCCGCCTGTATACTCTGCTACCCACAGAGCCGCCTCTATACTCTGCTACCCACAGAGCCGCCTCTATACTCTGCTACCCACAGAGCCACCTGTATACTCTGATACCCACTGACCCGCCTGTATACACACAATTCATTTCACCGCGCTCCCGATGCAATTGCATCGGGCCTTTTTACTAGTATATATATAACTGCAACTGAGCCAAGCCTTTTTATTATTACCTTGTTGTAGCAGTGTACTTCCACACGCTTGTTATACTGCTTTTTTCTGTGGTCTACTTATGTGGTGGTGTGAACGCAGTCCCACAGACCCATTCACATTATGCCCTGGCTCAGTTGCAGTTTTTCATTTATTCTCTTGTTTAGCAAGACAGGGAGTGCCCCACACCTCCTTTTCTGAGCCGGGCACATAAAGTGCTGTCTGCTGCACTGTGTCCATATTGGACTCTGGCCAGTCTTCATCCTGCATCCATGAGGTATATTTATACAGGATCAGGTTTTAAAGTAGTTAGATAGGACCGTTCTGATAAGGGTCACCGTGGCGAGGTGGAACGGCTTACGTACATTTTTTGCAAAAAACGCATTAACTAAGTACCATGTTTTTGATACTGTTTTTTACTAAGCACTTGCCTTTTATTATTACTTTTTTATAGCAGTGTACTTCCACACATTTGTTATAACAATTTTTTCTGTGGTCTATATATATATAATAATTGCCGTAGCGACTTCTGTCGCGTCCGGCGCTACTTCCATGGCTTTGTTCGTGGCTCGGCACTTTCTCCAGGACTCTGTCCGGCCTATATGAAGCATTGCGAGAGTCTCTCTCTCTCTCTCTCTCTCTCTCGCTTTGTTCGTGGGCGCGCATCGCCCACGCGACTCACTCGCAATGCCCGCGAAGGGGGCGTTGTGAGTCGTTGCAGCAGCCCGAGCAATGCCCTATACACAGATTCTAGAATCCCGATGCAATCGCATCGGGCTCACAGCTAGTATATATATATATATATGTTATACAAAGACCCATCAAAATCCGCCAGACCCAAATGGAAAATTCTCTTTTCTGCCATATCAAATACCCTCTGGGCGAGTGGTGGGCTGCTGACCGATAGAAGGGGCAATGTAAATCTAACTAACAGGACCTGCGGGAGAGGAGAAGCAGAGGACCTGTGGTGACGTCACAGCCTTGTGACTACCCACGTGACTGGCCTTCTCCCCGAATCCGGAAGTCGGATTTAGCGTGTGGTGCGCGTTAAGGACCAGAACCCACAGCCACTGGGTTATGCCAGCTGCATAACCCCACCAGGTGAGTGCCCACCACCTGTTTAATCCTCCACTTGGCCACTGGGTAATACACCTGAAGCGCTCCCTCCTGTATCTCTTCCTTCTAACTTCTTAAAATGCAGCTAGGTGCTGCTGAAGGTGGTGCTTTTAGTTTAATACACAAAAATCTGGTGACGTGTTCACTTTAAATTATTTTTTTGAAATAATAGAAAAAAAATTACGCAGGGTATTGCTGTTTATTTTTATTTCCAGCCAGGTACAACTAGGCAGCTATGCGCTGCTACCCATCCCCAGCTGCCTAGTTGTACCCGGCTGGTAATCCAAATACAGTCCTCATGCATTGCACAGCAAGCTACCTCCAGCATTGCTCTTCCAGAATCTTTGACAGCTCGATCACTGATTGGGCCTCACAAGTGGCTTGCCCAACCACAGGGCCGTGGGTTACTCGGAACTGAGCTATGAGTTCTGCCGGGGGATTCACAGGGGTCGAAACCCAGCTTCCGTGACCCCGAGAAAGTCAGTATTCCTGTCCGGCTGGGGATCAGGTTCTGGAGTATGTTGTATGGGAATAAAGTTTCTAGGGAAAATGTTTGTGATGTCACCCACGGTTTTTGGTCAGAATGGACCGATGCTATGCGTCAGACCTCCGTGGTCGTTGGTATGGTAAGCCTGATGTTGTCGCTCCTCGTAGGTAGAGCGGGAACCCCATGGCAGATGTGTTTAATTCTGATGCTTTGTCAGGCCCGATTAATGCTGGGTCTCTTTACCTTGTCTGCTGAGGCAGTCAGCAGCTCCGCAGGTGGGGAATAACACAGTCTCACACAGTTTTGGAATTTTGCACCTGGTTTACTCATATCACTTGCAATTGGCCACCAGGTGCTTCTCTCTACCAAGTCCAGGTTGGCCTGTCTGCAAGGAATTGGGATAGCTTAACCCCAGACGCCTTGTGTGCCTCTCTTTTCTCTGGCCTCTTACTCCCAGCACTAATTCTTCGCCTCTCCTGTCAGCGCCTCCGCATGCAGTGCCCCGATCCATCAGCCACCGGTTCTGTGGGGCGACCGGCCATGTCCCCTAACCCAAGTTTGGCTACCTTCTCAGTGGGTGCGTCAGGTTACGGTCACTACTCCCAGAGACTATCACCTCCGGTTCAGTGGTAACAGCATCTGCGCCACGCTCAGGGCCGATTCCCTGGTTCTTGACCAACCCCTCCGTCCGACTATTGAAGTTCCGGATCGGGGTGCCCAGGTTGCCTTTCTCTCCACTTGTGCCCCTGGGGTTCACTCTTTGTGCTCGCCTGCACACTTGCTTTCCACTTTCTTCACTCCTCACTCACTGACTTCCCTTCAACCCACTGACTTCCACTCTGTTCTTGCCTTGTTTCCTTGTTGACTGGGCCCTCCAGGTTCGCTCATGGTCCCCTAGGTCTTAGGGTGCGTGGGTATGTTTTGTGGGGCCTAGGTTCACTATCCCATGTTCCTTTTGGACTGAGATACCACACCCTATTATTGAGTGCAGTACCCCTTTTGCGGCGACCAGACCGGTGGGGTACCACACAAGGTCCAGACAATAAAAGACTTAGAGGCATGAAAGAACTCAGGTAACCAAAAGAAGCTGCATTTTGGAATAAGAGAACATAAGAAATGCCTTAAAATTTTATTCCCATGGAATAAATTTTGAATCAGAATTCACAACCAAATTTGAAGCAATACGCCAAACTAAAATTTTAACAAAATGGGGTAGAGCCGGGCACTGACCTGTAGCAATTTTTTCGGTTCTTGTTCACAAAGGTGGCGTTGTTATCCGGTGGTGCTCTGATGGGAACTGACCGTCCATATGAAAGTAATTAGTAGGCAGGAAGCGGCACTCACTCGGACATCTTTGCGGTTTACACTCTTTATTATAATTCCAGCGTTACAGTGTTCCAGGGTTACAGTGCAGGGAGGGAGGTGAAAGGACAACGGTCACCGTTTGGCACTTAGTAGCGCTTCCAGGGGTCCTGGGAATTTTTATTATTTTTCTTTTCTTTCTTACTTTCTTACTTTTCTTCAGAAATTTTTTTGAAGTGGAGGAACAAACAGAGGGGATGAGAAAACAGGTAGAGAAAAGGAGGAAGGCAAGAAAAATTTAGTTTTTTTGATCGGTAATGCTATTAGTTTAGTCTGCCGATAACAGATGGATTTGCGATTGCTTTAGTCTGGCTAAGAAAATGTATGGCAAAAGTTAGCCTGCACATCGAGCCTCCTCCCTGCATACATAGAGGGCCGTGCAATCCACAGTAAGTGCACTATAACAACATAATATTGATGATAACTGTTTTTGAGTAGCCAGAATTTGTACATTCAAGCAACTATATGTCAATTTGTGTAATTAGTACAACCATGTGTTTTTAATTCACTTAATATGCACTACAATTGTAAGTGAGTGATGTCAGAGGCTCCACCTATTTGAGGTCGGAACTGACGCCTCACACCTGTTTCCAGGACCTGTGGAGGCGTTAGTAAGTGTGAAATGGGGACCGTTGTCCTGTCACCTCCCTCCCTGCACTGTAACCCCATGGAATTACAATAAAGAGCGTAAACCGCAAAGATGTGTGAGTGCCGCTTCCTGCCTACTCATTGCTTTCGTATGGACTAATATTTTAACAGATTTGCTCATCTCTTGTGTCAATGTTTCTTTAAGACGACATAAAAATATCTTTTTTCTTTGTTTTTTATTTTTCAATTGATATTATTTTTGTATACTCCTACCATCCTGCCATATGCAAATGATGAATAGATAAAAGATCAAACTGAATAAACAAGGTATTCTTGTTTAAATAGCAAGAGGTTAAGCAATATTTTCTGTACATGAAACTTTATCCAGAAGGTGCCCCTAGCCTAGCAAAAGTTAAGAGGACTTATCAAATCTATTTTTGTATTGCCTGCATAAGTGCCATTTCCAAGGATTCATCAGCTATATAGGCTTTTACTAACGGCATATTTATTTCACTTCCTAAATGGAATCCAATTTAAAGCTATTAATATTAATGCTCCAAGATAATTCTGATGATGAATTAATAAAACACTTGGCCTCTCACTATGCTGTTTGCTTTTACCATTTAATGATACCCTTAACTAGGAAGAGGAAGAGATAGAGCCGAGTCCACCAGGAGCCTGAAAATTAGAAACCACTTCATTGTTTTTAGCTTGCTGCTTTAATGACAATCAATATAATTGATTTTGGACTAGAAAAGTATTTGCAAAATCATTACCATGTGCTACATTTCTATTTGGATTCCAAAAGCATCAGCAATGTGTAACTTCTGTTAAAAGTGGTATTGCAGTCAATATGTGAAATGTTACATACATATAACTAAGGCTATTTAAGTTATATTCAGCATTTAGATATTTTCTATCCGGCATAAGCAAGATATATGCTATAACAATATATGAATAACTAGTGGTCTTATGCTTTATAATTTAAAACCTCATAAACTATATTAGAACATGATATAGCATCTGTGGCAACCTGCGGTACAGGTATCCACAGGAACACCTAGTGCATGGAGGGATTTCGATGTCAGGTGCCCATACACACATAACACCTTCCACCCCTGTAGAGGGAGCCCCACTTGCTGCCTTAGGCAAGATCCCCTATAAATACAGGTGCTGCGGGTGGAGTTAGTAAGTCCGTGCAGTACGGAGCAGTACAGTGAAGAGAACCTGGTAGCGTAGCCACGCTAGGCCCGAACCAAAGGACAGCCTAAGAGTAAGGAAACCGAGAGTGAGAGTCGGAGGCAAGGCGAAGGACAGAGTGGGGGCAGAGGAACCATACCGGGTCACCCCAAGAGGCAACCCAAACACCGGAGTCCGAATCTGCTAAGGAGCACTTAGCCCAGCAGAAAACACCGATTCACCGAGGAGACTCCAGTCTCCCGGACACCTGTATCAGCAACCAACATAAGTGCCAGGAACCGCCAAATTGAGAGACAGTCAGCGGCAATCCACAGAAGGTTATTACTAACCACTATATGGGTGAGAGACACAGAGGAGTCCAGGCCAGGTTTTACACAGGTTAGTCAAGGCTTCAACACAAGCCAGACAGGAACAAGGAGGCCTTACAAATCACTCACTGTGGAAATCCGGAAGTGCTTCCCGACCACCTGGAGTGTACCCTGGACAGTGCCGGTTTAACATCAGTAAAGGTGCGGAAAACTACTCTCAGTGTGTGTGTCAGTTCTTACAGCCCTGATCCTGTCCAACACAGAGACTGTAGAAACATCCAGCCTGCAGAGCCACCTCCCTGTGCCAAATCCTATTCCCACATCACTGCCCTGGGGATCCCACTCCACCTATGCGGAGCAACACCATCAGGCTGCCCATCCATCATCCCCGGAGGTCTGCAGCAGCGCTGGTGCCATCACCAGACACCATAGGTGGCATCACAAACTATTCAACAAAACTCCTTTATTTTTGAAAAAAACCCCTTTTTAAGCGACCACCAGGGCAACGGACCCGGGTATCTACCCCTGTAACAAACACCCGGGATCCGAGTCCCCACGGCCTTGGGGTGCGTCACATCTTTGATACAATACATTGTTATCTAGAACTAAATGCTAAAATAAAGTAGTTCTGGACTGATCACCATCAAGCAACAATGCAAGCTGATACATTTGCTAAAATTTTTAACCTCACGGATGAATACAAGCTGCTCCAGATAATTCGGCCAATGTTGAAAGGAAAAGACCTCTGAGGCCAGTGATTGTGTATTGTATGTTGGACAGTAAACTTTTTTTTTTTTTTTATTAAAGGGATCCTGTCACCTCCAGAACGCCTCCTAAGCTACCAAAACCTGTCGCTGCAGCATCCTATCACTAATCTCACTGTCACGCCCTACGGACGGGTCTATCGGGGGGATCCACTGGACCGCACGTATAGCGGCTGCTGATACCAGATAGGGAGAGCCAGACCAGGAAATCAGATTCAAAAAGCTTTATTGCAAGGTACAGATATATATGTGAAAGGCGCCCCAAAGGAAGGCCACGGGACCACAACACCAGGGTACCTCCCAGGAGCCAAGGATGGATTGACCCCCTAACAGGGATTTCCCCTTGAACAGCTGTGAAGGGGCCGATGAGGCGGACACCCGTGTTGAACCGACACTAGGGGTACGACAGGGAACAGGCTTAATCAGGGAGAACTCAGTGGGTAGAAGCCGACCGGAGACAGCAGGTAACAGCACAGGAGCCAGGGCACGAAGTTCAGAAGAACTGCCAGAGCTGATCCCAGGACAAAAGGAACACAGGTTAAATACAGAGAACCAGACTGCAGAGCCCTAACAGAGAGAGACCTGGAGCTGCAACTTCAGTAAGATAGAAGTTGCCCTGGCAAAGTCCTGGAGTGTCTGAGACCTTTTTATCCCCAAAGCCTGCTGGTGATAGGCCGGGAGGAAGGGGCGGAGTAAAGGTGAGCTGTCTCTATAAATGCCTGTAAGCACGCGGGCCCGCCCCCTATGTGTGCCCTGGGATGGAAGATGGAGGAAGTGCAGCAGGCCTGGGAGCGTGGACCCGGGCGGCATGTCTGCGTGGACGGGACCTGGACCTCAGGGAGCGACGGTGGATGACCGGAGCACGGGCCCCCTGCCCCTGGACAGGACGTGAGGAGGTAAGGGAGATAAAAGGAGAGGAGGCAGGCTGCAGGGCAAGGGCATCAGGCTGTGAGGTGGTGACAGTACCCCCCTCTCCATGCCCCCCCAGACGGCGGCTGACAAGGAACCGCCACAGGAGACGAGGAGCATTAACGTTGCCCTCTGGCTCCCAGGACCTCTCCTCAGGACCAAACCCCTTCCAATCGACCAGATACCATGTGGAACGCCCTCTCTTCTTCACAGAATGGCACTGATCTCGTGTTCGTCGTTGGCTGAGACCGGAGGAGGATGTGCTCCCAGATCCCGGGAGAAGCGGTTGAAGACCACGGGTTTGAGGAGGGAACGGTGAAAAGAATTATGGATACATAGAGAAGGAGGCAGTCGTAGCTGGTAGCTCACGTCATTGATCCTTCGGATGACCTCAAACAGACCGATGTAACGAGGACCGAGCTTGTAGGAGGGCACCTTGAGGCGGACGTACTTAGACGATAGCCATACCTTGTCTCCTGGCTGGAATGTCTGGGCATCCAGTCTCCTCTTGTCGGCGTGGTCCTTCATACGCCCGGATGCTTTCTCCAGAGCTGCTCGGGTCTCGTTCCAGATGGTGGCAAAGTCGCGAGCCACTGCCTCTGCCGCCGGATTAGGAGTCACGATGTCCAAGGGTGTCGGAATCCTCAGGTGCTGCCCATATACAATGAAAAACGGGGTGTTACGTCAGGACTCACCGACATGATTGTTGTAGGAGAACTCCGCCCAGGGCAGGAGGGATGCCCAATCGTCGTGGTGCGCATTGACGAAGTGCCGCAGATAGCCAGCCAACACCTGATTTACTCGTTCCACCTGTCCGTTGGACTGCGGATGGTAGGCTGAGGAAAAGTCCAAGGCAATATCGAGTTTCCTGCACAGGGAACGCCAGAATCGGGACACGAACTGCACTCCCCTATCGGAAACGATGTTGGAGGGTAAGCCATGCAACCGGAGGACGTGTTGAACGAACAGCTCAGCCAGCCTGGGTGCCGAGGGAAGACCAGGCAGAGAAACGAAGTGACCCATCTTGGAAAACCTGTCCACTACGACCCAGATGACGGTGTTACCAGAGGAAGCAGGAAGATCCGTGATGAAGTCCATCGCGATGTGTTGCCAGGGCAACAATGGTATTGGCAGGGGCAGGAGCTGACCGGCGGGAAGCCGCTTGGGGGTCTTGCTGCGGGCACAGGAAGAACAGGCAGAGACGTAGTCCATAACCTCTTGACGCATCCCGGGCCACCAGTAGTGCCGGCCGATCAGTTGTAAGGTCTTTGTCAGGCCTGCGTGCCCAGCAAGCAAAGAGGAATGACCCCAGCGAAGGACGCGTTCTCGGTTCGGGCACCAGCGTCTTACCTGGGGGTACCTGCGACAGCCGGAGCGATACCATCACAATCACCTTGGATGGTTCGATGATGGAAAGGGGTTCCTCCTCTTGATCGTCAGTGAGAAAAGACCGGGAGAGAGCATCGGCCTTGATATTCTTATCTGCAGGACGAAAGTGAAGACGGTAATCAAAACGAGCAAAGAGTAAAGACAACTGGGCTTGGCGAGGGTTGAGTCTCTGGGCGGACTGGAGATAGGCCAGGTTCTTGTGGTCGGTGTAGATGACCACAGGGTGCACTGCTCCCTCCAGGAGGTAACGCCACTCCTCCAAGGCCTTCTTGATGGCAAGCAACTCACGGTCACCGATGGAGTAGTTCCGCTCGCAAGGGGAAAAGGCCTTCGAGAAGAAGCCACATGTTACCATGCGCCCAGAGGAGGATCTCTGCGTGAGGACGGCCCCGGCTCCCGTGGAGGATGCGTCCACCTCCAGAAAGAACTGCTTCTCTGCAATGGGCGTGTGCAGGGCCGGTGCGAAGGAGAAGGCCTGCTTGAGTGCCTGGAAGGAGTACTCGGCCTCTGGGGACCACTCATTCGCAGAGGTCCCTTTGCGAGTAAGCGATGTGAGAGGCTTGACCAGATCCGAGAAGTGTGGGATGAACTGTCGGTAGTAGTTGGCGAATCCCACGAACCGCTGGACGGCTTTGATCCCGACTGGCCGAGGCCAGGTCATGATGGCCGATACCTTCTCTGGATCCATCTTCAGCCCGGAGTCAGCGATGAGATATCCGAGGAAAGGCAGAGAAGACCGCTTCGTTTGGCGTACAAACGGTTCTCCAGTAAACAAAGGAGGACTCGTCGGACGTCTCTTCTGTGTGTGGGTAGGTCTGGGGAGAAAATCAAGATGTCATCTAGGTACACCACTACACATACGTACAGAAGGTCCCGGAAGACGTCGTTCACGAACTCCTGGAAGACGGCCGGTGCGTTACTTAAGCCGAAGGGCATCACCCAGTACTCGTAGTGGCCATCTCGGGTGTTGAAGGCGGTTTTCCACTCGTCACCGGCCCGTATGCCGATGAGGTTATATGCCACTTGCAGATCCAGCTTGGTGAAAATCCGGGCACCACGGAGTCGATCGAAGAGTTCTGGAATGAGAGGCAATGGATACTTGTTCTTTACCGTAATAGCATTTAGACCACGGTAATCTATGCAGCGACGCAAGGATCCATCCTTTTTTTTTACGAAGAAGAACCCGGCTCCAACGGGGGATGTGGACTTCTGGATGAATCCCCCGGCCAAACTGTCCGTGACGTATTCCGACATCGAATCTGGAATCAGCGGGGTCCATGGCCAGGGCAAAATCTGTCATGCCCTATGGACGGGTCTATCGGGGGCACCCACTGGACCGCACGTATGGCGGCTGCTGATACCAGATAGGGAGAGCCAGACCAGGAAATCAGATTCAAAAAGCTTTATTGCAAGGTACAGATATATATGTGAAAAGCGCCCCAAAGGAAGGCCACAACACCAGGGTACCTCCCAGAAGCCCAAGGATGGATTGACCCCCTAACAGGGATTTCCCCTTGAATAGCTGTGAAGGGGCCGATGAGGCAGACACCCGTGTTGAACCGACACTAGGGGTACGACAGGGAACAGGCTTAATCAGGGAGAACTCAGTGGGTAGAAGCCGACCGGTGACAGCAGGTAACAGCAAAGGAGCCAGGGCACGAAGTTCAGAAGAACTGCCAGAGCTGATCCTAGGACAAAAGGAACACAGGTTAAATACAGAGAACCAGACTGCAGAGCCCTAACAGAGAGAGACCTGGAGCTGCAACTTCAGTAAGATAGAAGTTGCCCTGGCAAAGTCCTGGAGTGTCTGAGACCTTTTTATCCCCAAAGCCTGCTGGTGATAGGCCAGAGGAAGGGGCGGAGTAAAGGTGAGCTGTCTCTATAAATGCCTGTAAGCACGCGGGCCCGCCCCCTATGTGTGCCCTGGGATGGAAGATGGAGGAAGTGCAGCAGGCCTGGGAGCGTGGACCCGGGTGGCATGTCTGCAAAGGACGGAACCTGGACCTCAGGGAGTGATGGTGGATGACCGGAGCACGGGCCCCCTGCCCCTGGACAGGACGTGAGGAGGTAAGGGAGATAAGAGAAGAGGAGGCAGGCTGCAGGGCAAGGGCACCGGGCCGTGGGGTGGTGACACTCACACTCCATTTGTCTCCTAAAAGAATCCTGTGAAAGTGCATAAAAACATTTTAATACTTATTTATTAGGGATTATAATTTGCAGGGGCTATATTATTTAGCCCTTAGGGAGTGTTGTTTTGCAGCCTCGAGGATCCACCCTCTCTCTGTCTGTTTGCTTTGCTTGTGCAGGCTTTGCCCTCCCCCTCTCTGTCACTCACAGAATGCAAATCATTAGCCCTGCCTTCAGATGCACATCACAGCAGAAGCTGCACAGAGAGGGCTGGATCATTCAGGCTGCAAAACAGCACGCCCTAAGTGCTAAAGAATATAGCCCCTGCTAATTATAATCACTAAAGAGTGAGTATTAAAACGTTTTTATGCAGTTTCACTGGGTGCTTTTAGGAGACAAAAAGAGTGTGTGAGATTAGTGATAGGATGCTGCAGGGACATGTTTTGGTAGCTTAGGTGGTGTTTTGGAGGTTTTAAGTTTGGTCTGTCCTTGGGCTTAAACCTAGGACCTTTATGGTGGCAGCTAGAATCTTTAGCAGTTAGCCACAGATTCCTGTCAAGCATAGCTTTTTTTTGCCTAAGGATCTAAATAGTATTCTCGTTTACAGACATATTGAACTGTTACATAGAACTACATCACTATAAACCTTGCAGATCTCTATATAACTGTATATTAGGGTAAAATACAAGACAGAGACATTTTTCTCATGAAAGTATTTAAAATACAGAGAAGAAATTAGAAAAATCACATTTTTATACACGTTTTTAAAAGAATACTTCATAAATTAGTAAATAAAATTAACATATACTAGCTGTAGTACCCAGCTACGCCCGGGTTAATAAATAACTGCTGTTAGCTATAACAAAATAGAATTTGAATATGTCATATTAATGACCTGTAGGAAAATAGAAGCTGAGCTGTGATTGATTGCTATAGGCAGCCTAATAAATCTCCAGCCAACAGTAAACCCTCCCCCTGGCCGGGCAGTATATGTTACCTCACACATACACATAATAGACAGCTCATGTGACTGACATCTGCCTTAATTCCCTATATGGCACATGTGTTGCACATTGGCTGTTTTTAATCAGATGTTTATGTTTGGAAAATAAAGATAGCACACGTATGAGGCGAGTTGTGTGAGGTGATTTGTTCACATCTGTGTCTGTCTGTGTGGTGTGTGTGTCCCTGGGGTGTGTATGTGTGTGTCCCTGTGGGATGGGGTCTGTGTGGTGTGTGTCTCTGTTGTGTGTGTCTCTTTGTGGTGTGTGTGTCCCTGTGGGGTGAGTGCATGTGTCCCTATAGGGTGTGTATGTGTGTGTGTCCCTGTGGGGGGGTGTCTGTGTGAGGTGTGTGTGTCTCTGTGTTGTGTGTGTCCCTTTGTGGTGTGTGTGTGTCCCTGAGGGGTGAGTGCATGTATCCCTATAGGGTGTGTATGTGTGTGTGTCCCTGTGGAGGGGGTCTGTGTGGTGTGTCTGTGTCCCTTTGTAGTGTGTGTGTCCCTGTGGGGTGAGTGCATGTGTCCCTATAGGGTGGCTATGTGTGTGTGTCCCTGTGGGGGGGTCTGTGTGGTGTGTGTCTGTGTTATGTGTGTCTCTTTGTGGTGTGTGTGTCCATGTGGGGTGAGTGCATGTGTCGCTATAGAGTGTGTGTGTGTCCCCTTGGGGGTGTGGGGGTGTCTCTGTGTTGTGTGTGTCTCTTTGAGGTGTGTGTGTTTGTTCGGGTGCGTGGTGAGTATCCAATGTTGGGGCTGCATCTTAGCGACTATACACTTGCTGTTACTCTTTGTGTGCGTGTGGTGTGTATACATGTCCCATGTGTGTGGTGAATATCTCATGTTGGGGCCCCACCTTAGTGACTATATGCTGGTATAGGCTGTTAGTCTTTGGTGCTATCATTAAGCCCCTCTCATTCACAACTGTCAACTGGTAACTGTCACTTTTTCCCCATTATGTAGATAGGGTCAAAATTGTTTGGTGAATTGGAATGCGCGGGGTTAAAATTTCGCCTAACAAATAGCCTATGACGCTCCCGGGGTCCAGACGTGTGACTGTGCAAAATTTTGTCTCTATAGCTGACAGCTGTCGATTTTCCTCCCACACGTTGGCTTTCCTTTTTTTCCCATTATGTAGATAGGGGCAAAATTGTTTGGTGAACTGGAACGCGCAGGGTTAAAATTTCGCTTCACAACATAGCCTATGACGCTCCCGGGGTCCAGACGTGTGACTCTGCAAAATTTTGCGGCTGTAGCTGCGACAGTGTAAATGCCAATCCCGGATATACACACATACACACATACACACATACACACATTCAGCTTTATATATTAGATGGTGTACCTGTAATCACAATAACCCATACAGCACAGTCAATATATTACAGTCATATGAAAAGTTTGGGCACCCCTCTTAATCTTACTCTTTTTTTTTTGTTTAAAATTGGATTTTCGCAACAGCTATTTCAGTGTGATATATGTAATAACTGATGGACATAGTAATATTTCAGGATTGAAATGAGGTTTTTTGTACTAACCGAAAATGTGAAATATGCATTATTTTAAAATTTGACAGGTGCAAAAGTTTGGAGATCTCAACAGAAAAGTGACATTAATATTTAGTAGATCCACCTTTTGCAAAAATAACAGCCTCTAGTCGCTTCCTGTAGCTGTTAATGAGTTCCTGGATCCTGGTTGAAGGTATTTTTGACCATTCCTCTTTACAAAACAATTCCAGTTAAGTTTGATGGTCGCCGAGCATGGACAGCTCGCTTCAAAACATCCCACAGATGTTCAATGATATTCAGTTCTGGGGACTGGGATGGCCATTGCAGAACATTGTAATTGTTCCTCTGCATAAATGCCTGAGTAGATTTGGAGCGGTGTTTTGGATCATTGTCTTGCTGAAAGATCCATCCCTGGCGTAACTTCAACTTTGACACTGATTCTTGAACATTATTCTCAAGAATCTGCTGATACTGAGTGGAATCCATGCGACCCTCAACTTTAACAAGATTCCCGGTGCCGTCATTGGCCACACAGCCCCAAAGCATGATGGACCCTACCCCAAATTTGACAGTGTGTAGCAAGTGTTTTTCTTGGAATGCTGTGTTTTTGTGGCGCCATGCATAACGCCTTGTTGTATGACCAAACAACTCAATCTTTGTTTTATCAGTCCCCAGGACCTTCTTCCAAAATGAAACAGGCTTGTCCAAATGTGCTTTTGCATACCTCAGGCGACTCTGTTGTGGCGTGCATGGAGAAACGGCTTCTTTCGCATCACTCTCCCATACAGCTTCTCCTTGTGCAGTGTGCGCTGTATTGTTGACCGATGCACAGTGACACCATCTGCAGCAAGATGGAGCTGCAGGTCTTTGGAGGTGGTCTGTGGATTGTTCTTGACTGTTCTCACCATTCTTCTTCTCTGCCTTTCTGATATTTTTGTTAGCCTGCCACTTCTGACCTTTACAAAAACTGTCCCTGTGGTCTTCCATTTCCTTACTATGTTCCTCACAGGGGAAACTCACAGGTTAAATCTCTGAGACAACTTTTTGCATCCTTCCCCTGAACAACTATGTTGAACAATCTTTTTTTTAAGATCATTTGAGAGCTGTTTTGAGGAGCCCATGATGCCACTCCTCAGAGAA
This sequence comes from Allobates femoralis, assembly GCA_033576535.1. Taxonomy (NCBI): domain Eukaryota; kingdom Metazoa; phylum Chordata; class Amphibia; order Anura; family Aromobatidae; genus Allobates; species Allobates femoralis. The sequence goes on from JARQOC010000005.1 coordinate 311,718,555, forward strand.
GATACAAATAGGAGAACAACTTGCAAGTGGATACCTGAAATAGCTTTTCTCATATTTGGATACACCGGGTTATGAAGTACAAAGCTCAATGAGGTTACCAAACCAATTTAGTGCTTCAGTAAGTCAGTAAAAAGTAGTGAGGAGTACTCAAATCATGAAAATCAGAAGAGTGCCCATACTTTTGCACCTGTCAAATTTTGAAATAATGCATATTTCACATTTTTGGTTAGTGCAATAAACCTCATTTCAATCCAGAAATATTACTGTGTCCATCAGTTATTACATATATCACACTGAAATAGCTGGTGCAAAAAAACAATTTTCAACCAAAACAAATGAGTAAGATTAAGAGGGGTGCCCAAACTTTTTCATATGACTGTAGGTCAAAAATCCTTGGTGGTTTACTAGCAGTATATATTTGTATAATTATTGGTAGATTAGTGGCAGTATATAGGTGATGTGCTCAGGGCTAGGGGTACTCGGACAGCGGGACTGATGGCGGCTTGATGGAGCGAAACACGGGTGGTCAGGATCCCGGTTCCGTGCCCTGGTTATCATTTGAGTAGATGGTGGGGGAAAAGGGAGTATTTACAGGGGATCGTGACACCACCTGTAGTTCCCGGTAATATAGGTACCGGCGCTGCAAGCCAGCCGCTGAGGTGATGGTGGGTGCAGCAGAGTGTGGTACAGCTCCCCACAGGTGGAGCTATTACCTCAGGGCAGCGATGATGGTGGATAGTGAGGGAGATGAGGGGAGTAGTTGTTGCAGTTCTTACCCCTCTGGTGAACTGCTGGTGATGGTGTTAAAGCCCTCCGGGCACCGGCGGGAAGGACAACGGAGACCAGTTCAAGTTTAACTCCACTTTACTGGGTACCGGCAGATGTTAAAACGGAACACGGTACAGTCTGGTTTACCAGGTGGATGTTGCCAGTTCAGGGTCCCCTTTATGGAGGCTCTAGATGTTTTCTCTCTTTGTCTTTCGGGGTCAACTTTACCCTTCCCAGTCTCTACCACCCTCGCAGAGCTCTCCCGCCAGTCCTACGGTTTGCAGCTAGTAGGCAAGGTCTTTGCATTACGGGTCTGGACGGGATTAGCAGGAGCGCACAATTTCTCCCGCCACCAGAATTCGGCCCTTATCCTCTAGTGTCCTGAACCGGTTCATAGTCTTGAGGGGTGAGGTACCTTGTGGCGCTGTCGGCAACCCGGTTACTATGGGCCCGCAGCTCGTCGGTCTTTGTTCAGAGGTGAACTACTGACCGCCTTGGCTTCCCCCACTCCCGGTGTGTCCCCCAATGTGACCAGCCAGCTCCAACCAGTCCTGGTCCGTTGCCTTCTGTCCTGGGCCCCCACTTAAAGTTGGGATTCCCTCCTGTCAGCGTAACTGTCAGGCCTGTCCTTCCTGATTGCCTTCCCAGCACTGTCTGAGGTAAAACGCTCCTAACTTCCAGGTTTTCTCACTCTAGCTTAGGCTCCACCCCCTTTTGGGACCTACTAAATAACCAGTCCCCCCTATGCTAAAGTGGCCTAGTCCTGTGCGTTTGTGTAACATGAAACTCCACAGGTTAAACCCTGAACCCACAACTTACAGAGATACCACATTTATTATCAGAGTGTAATACCTCTCTGTGGTGCCTAGCCAGAGGGGGCGCCACATAGGTATATAATCCTTGGTGGTACAGTGGCAGTATATAGGTATATAATCATTGGTGGCACAATGGCAGGGTAAAGGTATGGAATTATTGGTCGATCAGTGGCAATACATACAGTGCCTACAAGTAGTCTTCAACCCCCTGCTGATTTAGGTGGTTTGATAAGATGCAAATAAGTTAGAGCCTTCAAACTGCAAACGAGAGTAGGATTTATTAACAGAAGCATAAATCTTACAAACCAAAAAGTTATGTTGCTCAGTTGAATTTTAATAAATTTTAAACATAAAAGTGTGGGTCAATTATTATTCAACCCCTAGGTTTAATATTTTGTGGAATAACCCTTGTTTGCAATTACAGCTAATAATCGTCTTTTATAAGACCTGATCAGGCCGGCACAGGTCTCTGGAGCTATCTTGGCCCACTCCTCCATGCAGATCTTCTCCAAGTTATCTAGGTTCTTTGGGTGTCTCATGTGGACTTTAATCTTGAGCTCCTTCCACAAGTTTTCAACTGGGTTAAGGTCAGGAGACTGACTAGGCCACTCCAGCACCTTGATTTTTTCCCTCTTGAACCAGCCCTTGGTTTTCTTGGCTGTGTGCTTTGGGTCGTTGTCTTGTTGGAAGATGAAATTACGACCCATCTTAAGATCCTTGATGGAGGAGCGGAGGTTCTTGGCCAAAATCTCCAGGTAGGCCGTGCTATCCATCTTCCCATGGATGCGGACCAGATGGCCAGGCCCCTTGACTGAGAAACTTCCCCACAGCATGATGCTGCCACCACCATGCTTGACTGTAGGGATGGTATTCTTGGGGTCGTATGCAGTGCCATTCAGTCTCCAAACGTCACGTGTGTGGTTGGCACCAAAGATCTCGATCTTGGTCTCATCAGACCATAGAACCTTGAACCAGTCTGTCTCAGAGTCCTCCAAGTGATCATGAGCAAACTGTAGACGAGCCTTGACATGACACTTTGAAAGTAAAGGTACCTTATGGGCTCGTCTGGAACGGAGACCATTGCGGTGGAGTATGTTACTTATGGTATTGACTGAAACCAATGTCCCCACTGCCATGAAATCTTCCCGGAGCTCCTTCCTTGTTGTCCTTTGGTTAGCCTTGACTCTTCGGACAAGCCTGGCCTCGGCACGGGAGAAAACTTTCAAAGGCTGTCCAGGCCGTGGAAGGCTAACAGTAGTTCCATAAGCCTTCCACTTCCGGATGATGCTCCCAACAGTGGAGACAGGTAGGCCCAACTCCTTGGAAAGGGTTTTGTACCCGTTGCCAGCCTTGTGACCCTCCACGATCTTGTCTCTGATGGCCTTGGAATGCTCCTTTGTCTTTCCCATGTTGACCATGTATGAGTGCTGTTCACAAGTTTGGGAGGGTCTTAAATAGTCAGAAAAGGCTGGCAAAAGAGATAATTAATCCACACATGTGAAGCTCATTGTTCTTTGTGCCTAAACTACTTCTTAATACTTTAGGGGGACCAAACAGAATGCTGGTGGTTTGAGGGGTTGAATAATAAATGACCCTCTGAATTAACTTTTGACGCTTTAAAAAAAAAAAAAAGAAAAAAAAAAAAATCTTTTTGGCTGCAGTGCATTTCCCACTTCCAGGCTGATCTACAGTCCAAATGTCACAATGCCAAGTTAATTCCGCATGTGTCAACCAGCTAAATCTGCAGGGAGTTGAAGACTACTTGTAGGCACTGTAGGTATGTAATCATTGGTCGATTAGTAGCAACATATAGGTATATAATTGTTGGTGTTACAGTGGCAGTATTCTAATATATAAAGCTGAGTATGTGAATGTATGCTTCATGGTCCCACCCACTCAACATAGCCACACCCACTCCACATAGCCCTGCCTTTGGACTATATGGAGGAGCGGAGCTATATGGAGTGGGTGTGGCTATGTGTAAGGGCAGAGCTATGAATAAGCATAGCTATGGAGAGGGGTGGAACTCTGATACATACACACACACACACATGCATTACCAATACATGTGTGATATTACCATATATGTGTGATATTGCCATATATGGGCATTACAACACTATATGGGCATTACGCCTGTGCAACGCTGGACTCTACAGCTAGTAGGTATATAATTGTTGGTGGTGCAGTGGCAGTATATAGGTATATATATTTTTTTAACCATACATTATTTATTCAAATAAATCTTTTAACAAAATATATAACTTACACAAATTTATCATTACAACAGGCATGTCCAAATAACCACCACCAGTGTAAACCAATTCCAAACTGTATATTATAGGAGAGGGAAGGGAAAGAAAGGCTAAGGTCACACTTTGCAGTCAGTTTCTTTGCCTTTTCAAAACCTGATTCTTTTTTTGCAAGATGCCATTTTTCCTTTTAAAAAACGCTATGCGTTAACGGATGGTACCTATATGTACCATGCGTTAACAGATGCGTTCCCAAAGGGCCCCATGTTAAAAAAATGCATGCGTTTTTGCTAGAGCAACCAATAATGCTGCTAGCAGCGTTTCTGGGTGCAGTAAAAAAATGCATTTCGTTTTTTAGCAGTGCATGTTGCCACTGCATTTTATGAATGGGAGCCTATGGATCCGTTAAAACCATCAGTTTTTCAATAATTATAAGTTGAAAAACTGATACTTTTAACAGATCCAGGGCTCAAGTATGACCCTAGGTAAAGGACCACACAGAAGGGAAGGGGCAGCCAGGATTGGACAGAAAAGATAAATTAATGGATAGTGTGGGAGGATAAGCTTTAGGAGCTTTGTTTTAAATATTTTTGTATACCAATCTAATTATGAAAAGACCAGAATCAACCAGGAAAAATATTAAAACCATCCTAAGTGTGAGATATCGCCAATCCAAAAGTCTCCCAAATATCCTACTGGCGATTGACTCGTTCTTTTTGCTTTGTCGAGTGTACCAAACAATGCTCTTGTAGATAATGAGAATTTATCCTACCAATGAGTTCCTCCTGTGTGGTGGTAGAAGCTTGCCTACAGTGCCTTGCCAGCTCTGAGGAGCTGCTGTCAAAACATGGGTTATCACTGGAACTCAGTTTGGGGGAAGAAGGACCAACCCAATATTTAAGACTGCCAAAGGCCCCTCTAGAGTTAAAGGGAAACCTATCAAGGTCCTGATTAAGGCTGGGGTCAGGCTGACGTTTTCTTCTTATTTTAACGGCATGCGCTTAAAACTTTGAAGTTTTCTCAGATGCGTATAGCTTTAAAGCTATGCGCTTCGTGAGAATGCTTCTCGTAGTTACTCAATGTGTTCCATGGTTACCAGCCACACACAAAGCTGCTCAGACTGCGCTTTAGCTGAGCTCACAGAAAACATTGTCTGCAACGTTTTCTGTGCGCTCAGCTAAAGCGCAGTCCAAGCAGCTTTATGTGTGGCTGGCAACCATGGAACACAACGGGTAACTAGGAGCAGTGTTCTCGCATAGCTTTAACTTTAAAATTTCAAAGTTTAAGCGCATGCCGTTAAAATAAGAAGAAAATGTCAGTCTGACCCCAGCCTAAGACTGCCAGTCGATTCCAGAATTCTTCTATCTTGGGGCACCACCCACCACACATGACCCAGGTCCACTTTTTTACCACATCCCTTCCAGCATAATGGGGAATATGATTTGTTAAATTTGGAAATTTTGTAAGGGGTCAGATACCAGTTCATATGTATTTTCTTTACTTGTCCTAGATGATTAATGCAGGAGGAGTGCCTTTGAGTAAATATGGCCGCAGTCCTCCAGTGTGGAATGGATGAGAAAGAGAGTGCCTCTTCCTAGACATTCATACTGTATAAGGGAGTTTGACCGACTCTGCAGGCGAATTAAGAGTCCTATAGAACATAGACAATTCATGTTAATTGGGGTATTCTACTTTAAAGTATTTCTGTATCATGTCTGATGGGGCAGGGCTCCAACAAGCTGGAAATGTGCATGACTGGACAAAATGACGAATTTGGAGGTACTGATAAAGGCATGTTTTGGGAATCTTGTAAAGTTGGGACAAATCTGCAAAGGAAGGGAATACAGGGCCATCTAAGAGTTTGCCAAGCGTGCTTACACCTGATTTCACCCACAAGTCTAGAGACAACACAGAGATGTGTTCCTCGATCACTTTTACAGAAATGTATCAAGGTTATTCCAATAAGAATTCAACGAGGACATCCTATGTAAGGAAGAAATTGAATTCAGCGGCTTTAGTAGCTCCATTTCTAGCAAAAGTCTAGTAGAGCTGTGGGGAGCAAACTGTCTTTCTATTTGGAGCCATCTATAATTAAGATCCCCACCCACCAATCCTTTGTAGCCTCGAGTATGGCCACCTTATCGTACAAAGATAGATTTGGTACACCGATTCCACCACGAGAATATTGGAAGTGTAGAGCCTTGACTCTTGGTTTTTTGTTTTTCCAAATAAACTTACCAAGTAGGGATTATAGGAGCCCTGTCCATCTAGATCAGAATTTGAGAGGGAGATATATGAACAAGTAGGCAATCTTAGGCAGCAACATCATTTTTACAATTTGTATTCTGGCAACCCAGGACAGTGAGAGAAGGGTCTGCCTTTCCATATCCCCCCGAACGTCCGAAATTAGTGATTCACAGTTCAATTTAATTAGATTTACAAATTTTATCATTTTAATACCCAAATATGTAAATCACGCTTCTTCCCACTTACAGGGAAAATACTCTAGTACTCTATCCTTTACCAAAGGTGTAATATTTATGGGGAATACGATAGACTTTGTGGCATTTAAGTTATAATATGAGATTCTGGAGAATTCAGCCAGGTTGTCCATGACACCCACCAGAGACCCCTCCATGCCGGTTAGAGATAATATCACATCATCTGCATACAATCCCGCCACATGGTCCGTATTTCCCACACGGACTCCATGTATGCTTGGATTAGTTCTAAGAGCCTCTGCCAGTGCCTCCATTAACAAAGCAAAGACAAACGGCGAGAGAGAGCAGCCCTGCCGGGTGCCATTAGTTATCATTAACCGGTCTGAGGTGAAGCCAGACGCACTCACCACCCCATTCGGATTACAGTACAGGGCCAATATAGCCTTAACTTATCCAGGACCTCACCCATATAACCCCAGTGCACTCTGTCAAACGCCTTCTTGCCGTCAAGAGACAGCAGTACACTGGGGAGTTTATTAGTCTACATTATTTCCAACAAATATATTACTCTTCTAGTGCCGTCCTTGGCTTGTCTCCCGGGGACAAACCCAACCTGTTCAGGTGCTATCAGAGAAGGAAGGACAGACATTATTCTGTCTGCAAGAATTTTAGAGAATATTTTTAGCACAGTTTATTTAGGAGATAGGCCTAAAACTACCAGGAGTATTCGGGGGTTTCTCGGGTTTAGGAATGGTTGTGATTACTGCTTATTGAAGAACTACTTTTCGAAAAAATTGAAAATTTTTAGAGGTAAGGCGCTAAAGTTTTGATGAAACAATAATAATAGGTTTTAGAAAAACCGTCTGGGCCCAGAGCAGAGGACTTTTTAATAGAACAAATTATTTGTTCTATTTCAATAATAGATATGGAAGTATTTAGATCACTTAGCTAAGCCGCTGATACTTTGGGGAGTGACATTTTTTTCTAGGAAGTTACCAACTTATTTTGGATTAGGCTGGACTATGTGGGGGTCCACTTTTAGGTTGTACAATAAATAATAAAATCGCCTAAATTCTTCAGCTATGTCGATTGGATTTAGTACTTTAGTCCCATCAGGTTTATTCAAGTATGCAAACCTATTTCTTATCTCCTTTTTTTTTATTCTCCTAGCTAAAATCTTCACTGCTATATCTCCCATTGCATAGTATTTTGTTTTGCACTTTTGAAGTGTTTTTTCTTACTGGAATAAAAGTAGACCACAAAGCATCAGTCTATGTTTTGTTATTTTTTGGGACAACTATGGGGTGGGGTTTTTCTTGTTGCTTTGTTCCAGATTGTTAATTTGAATTAATAGGTCTGGCACTGCCGCCTCTCTTCTTTTCTTTTCTACTGCTGCCATCTTAATAAAAATACCTCTCATTTATGTCTTGTGGGCTGACCATGCTACTTTGTCTGAGGTGGAGTTATTATCATTTATGTCATTGAAGTCTTTTAACTTGGTCTCTATTAATTCAATGTTTTGTTTGTTGGTCAGTAAAAAATCATTTAAACGCCACTTATTAGCTTCCGAAGAGTCCCTATCAGATATGGTGAATGAGACAGGAGCATGGTCAGACCACGAGATCACACCTATCGTTGCCTCAAGCGCACAACCTAGAGTTCTATCATACTCAAAAATATAGTCTATCCTGCTATAGGAATTAAATCTAAGGAGAAAATGGAAGTAATCTTTATCAGCTGTGAAGATATCTCCAGACGTAATGTAAGTTATATTCTGAAACCAATGATGTAATCTCTCCTCTAGAGGTATATCTGTTTGAGCAATCTAACACAGCAGACATGGGGAGGTTGAAATCTCCACAGACCATTTTAAACCCTTTGGAGAACACCTGAACTTTGTTAAGTCTTTGTCTGATAAAAGGGAACTGGTGCATATTTGGGTCATATAGAGATACAATCGTGAACCTGGCTCCGAGTTCCCCAGTGTATCAAATTCAAACTACTAACATTGACTTACAAAGCCATCCACAATCTGCCCTCCCCCCCATATATCTCAGAACTAATCTCCCGATATCATCCAACTCATAATCTTTGATCCTCCCAAGACCACCTTCTTTCCTCCACTTGTACATTCCTCATCTAACCGCCTGCAAGACTTCACCCGAGCATCCCCCATTCCCGGGAATTCTGCACCCCAAAACGTCCGAATGTCCCCCACACTCGGAATCTTCAAGCAGAACCTGAAAACCCATCTCTTCAGAACAGCCTACAACCTGCAATGACCACAATGCATCCTGAAACCATTCATGTGTGGAGTTGCTTCTAAACCAAGGGAATCGGCTCACTCACAGTCTTGCCTAAAAACATAGCCATGAATAAAGAATGGTACCAGAATGTCCTCCAAGAGCAACTTCTCCCAACCGTCCAAGAGCAGTTTGACGCCCAACAATGCCTTTTCCAGCATGATAGAGCACCTTGCCATAAAGCAAAGGTGATAACTAAATGGCTCAGGGACATAGAGATTTTGGGTCCATGGCCTGGAAACTCCCCAGATCTTAATCCCATTGAGAACTTGTGGTCAATCATCAAGAGACGGGTGGACAAACAAAAACGAACAAATTCTGCCAAAATGCAAACATTGATTATGCGAGAATGGACTGCAATCAGTCAGGATTTGGTCCAGAAGTTGATTGAGAGCATGCCAGGGAGAATTGCAGAGGTCCTGAAGAAGAAGGGTCAACACTGCAAATATTGACTTGCTGCATTAACTCATTCTAACTGTCAATATAACCTTTTGGTACTCATAATATGATTGCAATTATATTTCTGTATGTGATATAAACATCAGACAAACACAAATAAAAACCAGAGGGCAGCAGATCATGTGAAAATATCATTTTGGTGTCATTCTCAAAAGTTTTGGCTATGACTATATGTTTTTAACCATTCACTTGCAAGGTTTGTAATGGAGGTATTTGATAGATATCCATTCATTACTAACCTCTGGGCTTCAAGTCAGCTTTCAATTCATAACTGACATCAACACAATTAACCTATTACTCTAAATGCCACCACATCAGGGACATCAGGAAGTACTGGGCAAAGCACCAGGGTGAATGAGCCTTTTCTGATGTGCCTGTGGGTTGCTATTTTTAAGCTCAGAAGGACAAAATAACCATGACTCTTACCACCCTGGTAATACCACCCCCAGCTGTCTGCTTTACCATTGCTGGTTATCAAAAATAACTAGGTGCCCACTCCATTTTTTTTATTATTTAAAAATCAGCTTGGGGTCCCCTCTAATTTTTATAACCAACCAAGGTAAAGCAAACAGCTGAGGGTTGAAGCCTGAAGCTGTCTGACTTACCTGCACTTGTTGCAAACATTTTTTATTTTTTCAAGTGGTGCACCAACCAATCACAGCCATTCCAGTACGTGACATGGCTGTGATGAGTCTTGAAGTGCCCAACACTGAAAAATATTGATGATTGGCTTTTCTGCAGCCTTTCAACAAGCTTTATTCAAATGCAACACCCAAACATAAATACAGATGTACAGTTAGAAGTCCATGCTCGTGGTTCAGTACCAGACACTAGGTGTCCAGTACAATCCCTGAAGTTTACAGTTTGGATTAGCTCATCCCTAGCAGTAATGTCCTCCTCCTGGTTCCCTTCTTGTTGTAATTTCCCCATCCTTGTCCCCGTCTTGCAGTAATGCCCTATCCTGGTCTTCATTTTGCAGTAATGTCCCCATTCTGGTACATATCTTGTAGTAATGTCTCCATCGTTGTCCTCATGTTCTAGTAAGGCCAATCTTGGTCATTTTCATGTAGTAATGTCCCCATCCTCATCTTCTTGTAGTAATATCCCAATCCTGGTCTCCTTCATAATTTGCCAATTCTGGTTCCTCATATTCTAGTCATGACCCTTATCCTATAGTAATTTCCCCATGCTGGTTCCCATCTAGTACTAATTTTCCCAACCTTGTCCCCTTCTTGTAGTAATGTGCCCATTCTTGTCCTCTTCTTGTAGTAATGTGCCCTTCCTGGTCTCGATCTTGTAATAATGTCTCCAATCTGGTCCCCATCTTGTAGTATTGTTCCCATCCTTGTTCCCTTCTTTTAGTAATGTACCCATCCAGCTCCCCATGTAGTAATGGCCCCATCTTGGTCCTCTTCTTGTAGTAATGTCCCAATCCTGTAGTTTTCTATTGTGCCATTCTTCACAAACACAAACAAAAATTAAACGTTTCTTCTCACTTGTCCTCTTTTCCCTTAGCATCATCTTTTCGGCACATGTGGCTCGCTGGCACCATGGACTCCTTGATGATCATGTCCCTTTCCAGGGCAGCTGCCAGCCAGTCAGAGGCAATCAGATTATATCGGATGAAGTACTACATTACTGCTATGCACCACCATGCTGGCAAACCAATGTCAGTTGCCTACATCTGATTAGCCAGAGGCTAGCATTAGGATTGCAGTGCAGAGAGATTGTCTCTGCATGGCCATACATTTCAATTCAATGTGCGTACAAGGGCACCCATGCAGCTGAAATAAAATACAGATATTGGTGGCCTGCTGGATTTGGCCATGATAGTCGTGTGGTCTACAGTGTCTGTGGGGCACATGAAGCAGCCTCAGAGGCCACAAATGGCCGGCGGACAACGCATTTTAAGTCCCTGGTTTAAAGTATTAATGAAAGCATATGCTAGTTATATGATTCAACCAGAAAATGTTTTGAAATAATATATTTCTTTGTGCCAATAATTTATGTTTGCATATTAAACACTGTATAGAAATACAGAGGGTAACTTGCTATTTGAAGAATGCTTCCACAGTTGAGAATAATTATGAGGATTTTTAATATTTCCACACAGAGAGGAATATTTGAAGTACACACTCATATGCACGTTTAGAATTATAATAGGTCGATGTTATATTGCTCACAATAGGGTTTACTGCTTCTACAATTTAGTACTTTCCCCAGCAGCATTTTACAATCTATGTCATTTTACAAACTATGTTGGAGAGAGATGCATAAGCTCTGCTCAAATATCAGAAAAAGCACCTCTACATATCACCCCTGATCTTGGCACATGAGCAGATATGAAATGTTTCCTTTGCACTTTTAAAGCGATGAAAAGGACACGTAGGTCTTGGTTAAATCAGTTGGATTTGATGTGATGTCACAGCCTTTGGCTAAACATAGATTGACTTAATTTTCTCAATAATGAACTTTGGTCCAAAGCATTTAACAACTGGAAGAGGCAGAAGCCTAATAAAACAAAGACAATCTCCTCATTCAGGTTATCTTGACGGTGCTGCAGGGGAAACATAGAAATATTTTTTAATCGAGATTCTCTGCAGCAGCTCTTTCCAAATGCCAGTATCCATCACTGATGACTGGATCAATAGCTGTGTTTTGGCCCTAGCCTCCTACGAGAGATGGCATGCCATCAGTGACAGACAAATATCACAGTTAAGCAAAATATCCAGCCAGACCTAGTAACATTTTTATTGATTTTTTGTTGTGCAAATAATGTCTTTTTGGGCTGAATAAATGGCTTTGAGCCAAACAGTCATTGTTTATGATTCTAAAATGCAATAAAGGGACAGGAAATAAATTATGGCCAATGTCTCAAGGCACACAACATAATCATCCTTTGGTGGTGAAAAACTATCCAAGTGAAACCACAAGTGCATATTTATCTATGCTTAAAGGTACCTGTAGGACTTGCAAATCTTACGCCGAATGTCCTATTAGGAAACTGATGGCATTGCTCCCTGACCTATTGAACAAATACGAGAATGTCAGGAAAAAATAATAATCACTATATTTCTTCAATCAATACAGCAAAACAGTTTATTATATTTTCTACAAATAAAATCCCACGTTTGCCAACAGGACATTACGATGATTTGCCACCTAGCTTCAGTGGTCACAGATATTTTTTTTTACATTTTATTAAATCCTTCCAGCTTTTTTTAATGTAGTATTTTCACAGCTACAAAGAAATATAGTTTAGCAAAATAAAATGTCAACAAGCATATGGAGATACATCATTACTTGTAATTGTAAGATCTTCTCTGGGGGCAATGCACATTACTGTTACATCATATAATGTTCAGTTAATGTTGAGTGCTTCAACATTATGTATAATTTAATTAACTATTCCATGGTCAGAACACTTGACTTCATTTACTTGTATGTGACTTATTGCTTGAATTACGCAGAACTGTCACTGAGGAAGAGCGGAGTGAATGTTTGCATCTTGAAATCTATTCATTGTGCTTTGTACAAAGAAAAGAAGGAGAAAACTCTGAACTATCAGTTAAACCAGGGTGTGAAGTCTAATGCTAGCCAAGGAAGCTGATATATAACAAAATAAAAACAGCAGATGCGTTCATCTATCAAGTCTAAAAAATGGAAAGCAAATAGTTATAATAATAATCTTTATTTACTGTATTTTTCAGATTATAAAACGCACTTTTGCTCCCCCAAATTTTGGGGAAAAGTGGGGGGTGCGTTTTATAATCAGAAACGTAACTTTCTATACTGCTCTGGAGTGGTGACAGGCGCTGAAAGCAGCTGGCTGCAGGCTACAGAGGCAGCGGGAGTCACGTATTCCTGCTCATTAGTCTCATGTAATATGCACTGCACTCACTGTCCATCACCTCGGTGCTGAAAATGTACCGAGATATGGACAGGTGAGCCGGCATATTACATTGCCTTCAGTCCCCCCCCCCCCCATCCTGAATATGGACCCCCCATCACTGTTTATGGCCCCCCCTCATGCTGCTTCCAGCACTAAAATAACAAACCACTTTGAACTTACCTTTCCAGCGCTGTCCTCCATCTCTCACTGCTTGCCACACTTCCTGAGTCCCAGGAAGCTGGTCATGTGATCAGCAAAGCAGAGTGACATCATCACTGCACACCCCAATCACATGACTGGCTTCCCCAGGGATGCAGGAGGACTCGGGAAGTGCGGCAAGAAGAAACCCATGGAGGACAGCGCCGGAGAGGTAAGTTTCAAACATTTGTTATTTTAGTGTGGGCAGCAGCATGGGGGGTCATACACAGTTATAGGGGCCCTTTCCAGGATGTCGGGGTGGCATATCCAGCATAGGGGGCATGTGTGCCAGGAGACTGTCTGCCAGCAGGGGACATGTGTGCCATCACAGGGGGATGTGTGTCAGCACAGGAGGCTGTGTACCAGCACAGGGGGCATGTGTGCCATCACAGGTGCATGTGTGCCATTATAGGGGCATGTGTGCCATCACAGGGGGGGTTGTGTGCCATTACAGGGGGGCCTGTGTGCATCACAGGGGGGCTGTGTGCCATCACAGGTGGGCATGTGTGCCATCACATGTGGGCTGTGTGCCATCACAGGGGGGCTGTGTGCATCACAGGGGTCTGTGTGCCATCAGAGGGGGGCTGTATGTGCCAGCACAGGGGGGTATATGTGCCAGAACAGGGGGGCTGTGTGCCAGCATAGGGGGGCTTTATTCAATATAAAGGGGCCATATCGAGGATGAGGGGGCTATATGCCAGGATGGGGGACTGTGTACCAGGATGAGGGGGCTATGTACTAGAATGAGGGTTATACATATACCAGCATGAGGGACATATATATGATTTGTAATACTGACACCGGTATTATAAGACAGACCCAATTGAAAATTAAAAAAAAAAAATTCTCTTTTCCTTCACCAAATTTGGGGGTGCGTTTTATAAAGCCAAAATACGGTATATAGCACCAACATATTCCGCAGTGCTTTACAATTCAGAGGTTCATTTACAAACATGCATAGTTTGCTGAAAAAAAATTACAATAATTAAAGCAAAGTAATTACAGCCCTGCTCTTAGGAGCTTACAATCTACAAGAAGGTGGGGGTGACACAAAGTACAGATGCTTATTTACAATGATAGTCCAGCCATCTAGAGGAAATGGGGAATAGATAAGAGCTGCATGAGTGGCCACCAGCCAATCTTTGTTATGCTTTTGAATCAGGTGGAGTGAATAGGCTATGTCTAAATGACTTTGACTAGGGAGCATGATATTCTATATCTAAATGACTACTAAAAGGGAGCATGATAGGCAGTGCTTTAAAATATTTTAGTTGTGGACAGTCCTAATTTCTTGGGGTAGAGCATTCCAGATAATTGGTGCAGCTCTGGAGAAGTCTTGGAGCTGTGAGTGGGAAATTCGGATTAATGCAGAAGTGAGCCTAAAGTCGCTTCTGGAGCAAAGAGAATGGGTGGGGTGATAGACAGAGATGATGGTGGATAGGTAGGGAAGTCCTGCACTGTGAAGAGCTTTATGGGTGTGAGCAAGCAATTTTAATTGGATCCTATAGTGTATAGGCAGCCAGTGCAATGACTGCCACAGAGTTGAGGCATCAGAGTAACAGTTAGCCAGATAGGTGACCCTGGCTGCTGCATTAAGGATGGACTGGAGAGTTATTAAATAAATAGTTATTATAAAATAAATGTATCAGCACTGGCCATCTTGAATAAAATATCAGGCATTATTGGATTTTGTTAAAACATATAGGTAAATCAGAGATCTTGCATAGTGTAGCCAGATGATGGCTGTTTTGCAGGTGAACACATGTCTACAGGTCTACAGATGGTCATTGTTTGGCTGCAGTCTGCAAACTCCATGATTTACCTGATTGTTTTAAAGAATCCAGAAAAGACTGACATTTTATTCCAGATGGTGATTGCCACTACATGTTATTGGCATTATTTATTGCGCTTTCCTCTGAAAACAAATGTAATTTTTTTTAAACCTGTTCAAGCAACAGATAAATATTTAGTTACACTAAAGTTGACTAATGGAGCTGATACTATGGCCTTGGTTAACATCTTGATGTTTTATGAGGGTCCTTATAATGGGGTGGGGTGGAGTGTCTAATTTCCGATTTACTAAGAGATGCTTGTCATACATTTGATTAGGGGATGTTGCTGTGCAGCAATGTCCCTGCCCCATCACAACCCTGCTGTCATTGTCAGAGCTAGGAAAAAATGGAGTGAAAATGTCAAAAGTCATAACATTTTTCACAGTCCCATACTGAGCAAAAATTTTGTAACTTCTTTTCTAGTGAAAAAGCCTTGATGATCCAGGACCCATATGTTTAACGGAGCTTTATTATTACTACTACTACTGATACTACTTATGCTACTACTACGACTACTACAAATACTACTACTACTACTACTACTACTACTACTACTACTTCTCTACTACTACTACTACTACTACTACTAATGATAATAATAATAATAATAATAATAATAATAATAATAATAATAATAATTAGAAATGCTTTCTTTTCTACTTCATTAAGTTTATAATGTAATTCATTGTTTTAGTTTTTATGTTTAATCTTGCAGTAGTACACATTTTTATTAGGTATGTTGAATATACAATTTTGTCCTAACATGTAGAAATTAAAAACATTGTTTCCAAGTTTTAATATGTCAACATAAATTATGTGATAAGGAAGAGAGAATGTGCTCTGAATGTGATCCAGCAACAATAATCAGATGCTTACCATGATGGAAGTGCTCACATGAAATAGTTGCATTTGTCAGGTACAACTCTGATGTGATAATGTAAAATCCAAGGCTGCTTTAAGAGCTTCAAGGGTTAAGTTTCCTCCTCTTTATAAGACAGTGGTGTATATGTTTCATATATTTTTATATAAGGTTAATGTGTTTAATCATTTGTGCGTGGCCATCCAGTGGCCAAGGTAAATACTGCTCCCCGGGTTCCCCACATAGTCGAAGTTATTAATAATGATTGGTGATATTCCTTGGAGGTGGAGCTTGGTTAATACAAAGTGTTTGGGGTGGGGACGAAAGTAAGAAAAGTCCTAAGTGGAGAAAACCATGAACAGAAAAAGGTACCCCTTAATAATTCGGCTGGACCCATTGGGTCACCACAGGATTTGGGCCTAGGTTCCGGTACGTGGGGCGGAACACGAAGTGAGTGCACTCCTCCGGTGTGGTGCTAGTTCCCTGCCTCTGGCAGGTACCTAGACAGTGGCAGACCAATATTTATAAAAAAAATAAATATCCCTTATTGATACATGTGATTTATTAAGAGTGGTAACAAAATGATATTATTGAGTGGAAGTGGAGATCATTCTGATCTTAGTCCAAAGTGATTTCTACTCACCCTCTGATCTTTTTACTACATAGCTGATAAGTGCTTGAATAACTGCTGCACCATAAAGATGGATTACCAGGGATCCTATTATCATAACTGGTAGGACTCCCAGTGCTGGTACCTAAAGTTATCAGACACTTATTATCTATCTGTCTCATTTTTTCATTAAACCCTCAATATAGTTGCACATTTGGTAAATACATTGAATAATAGTCATTCCTGTAATATCATACACTATATGGGCAAATAGAGAAAAAAACTGTGACACTCATTCTATCAGTGTGCACAGGTGCGAAGCCAAGCAACAATTGTAGCACTAAAAAAGAGAAGCTGCACTCCGCTCTGACCATAAAGATATACAAAATTATTTCAGTTAAGCAAGAATACAAAAATTGAGACACTTAGCTTTAAAAATATGGCCATATCATTAACCCGCCAGTCGCCACGTCAAGGCGTGTCTCATGTATTGAGTCTCTAACCTTCAATTTCTGCCTCTATCCAGGTTAAAACCTCCTTTTGTTTGGGCAAGTTAGAAAAAGTGATAACAGACAACAATCGCATCATGGGCCAACAGGGCAAGGGAAGGGTGCACAACAATGGGTGTGAACCCATATTATATACTACTAGAGTGCAGCTTCTCTTTTTTAGTGCTACTATATGGGCAAATGTATTAGGTCATTAAACATTCTACTTATAAAGGTTTTACATTCCATGCTAATGACATAACCATTATATGGAATTAGTCCCCCTTCTAAATGCTACTACCCTTCAATAATATCATTCACTTGATTGAGAAATATTTAAGGAGAAAATTCAACCTAATAGGGTATGTGCCCACATAGTGGTTAGTGGCGTTCAAATCGTCAGTAAACCACTGGAAAATTCAAGGAGCCTAGACTCTGAGCTCAGAAGTCACCAGCGTTTTCCAGCGGTTTCTCAGCGTTTCCCAGCGTTTTTCAGTGTGTGCACAGCGTTTTACAGTCGGTTTTCCAGCTGTTTTCGGCGGTTTTCTATGGAGGTTTGTCCATGAAACGCTCAAAAACGCTGAGAAGATTGACATGCTGTATGCTGCTAAACCGCTGGGAAACCGCTCAACCGCTGGCAGATCTGCTCACATAAACCCACTATGTGTGCACAGCGTTTCTAAATTACATAGGGTTACATGTAAGTCCTAACGCTGCTTAGGATTTACATAAATTTAAATAAAACCTATGCTAAACCGCGCGGTTTTCGCTGCTAAACCGACACTAAACCACTATGTGGCACACACCATACAGTACCACTCTCAAATTTAGTATGCTCTACAAAGTCATTTCTTTCACAAATGGCAAAAATGGAAACTATTGTGTCTATATGTGGGCAGAAATAAAAAGCCTTGAGATTCCAAAACTGTTAGGGTGCGTGCCCACATAGTGGTTTAACGTCGGTTTAGCAGCGAAAACCGTCGGCGGTTTAGCATAGGTTTTATTTAAATTTATGTAAATCCTAAGCAGCGTTAGGACTTACAAGTAACCCTATGTAATTTAGAAAACGCTGTGCACACATAGTGGGTTTATGTGAGCGATCTGCCAGAGGTTGAGCGGTTTCCTTGCGGTTTAGGAGCATACAACATGTCAATTCTTCTCAGCGGTTTTGAGCGTTTCTGAGCACTACTCTACCCTTCCATGAAAAATCTCCATAGAAAACGCTTTTAAAACCGCCGAAAAACGACTGTAAAACACTGTTCAACAGCTCTTAAAACCGCTGGAAACGCTGAGAAACGCTGGAAAACCGCTGGAGACTTGTGAGCTCAGGAGTCTAGGCTCCTTGAATTTTCCAGTGGTTTACTGACGATTTGAACGTCACTAAACCACTATGTGGCACATACCTTATTAATACCATGTATGGCTTCACAGATTAGTGCCTTTCTCAAGTATAGGTACCGTATATACCTGAGGTCGGTGCAGAGACACATTGGTTTTAATACAAACTGTTTGGAATTCAATGTTCTATTTCCCACAGAGCAGCCTGCCTAGATGTGACAGTCAAATTGTAAATGTTATTTCATTGAAAATAAAAAACACAACACTGCACTGGTTGTTAATGATAGGTCACATAGTAGCTAAGAAAATGCTTTTTTTGTGCCATATGACTTTTTTTCTCACATTTTTTCTGTGCGCTTTTAAAAGTTGCATTTTATGTCTGTGTGGTCGTGACAGCAGCTGATAACAGAGAGCAGCGTGATGTGATAGCAGGGGTTAACAGAGATAGTGATTAAGCTGTGTGGGGAGCCAGCAGAGAAGGAGCCAGATGACAGATCAGAGAAGCTTGTGCCAAGGAAAGGGCAGAGGAGTTTGCAGTGATCCTGACATTCCAACATTGCTCAACACTGTGCTGTAGCCTTTGATAATTTGATACATTGTCACCTCATCAGCTGCAGTTGCACACTGTGTAGGCAATTCCCCTTTACCCTTATATGGTTAGGTGGCCATCTTCAGTGTGACTTCGCATCTGATTGAGACTGCTTCAGACACAGTCTAGTGGGGACATCTTGTGGAAGGTTTATGTATGGTTTTCAACCAGATTTCTTATATGAAGTATATTTGAACGTTTGTTAAAATTACTTGCTGTACATTATTATTAAATAAAAATGTAAATGGTGGTTACGCTTTAAACAAAAGGTTTAATAACTGTGCTGCTATTCCCAAGAATGACAGGATTATTAAATAATTCTACAAAATTTTTGTGATTTATTTTCAACACATTTCAGAGCTCAACTCATTCATCAGGAAAAATCACATGTGATTTTTCCTGATGTTGGAGTTGATCTCTGAAACACTTTGAAAATAAATCATTAAAATTCTGAAGAATCTAATATAATAATTGCCAGTTTCTGGCATCCGGCCACTGTGCCGCTATTCCGGCATGCACCGTGGCCAGATGCCATCGCGAGCCGCAATTACCGGTGTTGCGAGCGATGGCGGGTCCACCACACTGCTGCAGTACCCGCACACCTCCCTCAGCCTCCGCCCGCTCATCGCCCAGCCGCGCCGTCATGCTCTGCCAGCTCCGAAGCCGCAGAGAGATGAGCACCGCACTCGGCACTCATCTCCCGACAGCACAGAGCTGAAGTGCCCCGACTGCGATATTGGAACACCCAAGTTTCGGGTATTCCTATATGGTGCCCGGCACCCCTCCTCCTCAGCTGCCGTATTCCTATAAGGCGGCCATTAGTGCTGCTGCCATCCAGTCTCCCCGATCCCCGCTCTCCCACCTCCTTCTCCCGGCCGCTCTGTTCTCACCCTCCAACCGGCGTTTTCCTTGCAGATAGACGGCTGGAGGAAGATAATCAGTGTGACTCCGCTCATGTGACTGGCCCATCAGCCCACCCCTGTCACACTCATTCTTTTTCTGCTGACTTCAGAGCCTGCAATGAGAACGCCGGTGTAGGGTGAGGGGGCCATGCAGGACACTCAGGGGGCCACACAGGACACACAGGGGGACCACGCAGGACACACAGGGGCCACGCAGGACAACAGGGGGCCACACAGGACAGACAGGGTGCAACACAGGACAGACAGGGGGCCACACAGGACAGGACACACAAGACAGGACAGAGGCACACAGAAGGGGACACAGGGGCACACAGGACAGAGGGACACAGAACAGGAGCAGAGTACGGGGACACAAAGCAGAGGACAGCAAGACACTGGGCCAAAGGACAGCGGGACACTGGGCCACAGAACAGCGGGACACTGGGCCACAGGACAGCGGCAAACAGGGCCAGAGGACAGCAGGACACAGGACCAGAGGACAGGGCCAGAGAACACCGGCACACAGGGGCAGAGGACAGGGAGAAACAGGGCCAGAGGATAAGGGGACACAGGGCTAGAGAATAAGGGGACACAGAGCCACAGGACAGGGGGACACAGGGCCAGAGGACAGGGGGACACAGGGCCAGAGGACAGGGGGAGACAGCTTACCACTCAGCCACTCTATACAGTCCTAACCACTGACCCACCATGTACACTGCTCTCCACTGAGCCACCATATACTGTGCTAACCACTGACCCACCACGTACAGTGCTATCCACTCAGCCACCATATACTGCCTAACCACTGAGCCACCATATACAGTGCTAAACACTGAGCCACCGTATACTGTGCTAACCGCTGACCCACCATATACAGTGTTAACTACTGACCCACCGTATACACTGCTATACACTGAGCCACCATAAACTGTGCTAACCACTGAGCCACCGTATACTGTGCTAACCACTGATCCACCATATACTGTGCTAACCACTGAGCCACCACACAGTGCTAACCACTGACCCACCATATACTGTCCTAACCACTGAGCCATCATATACTGTGCTAACCACTTAACCACTGTATACAGTGCTAACCACTGACCCACCGTATACAGTGCTAACCACTGAGCCACTGTATACAGTGCTAACCACTGAGCCACCGTATACACTGCTAACCACTGAGCCACCGTGTACATTGCTAACCACTGAGCCATGATACTGTGCTAACCACTGAGCCACCGTATACAGTGCTAACCACTGAGCCACCATATACAGTGCCAACCACTGAGCCACCATATACAGTACTAACCATTGAGCCACCGTATACAATGCTAACCACTGAGCCACTGTTACCAGTGCTAACCACTGTGCCACCGTATACAGTCCTAACCACTGAGCCACCGTATACAGTGCTAACTGCTGAGCCACCGTATACAGTGCTAACCACTGAGCCACCATATACTCCATATAAATCCTGCAACAACAGCGTACTTTCCGGAGAGAAGACTGTACTATTCAGCGGCTATTTTTACGGCACTTGTTCATTACACCGCACTCCCGATGCAGTAGCATTGGGCCTTTTTCTAGTAATTTAATAATCTCGTCATTCTTGGGGATAGAAGCATGGTAATTAACCCTTTTATTTAAATGATGATGATGACGAGTATCTCCGATACCAAGACTGCAGCAGCTATCATTCCAACCGAATCTTATATGGTGGTTGGGTCCAACACAACCCCACCAGTAGAAAGACTCCCTGTCTCTGATAAATTGATCTGAGTAATATCGGATTTAACCCTATTTGCGCTAGTGTGCATACTATTTCTTTTAGAAGTGGCAGTTACAATTTTTGCCTTTTAGATCTAGACGAACCATTTGTTCAGTCAAAAGGCAGCAACAGCGGTGTACCATGCTTTTATATATATTGTGACTGCACACAATGCCTTCAAGTGAGTGCTACCATAATTTATATTTATCCATTACCTGATGGCATTGCTCTATTTTGTCTGTGCTTCTGTCCATCTCCAGAGGTTCTCAGTTTCTTTCACAATGACATACTGCATGTCTATGTTTTAGATTTTATACACATGTGGCAATGGGGCTAAGTGAATGGCTGTTTTCGATGATGAAGAACTGTGTCCAGTATGTTGGCCTTAGGGTACCTTTACACGCCACTAACACGGCGAGAAATATTGACAGCGATATGTCGCCCAGTGACAATCGCCGTCAAAATCTCTCCCAATTGCGGAGTGTAATTTGGGAATTTGGCGGTGATATGTCGTCTCGCCTTAGTGGCCTGATTTCAGAGCAGTACTGTGAAATCAGGCGATCGAGGCAAGGCGACATATCGCCGCCAAATTCCCAAATTACACGCCGCAATTGGGAGAGCTTTTGACAGCGATTGTCGCTGGGCGACATATCGCCGGCAATATTTCTCGCCGCGTTTTTGGCATGTAAAGGTACCCTTAGTGTAGCCATAAATTACTGTCACTGTTTGGTGTATTGCAGTAATGACAAAACAAAAAAATCATTAATACATCTTCGTTAAAGTATAGCATAACTGGCACATACACAAATAGGAATGATATAATTACTTTCACTGAGTCTCTTTTTAGTAAACATACAATAGTCAATGGTCAGCAGGTTGATTGTAGCTCAAATATATTTTTACTCACATATCTTTGCATTTAATCAAATTACCCCTATATAATTTCTTGCAGCTTCTCCATTCTGCTAGGCATAACATGACAAGGGACCTACAGATATACTATTAAGCATACAAACAGATATTCCAGAAAGACAATATGCCGATTACCACAGGTAGACAAAGAAAGTAAAACAAGTGTGAAAACTGTTAGAAACAATTATGCATATCATGGTCTTCATCAGTCTTTGTAGTCTAGTTTATGTCTAAAATCATTCTAGCTAATGTGTATAAATAGAGCATTTACGGAGCAATGTGCAGAGTGTAATTAAACCACAGCTGCTGGAGCTCTTTATGGCAACAATAATAATGATATGTTTGCTTCATTATAAGTTGTAATCTTATCCATAGCAGTAAAGTAAAAGTTGGAAAATGAAGACTAATCAATTCAATTACAAAAATGCTTAAAATGAGAAATAATCCATGAAGCAAAGCAATATATGGCAGCATGAAATACAATGCACATAATGACAGATTATAACTGATGAAACATGCTGACAAATATAAACAAACCAGAATAAAAATGATATATCTAAAAAAGCATTGTTATGCATATTACAAATAATCCGTATATACTCGCGTCTAAGCCGAGTTTTTCAGCCCAAAAATTGGGCTGAAAAGTACCCCCTTCGGCTTATACGCGAGTCAGTGACGGCTTGCGTATACAGGAGCCCCAGCAGCCTCAGTAATCCAGGGCCCCCCCCCCTCGCGCTCCGGAAACCTGTAAAGTAAAATCTTTATACTTATCACTGTCCCCGCCGCCCGCCGCTGCCGACATCACGATCCCCGGCTTCATCCGTCCGTCTTCTTCCGGCTTCCTGTTCGTCGCAAGCAATGACGTCATTGCCTGCGACGAACAGGAAGCCGGAAGAAGACGGACGGATGAAGCCGGGGATCGTGATGTCGGCAGCGGCGGGCGGCAGGGACAGTGATAAGTATAAAGATTTTACTTTACAGGTTTCCGGAGCTCAAGGGGGGGGGCCCTGGATTACTGAGGCTGCTGGGGCTCCTGTATACTACCACTGGGGCTGCTGTATACTACCACTGGGGCTGCTGGGGCTCCTGTGTACTACCACTGGGGCTGCTGGGGCTCATGTATACTACCACTGGGGCTGCTGGGGCTCCTGTATACTACCACTGGGGCTGCTGGGGCTCCTGTATACTACCACTGGGGCTGCTGGGGCTCCTGTATACTACCACTGGGGCTGCTGGGGCTGCTGTATACTACCACTGGGGCTGCTGGGGCTCCTGTATACTACCACTGGGGCTGCTGTATACTACCACTGTGGCTGCTGGTGCTGCTGTATACTACCACTGGGGCTGCTGGGGCTCCTGTATACTACCACTGGGGCTGCTGGGGCTCCTGTATACTACCACTGGGGCTGCTGGGGCTACTGTATACTACCACTGGGGCTGCTGGGGCTCCTGTATACTACCACTGGGGATGCTGGGGCTGCTGTATACTACCACTGGGGCTGCTGTATACTACCACTGGGGCTGCTGGGGCTGCTGTATACTACCACTGGGGCTGCTGTATACTACCACTGTGGCTGCTGGGCTGCTGTATACTACCACTGGGGCTGCTGTATACTATCACTGAGGCTGCTGGGGCTGCTGTATACTACCACTGGGGAGGCCTGTATACCACTGGGGGGGCCTGTATACCACACTGCTGCGGGCTGTATACCTGTGCTGGGGTCCACCCTCGGCTTATACGCGAGTCAATAGGTTTTCCCAGATTTTGGGGGCAAAAGTAGGGGGTCGGCTTATACATGGGTCGGCTTATACATGAGTATATACGGTATATACAATGTTTGTTTACTCAAACAATTTTTTTTTCTTTTTAAAACACTTTTGGTTTTGTACAAAAGATCTAAAAATTTCACACACCCTTAAAGGGAACCAACCAGCAGGTTTTAGGGCTATAAAGTGAAGCCTGTGCCTCACAGGCACCGGAATACTAAGTGCAATCATACCTTTACTTCAATGATTACATGTATGATTGCAGAGAAAAATTATATCAAACATTGGGAAAACAGTGCAGCAAATTAGCATAAGTGCAGCACAATGTCACTATATGGGGATGGTTTATTTTTATTACTACCCTGTTTGCTCTAAGCTTAACCCACCCCCCTCTATCCATCCCCTCCTGTTAACATATACCAGGCACATTAGGTCTAACATCGTGCATGGTGATAGCACAATGTCAGGCTCCTATATGGTCATCACTCCCTCCCGCCTGTGTCTCAGGCTTCTCACTGCTTCTTCTCTGGCTGTCTGTGATCCAGTCACTGGAGTGCAGGAGAAGGCCCCATGACTGTGAGGAGACTGAGGGCATGCAGACTGGAGGGTACGGAGTCTTCTCCTGCTTTCTGGGAAGGGAGAGCATTTAGATATGAGAGCGCAGGTTTTGATGGGAAAAAACAAAAGGCGCCAGCACTGCCATAAAACATATTACGATAAAAATTGTGTAAATACACATATTGCTTCCAAACTGTAAAAAATTGAGACATTTGGCAATAGATTAAATAATCTTTTGAGCCACACTGCCAAAGTCAAGGCATTCTCAGATAGGGTGGTCCTACTCTACAATCTTTAATTTTTATTGTGTCGTAAGACCTCAAACATGAATATAAAGTGGACCATATACAGCTAGCACTTACTTTATGCATCTCAGACCTGCTTCCAAGGAAGTGAATTAAGGTAACTCAGGCCCCTGCACCTGCAGCCTACACCACAAATGTCTGGGCTTTTCACAATTAACCCTCACTGCACCAGACCAGCACTCATGGATGATAGCAGGTTAGGTTCAGGTGAATGAAGCTAAAATAAACAAAACCTGAGGGCTGGGTGTGATAACCGTGTGTGAACAGTTACCTAGAATGCTACTGTCAATACAGATGGAAACAGACAAAATCTGGTGTGCACAGCAAAATGGTGGTCAGCCACTGAACCATTAAATTTCACTTGTACTGACCTGAAACCTTGGAAACAGGTGTGAGATGCATAAGGTAAGTGCTAGCTTTATATGGTCCACTTTATGTTCATGTTTGAGCTCTTATGACACAATAAAAATTAAAAAATTATAGAGTAGGTCCACCCTATCTGAGAATACCTTGACATTGGCAGAGTGGCTTAAAAGATTATTTAATCTTTTGCCAAATGTCTAATCTTTTTACAGTTTGGAAATTGGAAACAATATGTGTATTTTCACAATTTTTATTGCAATATGTTTTCTTTCAGTGCTGGCGCCTTTTGTTTTTTCCCGCAGGTTTTGATGGTTTTCTTTTTGAGGAGCGAGAAGCCATAGAACTTTTCAGGAGCCTTTGTGCTTCCAGTAACATGGAAACCCCTACATTTCTGTTAACAGATGATGGATTTGAGTGAAGACTTTGTTTCTTTGCGGGATGAGTTGAATGCTATTGGTGGATATTTAGGTACAGAACATTTTGTATCTGTTCACTTTTATCATGTGCTGTATACTGAGTCTTTACATTTATATTTTCAGATACATCTACAAAATACATGATTCAGGTGAAACCCCTGATGGATCCATTCACTAATGAGGCAGCAGAGTTATTCCGGACTCTATTTGGCCTCTGTTTAGCAGTATCCGTTTTTCAAAAGTGTTCAAACCTTTGGTTGACCTAACTTTAGTGCACATCTAAAAAGACACACAAAAAGATGGACACTGGCAGAACACAGGCCAGATGGGATTTCACAGTCACTCCATCTGCCTCTTCATAGTGAATTTTCTACTGGGAATTTTGTCTGTATTACTTTATTCAGAGATTTAGTGTGCGTTCATATGCTGTGTATTTCCTGCCAGGAGTGGTTGATTAAAACCAGCAGTGGGTGAGTAAATACAGAAGTGGAGCACTTGTTTCTATTAGACTTTTCCTCTTGTTCCACTCGTGGTTTTGGCCACAAAAACTGCAAGAGCACTCGCTTAAAAATACACAGCAAATACACAGCGTGTGCCAGCACCCTTACATGTAATCGCTGATGTGAGCATTCAGCATAGAGCGCAAGGATAACCGTGAGCCAACCCATACTGCGATCTTCGGGAGACAAAATAAACTAATCAACAGCAGTTGAAGAATTGACTTTACTATTTTCACACCATTCACCTTGTGGTATAAGTAACTGAGTGACTTTATTCGTCGTGTCAGCACAATCACAGGGATACCAGATTTATATAGCATTTTTTTACGTTTGGCTACTATCATGCTAAAAACGTTGCAAAATAAAGGTGGTTTTTTTTAATCACTGAATCTTGAAGGATTTAGTTGTTCTTATTTTTCTGCCAACAGAGTCATGTGAGGACTTCTTTTTTGTGGGATAAGTTGGAGTTTTTACTAGTACCATTTTGGTCACATAATAGTTTTGTGATCGCTTTCTATTTTTCTTTTTGTGAGGCAAAATCAAGAAAAAACAGCAATTCAGGAATGGTTTTCTTTTGTTATTTGTGTCGTAAGAATGATAAGACAGCTTTATTCTTTATTCTATTTCAGTGATATCACATCTATATATTATTTTTTATGTTTTTCTGCTTTTAAACCTTAAATTCTATTTTGGAGAAAAAAAAGTTTTTGTATTGCTGTATTCTGAGAGTTATAGTTTTTTTTTTATTTTTTTCTGATGGAGCTGTGTAATAGCTTTATTTTTGTTAATAATGAAGAAACAAAAGTGCAATAGGGTCTTATCTTTTAAAACAATGCAAAGAATCGCTAAGGTAGCTGCTCACCTGGTCCAGTTGTGGGACCTCAACCAGTATACACATATAGTACAGCTGCCGCTGGTTTCACGCTCCACGTTATCTCTGTGGTGGTTGATATAAATCCAACGTACAGTACTGTTCGATCCGCGCAAGCCATATATAGAAGATAGACCTCAATTCATTGAAGGATAATGGTGTCTTTATTCAATGCATTTCATAGCATGTCCCCGCTCCTTCATCAGGAATGCAACCAATTGAAAACTGGTGGCCATACCACCGCGGCTCCTGAATGTGCGGCTCATACAGGATCCGCAGTGACTGCAGCCCCGGTAAGCAATTAGTAAACTCCTGCCGCTCCTGTATGAGCCACCGGTGATATGTGCGTCTGCCATCATTGCTATAGTAACCGCTCGTTTGCTTACTATGGCAACGGCATCAGCGGGGACATCACCGCTTACCAGCCGCAGTTTAATTCAGTAATCACAGAGCACGGAGAGTGGACTTCCTCCCTGTGCTCTGTGATGTAGCAGAGCTGCATCATTTGAAGAATACAGAAGACAGACGAGCAGGATCATAGAGGGCTGTAAGGGGGTAATAAAGATGGCATCTCTAATCATGTCTGTGTATTTATTTCTAATAAAGTATTTTTTCAGTGTGTGGTGTCTTTTTTTAACCCTTTATTGGAGATTCTTAATGGCCAGGTCTAACTTGGCCTGAAATTAAGAATCTCGGGCTTAATACCAGCTGATAAAACATAGCTGGTATTAACTCCTTATTATCCAGCATGCACTCGCTACCAGGCTACCAAGGCCACTAGAAGAGCCTGGTAAAGCGCCTGGAAATGGCGCTTTTTATAAATGCGCCATTGTCAGAGGCAGCTGCAGGCTGCTATTCTTTAGCATGGGGGGCCCTAAAACAATGGGCCCTCACCCCACTGAGAATACCGGCCCTCAGCTGCCTAGTTTTACCTTGGCTGGCAATTAACAATAGAGCTGAGCCCATGCATTTATTTTGCCAGCCAAGGGAAATTAGGCAGCTAAGGGTGGCAGATCGCAACTGTCTAATTTCATCGTGCTTGACTTAAAAATGCTGCAAAGCCTCATATTTTTTTTTATTATTTATTTGTTTAACACCATATAATGGCAAGCATGTTGCCATACACTAATGTGTATTGCAACCAAGCAGAATCACTGTCCAGATTGAGGAAATCCAGTCTGACTCCAACAGCCAATCATAGAGGCTCTTACAGAGTGTGGACATCTGTGATTGGCTGTTTGTCTGAAAGTGTAGTGAATATGCAATTAGCTTAACAGGCGGCCCCGTAAGTAGCAGCGGAATACTGGTAAACCCAAGCTACCTATTTTATATAGCTACTCTTTTCTCATTTTATACACCATGAGAAAGACCATGTTAAAAACGCATTGCACACTGACAACACTCACATCACAGTCAAACTACACTCATTACTCTCGCACCACACTTGTACGGAAAGCACTCGCAAGACTGTTGTCCATCAAAAACGCTCTCATTTTCATGCATGCTAGTGTGCCTTAACCCTGAGATCAACCCTCTTAAGCCATCTATATGGACATGTAGGTCATAGGAAGTTAAATAAAATGAAATATTGATCCTTGCAATCTGTCTTATTCCAAAGAAATCTATGTTATTCTTATATGTTAATGAGCTGTTTTCAGCCTGTGGGATGACACAATCATTTGTAACCTGAATAGTGATCAATAAATAGACCTAAAACTTAACATTTAATATTCAAAAATAAAAAAGCAATGATGCCTATGGATTAAAAAATTTAAAATAGTGCACAAGGGTTGTGGATCTCCTTAAAGGGGTTGTCCGGGCTCGTGACATAATCTCAGTGCATATCCAGGCTGCCTAATGCTGACAATGTGTAATGTACTATGTGTCAGCTTTCTGCAGGGTTTCCTAGATAACACTCGTTTTGTGTCTGAACAGAACGACCAGGGGGGTGTTCTGGCATGATAATGAACACTGGTCGTTTCCACCTACTGTACCCCAACCCCTCCCCCATAGCAACATCCCCGCCCTCCCCATCTCCATGACTCAGCCTCTCCACAGGAAGAAAATGATCCTCGGCTGCAGCCATTGCTGTGAGCAGACCTGCCCGGATTAGCTGCTCCTCCCCCGGCCAGACACAGTGATGTATGTAAAGTCTGCAGAGAGAAGAGACAATGTGCTGCACTCAGGGGGGGCCGCTCCGGGATTACAATGAATAGCTCCGGCTCTTATCAGCGATTCTTCCCGGGCTGTCAGTGATCTGGAGCAGTGAAGGAGAATGTACAGTGTGCAGACACCAGTGATGTACGGAAAGTCTGCACTGGAGGGACAATCGTGTGCTGTATTCAGGGCTGCTCCGTGATTACAATGAATAGCTCCCTCGTTATCAGTGATTCCTTCCCTGCACTGTCCTGGGCTGTGATCAGTAGCAGGGAAGGAGAATGGACTGTGTGAGCCCAGCTGCAGCTTCTATTCTGCCCAGGGGTCCGCAGACACTGATGGAATCTGTGACAATGTAACGAAGCCTCTGCTGTGTGAATGACATCTCTGTGTCACTGATGTCTGTACACAGCAGGAGATATGGTACAGTGTACAGTGTGAAGGATGGTCAGCACTGTGTCTCTAATGACACAAATACTGATTGGATCAGCCTGTCCACTCAGTAACTGCAGCAGTGTGAAGTGTTGTGGGGTGTATGTATGGAGAGATAGATGATACTAAGGATTTTGATATTGTTGAGGAGTCCTTGCTTCCGTCGCCCCATCAGTCCGCCCGTCCTTCCTTCTTTCCTTCCATCCATCCTTCCTTCCTTCCGTTCATCCTTCCGTCCTTCTTTCAGTCCGTCTTTCGTCCTTTCTTTCCGTCCATCTGACCGTCCTTCCTTCTTTCCATCCGTCCTTCCCTCCTTCCTTTTTTCCGTCCGTCCTTCTTTCTGTCCTTCCTTCTTTCCATCCTTCCATCTGTCCTTCTTTCCGTCGTCCTTTATTTCCATCTGTCCTTCCTTCTTTCCGTCCATCTATCCGTCTGTCATTTCCGTCCCTCCTTCTTTCCGTCCTTCCTTCTTTCCATCCGTCCTTCCCTCCTTCCTTATTTCCAACCGTCCGTGCCGTTCTTCCTTCTTTCTGTCCTTCCTTCTTTCCGTCTGTCCATCAGTCGTTCCTACTTTCTGTCCTTCCTTCTTTTTGTCTGTCCTTCCGTCCTTTCTTCTTTCTGTCCGTCTGTCCTTTCTTCTTTCCGTACTTTCTTCTTTCCGTCTTCCTTCTTTACATCCGTCCGTCCTTCCTTCTTCCCGTCCGTCCTTCCTTCTTTCCGTTGGTCCTTCCTTCTTTCCGTCCGTCCGTCCTTCTTTCCGTCTGTCCGTCCTTTATTCTTTCTGTCCGTCCGTCCTTTATTCTTACCGTCCGTCCTTCATTCTTTCCGTCCATCCATCCGTCCTTCCTTCTTTCCGTCCATCCTTCAGTCTTTCCATCCGTCCATCCGTTCTTCCCCTCAAGCCTGTATTATCCCTTCACCCCTGGGTGATTTCCTGTTTTCCTTCCTCTTCTTCCATAACTTTTCTATTTTTCCGTCAATACAGACATATGAAGCTTCTTGTAGTTTTTTGCAGGACGAGTTGAACTTTTGAATGACGACATTTATTTAAAAATTGCAAAAAAAACAGTGCAATTATACATTTGTCTTTTGGGTTTTTTATTCACCATGTTCACTATATGGTGACACTGAGGTGTTTGTATGATGTCTTGGGTCAGTACTATATGGTGAAACTGAGGTGTTTGTATGATGTCTTGGGTCAGTACTATATGGTGACACTGAGTGTGGTATGATGCTGAGGGTCAGTACTATATGTCATTGGTCAGTACACTATTGGTAACACTGAGGTGTCGGTATGATGTCTGGGGTCAGTACTATATGGTGACACTGATGCGTAGATGTGGTAGTACTATATGGTAACACGAGTGTCGATGTGAGCTGGGGTCAGTACTATATGTGACACTGAGTTTTGTATGATGTCTGGGGTCAGTACTATATGGTGACACTGAGGTGTCGGTATGATGTCTGGGGTCAGTACTATATGGTAACACTGAGGTGTCGGTCTGATGTCTGGGGTCAGTACTATATGGTAACACTGAGGTGTCGGTATGATGTCTGGGGTCAGTACTATATGGTAACACTGAGGTGTCGGTATGATGTCTGGGGTCAGTACTATATGGTAACACTGACATGTCGGTATAATGTCTGGGGTCAGTACTATATGGTAACACTGAGGTGTTTGTATGATGTCTCAGGTCAGTACTATATGGTGACACTGAGGTGTTTGTATGATGTCTCAGGTCAGTACTATATGGTGACACTGAGGTTTGAGTATGATGTCTCAGGTCAGTACTATATGGTGACACTGAG
The DNA here is from genome assembly GCA_033576535.1 of Allobates femoralis. NCBI lineage: Eukaryota > Metazoa > Chordata > Amphibia > Anura > Aromobatidae > Allobates > Allobates femoralis. Next base: position 311,750,162 of record JARQOC010000005.1, read on the forward strand.
GTGTTTGTATGATGCCTGGGGTCAGTACTATATGGTAACACTGAGGTGTCGGTATGATGTCTGGGGTCAGTACTATATGGTAACACTGAGGTGTCGGTATGATGTCTGGGGTCAGTACTATATGGTAACACTGAGGTGTCGGTATGATGTCTGGGGTCAGTACTATATGGTAACACTGAGGTGTCGGTATGATGTCTGGGGTCAGTACTATATGGTAACACTGAGGTGTCGGGATGATGTCTGGGGTCAGTACTATATGGTAACACTGAGGTGTCGGTATGATCTCTGGGGTCAGTACTATATGGTAACACTGACGTGTCGGTATGATATCTGAAGTCAGTACTATATGGTAACACTGAGGTGCGTATGATGTCTGGTCATAATATGTACCTGAGGTGTCTAGAGTTTAACTATATGGTAACACTGAGGTGTCGGTATGATGTCTTGGGTCAGTACTATATGGTAACACTGACGTGTCGGTATGATATCTGAAGTCAGTACTATATGGTAACACTGAGGTGTCGGTATGATGTCTGGGGTCAGTACTATATGGTAACACAGAGGTGTCGGTACGATATCTGGGGTCAGTACTATATGGTAACACTGAGGTGTCGGTACGATATCTGGGGTCAGTACTATATGGTAACACTGAGGTGTGTGTCTAATGTCTGGGGTCAGTACTCTATGCTATCAATGACGTGTTGGTATGAATAATTGAAGAATTAAAGAAACAAAAAAAGAAGAATTGCGCTCTTGCACCATTTTCCACGATCCGCAGTTACAGTCAAACATTTATTCTGACAATCAAAATCTATATCCATTTTTATTTTAAAGAGAAACCGTCACCCCATTTTTGTGTATTAAAATAAAAGCTCCCTTTTTTATCAGGGACTATCCTGCATTCTAAGGGTGGGTTCACATTAGCGTTCCCCTCCGCAGTGTTCTGCGGAGGGGAGCCGCAATGTGTCCGCAGCGGCCGCCAGCTCCTATCTTTATAATGTGAGCGCACGGTGCTGCGATTGACAGCGCATGACCGTGCGCACCCATTCACTCCTATATGTGATCTGTGCGCAGGCGGACGCCTGCGTACAAATCACACAGTCTCTTCCGCACCAGAGACGCGACATGTTGCATTCCTGGTGCGGACGAGACTGTGATTTGTGCGCAGGCGTCCGCCTGCGCACAGATGACATATAGGAGTGAATGGGTGCACACGGTCATGCGCTGTTAAGCACAGCACCATGCGCTCCCATTATAAAGATAGGAGCTGGCGGCCGCTGCGGACACATTGCGGATCCCCTCCGCAGAACGCTGCGGAGGGAACGCTAATGTGAACCCAGCCTAGCAAGGAGGCTATTATGCCATGACTGCCCCGTAAACACAATAAATAACTTAAACAAATCTCCTGCCCTGTATAATAATTACCTGTTTACGGTCCGATGGGCACGCTTGCAGATTGGTTAGTCCTGCCTCACCTGATGTCCATCCCGGCTCTCCCGCCGTCCATCCTGCTTTTCGTCATCGTCCATCCCGCCTATCCTGCCATTTGACTGCCCGTCCCCTCTTCTGGGTGATATGGATAACGCCTCCTCGGGAAGAACTTGAAAGTCATCCAACCATGAGGAAACTTAGGGGTCTCTGTGGCGTCGACGAATGAGCGCAGAGGGATTTAAATCACGGGCCAACACCGCTTATTCATCGGCGCCGACCAATGAGCACTGTTGGTGAGTGATTTAAATCTCGCTTAGCAATCGACGCAGCCGACGGTGACCGCTGAGCGACGCAAGATTCAAAGCTTTGAATCCAGCAACGCTCATTGGCTCAGCTGGCGGCCAAGGAGCTCGTTGGATTCAAATCCCCTGCCACCATACAGTGCTAACCACTTAGCCACCATACAATGCTAACCACTGAGCCACCATATACGTGCTAACCACTGAGCCACCGTATACAGTGCTAACCACTGAGCACCATACAGTGCTAACCACTGAGCCACCATATACAGTGCTAACCACTGAGCCACCATATACGTGCTAACCACTGAGCCACCATTACAGTGCTAACCACTGAGCCACCATATACTGTGCTAACCACTGAGCCACCATATACAGTGCTAACCACTGAGCCACCATATCAGTGCTAACCACTGAGCCACCATATACAGTTGCTAACCACTGACCACCATATACAGTGCTAACCACTGAGCCACCATATACTGTGCTAACCACTGAGCCACCATATACTGTGCTAACCACTGAGCCACCTATACAGTGCTAACCACTGAGCCACCATATACAGTGCTAACCACTGAGCCACCATATACAGTGCTAACCACTGAGCCACCATACAGTGCTAACCCTGAGCCACCATATACATGTCTAACCACTGAGCCACCATATACAGTGCTAACCACTGAGCCACCAGTATACAGTGCTAACCACTGAGCCACCATATACAGTGCTAACCACTGAGCCACCTATACAGTGCTAACCACTGAGCCACCGTATACAGTGCTAACCACTGAGCCACCATATACAGTACTAACCACTGAGCCACCATATACAGTGCTAACCACTGAGCCACCATAACAATGCTAACCACTGAGCCACCATATACAGTGTAACCACTGAGCCACCATATACAGTGCTAACCACTGAGCCACCATATACAGTGCTAACCACTGAGCCACCATACAGTGCTAACCTTGAGCCACCATACAATGCTACCTAACACCTACTGCACTGAGCCACCGTATACAGTGCTACACTTGAGCCACCATATAGTGCTAAACACTGAGCCATCATACAGTGCTAACCACTGAGCCACCATACACAGTGCTAACCACTGACCCACCATACACAGTGCTAACCACTGAGCCACCATACAGTGCTAACCACTGAGCCACCATACAGTGCTAACACTGAGCCACCATACAGTGCTAACCACTGAGCCACCATATACAGTGCTAACCACTGAGCCACCATACACAGTGCTAAACACTGAGCCATCATACAGTGCTAACCACTGAGCCACCATATACAGTGCTAACCACTGAGCCACCATAAGTGCTAACCTCTGAGCCACCATACAATGCTCTAACCACTGAGCCACCGTATACAGTGCTAACCTCTGAGCCACCATATAGTGCTAAACACTGAGCCATCATACAGTGCTAACCACTGAGCCACCATACAGTGCTAACCTCTGAGCCACCATACAATGCTCTAACCACTGAGCCACCGTATACAGTGCTAACCTCTGAGCCACCATAAGTGCTAAACACTGAGCCATCATTACAGTGCTAACCACTGAGCCACCATACACAGTGCTAACCACTGACCACCATACACAGTGCTAACCACTGAGCCATCATACAGTGCTAACCACTGAGCCACCATACAGTGCTAACTACTGAGCCACCATACAGTGCTAACCACTGAGCCACCATATACAGTGCTAACCACTGAGCCACCATACACAGTGCTAAACACTGAGCCATCATTACAGTGGCTAACCACTGAGCCACCATATACAGTGCTAACCACTGAGCCACCATACAGTGCTAACCTCTGAGCCACCATACAATGCTAACCACTGAGCCACCGTATACAGTGCTAACCTCTGAGCCACCATATAGTGCTAAACACTGAGCCATCATACAGTGCTAACCACTGAGCCACCATACACAGTGCTAACCACTGACCACCATACACAGTGCTAACCACTGAGCCATCATACAGTGCTAACCACTGAGCCACCATACAGTGCTAACTACTGAGCCACCATACAGTGCTAACCACTGAGCCACCATATACAGTGCTAACTACTGAGCCACCATACAGTGCTAACCACTGAGCCACCATACAGTGCTAACCACTGAGCCACCATATACAGTGCTAACCACTGAGCCACCATATACAGTGCTAACCACTGAGCCACCATATACAGTGCTAAACAATGAGCCACCAAATACACCATATAATTCTCGGAACAACCGCGTAGTTTCTGAAGAGAGGACTGTACTATTCAGCAGCTATTTCTAAGGGACCAGTTCATTTCACTGCACTCCCGATGCATCTTGCCTATTTGTGGAATATGTATACATTTATATATATTTATATATATATATATATATATATATATATATATATATATATATATTATATAAGAGAAAAAAACTGCACAGCACTCACAGACAATGTGAACTGGTGCCAGCAGGGACGCTGGGTCAATATACTAGAAAAAAACCTTGCAGCACTCAACTACAACCAATGATGTACATATGCTGACAAGCTTTATACATGAGAAAAAATTTAAAAACTTACGTTTTTTTCAAAAAACTCTAAATTATTAATAGTTTTTTTGAAATCTGAAGTTCTTAGGCCGGCTTCAGACTGCGTCTGACATCCGATCCGTAGCTGTCCACTTGAAGCAGACAGCCGCAGACCGGATCAGCAGACAGGACTGGGGCTATTGCCCTCCGATCCTGTGTGCAGCCGCATGCAGTTCCTGCTGCTAATAGGTGAGACCGCGGGCGCCGCGGTCCTGACTGTCAGGTGGTTCAGCTGCGTGCGGCTGCACACATGATCGGAGGGCATAATAGCCCCCAGTCATGTCTGCTGATCCGGTCTGCGGCTGATCCTCTGCCCCTCCAGCTACAGTCCTGCCCTCGTCCCTGCCCCCTGCCAGCCCTCGCCCTCCCGCCTCCAGCCCTCCTCTGACCCCTCCAGCCTCCTCTGCCCCCTCCAGCCGTCCTCTGACCCCTCCAGCCGTCCTCTGACCCCTCCAGCCGCTTGACCCTCCAGCCGTCCTCTGACCCCTCCAGCCGTCCTCCTGACCCCTCTCCAGCAGCCGTCCTCTGACCTCTGCCCCTCCAGCCGTCCTCTGACCCCCTCCAGCCGTCCTCTGACCCCCTCCAGCCGTCCTCTGCCCCTCCAGCCGTCCTCTGCCCCTCCACCGTCCTCTCCTAGCCGTCCTCTGCCCCCTCCAGCCGTCCTCTCCGCCCAGCCTCCAGCCGTCCTCTGCCCCTCCAGCCGTCCTCTGCCCCTCCCAGCCGTCCTCTGCCCTCTCCAGCCGTCCGCCCTCAGCTCTCTGCCCTTCCAGCCCGTCCCCAGCCGCCTCTCAGCCGTCCTCTCTCCCAGCCGTCCGCTCCGTCCGTCCCTGCCCTCTCAGCCGCCTCTCCCTCCAGCCTCCAGCCTCCTCTGCCTCTGCCTCCTCCGCCTCAGCCCTCCTCTGCCCCCTCCAGCCTCCTCTGCCCCCTCCAGCCTACAGCCCTCCTCTGCCCCCTCCAGCCTCCAGCCGTCCTCTGCCCTCTCCAGCCTCCAGCCTCCTCTGCCCTCTCCCAGCCTCCAGCCGTCCTCTGCCCTCTCCAGCCTCCAGCCGTCCTCTGCCCTCTCCAGCCTCCAGCCGTCCTCTGCCCTCTCCAGCCTCCAGCCGTCCTCTGCCCTCTCCAGCCTCCAGCCGTCCTCTGCCCTCTCCAGCCTCCAGCCGTCCTCTGCCCCTCCTCCAGCCTCCAACCGTCCTCTGCCCTCTCCCTCCAGCCGTCCTCTGCCCTCTCCAGCCGTCCTCTGCCCTCTCCAGCCGTCCTCTTGCCCTCTCCAGCCGTCCTCTGCCCTCTCCAGCCGTCCTCTGCCCTCTCCAGCCTCCAGCCTCCTCTCCAGCCTCCTCTCAGCCTCCAGCCGTCCTCTGCCCTCTCCAGCCTCCAGCCGTCCTCTCCCCTCCTCCAGCCGTCCTCTCCCTCTCCACCTCCCCTCTCTCCAGCCGTCCTCTCCCCTCTCCAGCCGTCCTCTGCCTTCTCCAGCCGTCCTCTGCCCTCTCCAGCCGTCCTCTGCCCTCTCCACCTCCAGCCGTCCTCTGCCCTCTCCAGCCTCAGCCGTCCTCTGCCCTCTCCAGCCTACAGCCGTCCTCTGCCCTCTCCAGCCTCCAGCCGTCCTCTGCCCTCTCCAGCCTCCAGCCGTCCTCTGCCCTCTCCAGCCTCCACCGTCCTCTGCCCTCTCCAGCCTCACCGTCCTCTGCCCTCTCCAGCCGTCCTCTGCCCTCTCCAGCCGTCCTCTGCCCCTCTCCAGCCGTCCTCTGCCCTCTCCAGCCGTCCTCTGCCCTCTCCAGCCGTCCTCTGCCCTCTCCAGCCGTCCTCTGCCCTCACTCCAGCCGTCCTCTGCCCTCTCCAGCCGTCCCCAGCCTCCCCGTCCTCTGCCCTCTCCAGCCGTCCTCTCCCCTCTCCAGCCGTCCTCTGCCCTCTCCAGCCGTCCTCTGCCCTCTCCAGCCTCCAGCCGTCCTCTGCCCTCTCCCAGCCGTCCTCTGCCGCCTCCAGCCGTCCCCTGCCCCCTACAGCCGTCCCCTGCCCTCTCCAGTCGTCCGGGGGTGCCCACATGTTGACTCAGGATCCAGGCGCCGGAGAAGACGCAGGGACGGTGGTAAGTATAGCGGAGTGTGTGTATGTGTGTTTATGCGCTGACCACTCTGCCCACGCCGCTGCGCTGACCACTCTGCGCACGCCGCTGCGCTGACCACTCTGCCCACGCCGCTGCGCTGACTAATCTCACCGCGCGCAGTGCTAGCCAGTGAGCCACCATATACTCTGCTACCCACAGAGCCGCCTGTATACACACAATTAATTTCACCGCACTACCCTAACTATTAGTAAATAAACTATACATGGATTCTAGACTACCCGATTCTTTAGAATCGGGCTGCCATCTAGTTTTTAAATAAATGTCGTCATTCAAAAGTTCAACTCGTCCTGCAAAAAACTACAAGAAGCTTCATATGTCTGTATTGACGGAAAAATAGAAAAGTTATGGAAGAAGAGGAAGGAAAACAGGAAATCACCCAGGGGTGAAGGGAAAATACAGGCTTGAGGGGAAGAACGGATGGACGGATGGAAAGACTGAAGGATGGACGGAAAGAAGGAAGGACGGATGGATGGACGGAAAGAATGAAGGACGGACGGAAAGAATAAAGGACGGACGGACAGAAAGAATAAAGGACGGACAGACGGAAAGAAGGACGGACGGACGGAAAGAAGGAAGGACCAACGGAAAGAAGGAAGGACGGACGGGAAGAAGGAAGGACGGACGGATGTAAAGAAGGAAGACGGAAAGAAGAAAGTACGGAAAGAAGAAAGGACAGACGGACAGAAAGAAGAAAGGACGGAAGGACAGACAAAAAGAAGGAAGGACAGAAAGTAGGAACGACTGATGGACAGACGGAAAGAAGGAAGGACAGAAAGAAGGAAGAACGGCACGGACGGTCGGAAATAAGGAAGGAGGGAAGGACGGATGGAAAGAAGGAAGGACGGAAAGAAGGAGGGACGGAAAGGACAGACGGATAGATGGACGGAAAGAAGGAAGGACAGATGGAAATAAAGGACGACGGAAAGAAGGACAGATGGAAGGATGGAAAGAAGGAAGGACAGAAAGAAGGACGGACGGAAAAAAGGAAGGAGGGAAGGACGGATGGAAAGAAGGAAGGACGGTCAGATGGACGGAAAGAAAGGACGAAAGACGGACTGAAAGAAGGACGGAAGGATGAACGGAAGGAAGGAAGGATGGATGGAAGGAAAGAAGGAAGGACGGGCGGACTGATGGGGCGACGGAAGCAAGGACTCCTCAACAATATCAAAATCCTTAGTATCATCTATCTCTCCATACATACACCCCACAACACTTCACACTGCTGCAGTTACTGAGTGGACAGGCTGATCCAATCAGTATTTGTGTCATTAGAGACACAGTGCTGACCATCCTTCACCCTGTACACTGTACCATATCTCCTGCTGTGTACAGACATCAGTGACACAGAGATGTCATTCACACAGCAGAGGCTTCGTTACATTGTCACAGATTCCATCAGTGTCTGCGGACCCCTGGGCAGAATAGAAGCTGCAGCTGGGCTCACACAGTCCATTCTCCTTCCCTGCTACTGATCACAGCCCAGGACAGTGCAGGGAAGGAATCACTGATAACGAGGGAGCTATTCATTGTAATCACGGAGCAGCCCTGAATACAGCACACGATTGTCCCTCCAGTGCAGACTTTCCGTACATCACTGGTGTCTGCACACTGTACATTCTCCTTCACTGCTCCAGATCACTGACAGCCCGGGAAGAATCGCTGATAAGAGCCCGGAGCTATTCATTGTAATCCCGGAGCGGCCCCCCCTGAGTGCAGCACATTGTCTCTTCTCTCTGCAGACTTTACATACATCACTGTGTCTGGCCGGGGGAGGAGCAGCTAATCCGGGCAGGTCTGCTCACAGCAATGGCTGCAGCCGAGGATCATTTTCTTCCTGTGGAGAGGCTGAGTCATGGAGATGGGGAGGGCGGGGATGTTGCTATGGGGGAGGGGTTGGGGTACAGTAGGTGGAAACGACCAGTGTTCATTATCATGCCAGAACACCCCCCCTGGTCGTTCTGTTCAGACACAAAACGAGTGTTATCTAGGAAACCCTGCAGAAAGCTGACACATAGTACATTACACATTGTCAGCATTAGGCAGCCTGGATATGCACTGAGATTATGTCACGAGCCCGGACAACCCCTTTAAGGTACCGTTACACGCTTCAATGTTGAAACGATATCACTAACGATCTCGGGGCGCGCAATCGTTAGGACACCGTTTTGAGATCGTTGGTGAGATGTCACACGCCTAGATATCGTGCATAACACACCAACAATCCAGCAAGCAGGTATCATTCGTACAACCCAGCGAACGATACTTGTTCACTGATGTGAATGGGCAAAGTCGTGAACGACATCGTTATTGCAGTGTCACACAGAAAGAAACAGCAGGTTGGCTGATCGTGGATCGTCTGATTTGAGAACATGTTCTCAAATCTGCGATCAACGATCCAATGATTTATCATACTCATATCTCGATGTTACACGCATTGACGTCCTGGCGATGTCGTTTGAACGTCTCAAAACCCTTGATGTTTAAGCGATATCGTTCACAATATCATATCGTGTAACGGGGCCTTTATGTTAACTTTAAGATCAAATGATTAACAAAGGGTTCCAACTCACAATGATAATTTTCCCTTCTATTTAACCCCTTAATGACAGCTGATACATTTTAAAACGGTGGTAAGAAATGAGTGTAAAATGTGCCCCATTCTTGGAAAATCTCCAGGATTTGAGCTACTCAGGGTAACTGGGACCCTGGAGATCATGTTCCTTGCCCCTTTTACTGGTCCACTCTCGCGTGATCACCATTAATAGAAAAAAAATGGTGTCTCCAGGTTTCCTGAAACCTTATTAAATCTCTGCCCCATGCCCCTCCTCTTATTCCCAGTCCAAAATGGCTGGTGTTTGTGCTGTGCTCCCTCCAAGATCTGCTTCTGGCACCCAGCAATTGTGAGGAACCAATTTAATTGCTTCCTGACATTTGAACACTGTGATAGTACCTATCACAGTACTCAAAACCCCAATATTTAGAAAATTTTAGGAGCACTTGGGTGAGCCTTTCCCCTCTCTGCCTCATGGTTATTCTGGGAGAGAAGAGAGATACACTACAAGTGTTGTCAGTGAAGGAAAAAAAAAAATTCAGCAATTTATGGAAATAAATTCTTCCACAATATACAAATCGTTCCCTTGATCATCCCCTTTCTCACTGTCATCCCCTAGTCAGATAAATAAAAAAAATATAAAATTTTTTTTCTTTTTATTTGTTAGTAAAATGGTTACAAACTATTTGTAGGCTTACAAACTAGGGTTAGTGGAAGGGTTTCAAACTAGCGTTAAAAACTAGTATAAAGGAGTAATAAAAATTGATGCTAGTGTTAGATTAGATTTAGTTTTTTTCGTTAGGCAGGTGTACAAAATAGAATGTTTACTGCAGAGTACATAATGTTTGAGTCTGACAGTTCTGGGATGGATGCTGGGATGAACTGTTTTCAGACAGGGAAGACTCGGATTCCTCCATGGGACCTTAAAGCTGCTGGCAATGGAGTCAGTCGTTCCTGCTGAAATATACTATATTTATATACTATATAGCACTAGATACTGAAACATCAGAGGCAGGGCCAGATACAGCAATCCTTCTTCCAAACTGGTCTCATAACCAGTCATTTTTCCCATAAATTTCCACTTTTGTAGCAGCCCGTGAAATCAAATTAAGTTTACTCCCTTTGATGTTCTCAAAATCTTTGCAAGCAATGATGTACTTGAACTTTGCCAACCGAACAAATATATATGCCCAGCAATACATTTTCTCAAATCCCACATCCATCCATTCCCGTTCCTGGTTCTGCACAACTGTCTTGGAAAATTATACAAAAATTAGGACATTACCCTGAATATATAAATAATAATATATAGAAAATTATATAGAAAATCCCAAACAGTACTAGTGTATACGATATTCTATATAATTATCTATTTCAGAAGATCCTATATATCCTATTGGTCATGGATAGGATAGTAAAAAAACAAACACTCTGTTTTCCTATTGGGCAACTAAATCTTTTCACAGAACCCCTATATTTGCAGCCATAATGCCCCAATCCTGATATGAAACCCTAAGATTCCTTCATTTTAATGATGATTCCCAAGTACCCCAAGAAATGACCCCAATTGTAATAACCTATATAAATTGGCACCCTTAATTTACCTCCCAATAGAACAATTTCTAAATTCTTATACCCCAGAGAAAAATATTTCTATTGATGAGTCCTTGATGAGTTTCAACGATCGTCTGTCATTTCACTAATTTATCAAGTGCATCTTTCTCATTTATGAAGGGATCATTAAATCAACCCATCAAACTACAAATTTGCTATCCAAAATTTAAATATTGTTCCTTCCATTCCGAGTCCTGACATTTGTCCAAACAGAACTTTTTCAATACATGTGGGGGATCACCACATAAAAAAAGTGTTGAACAAACTGCAGGGTCCACTTTTTGGTGATAGTTCTTGTGAAAGTGAAAGATTTGGTGCTAAGGCAACATTTGTGTGAAAAAAAAATAATTTTTCAATTTGAGGACCAATTGTTATCAAATTCTGTGAAGTACCTGTGGGATAAATATGCTCAATATTCCTGTTGTGAAAATATGTATTTATAGGGTAAAGAATTATCTGCAGTGAATCAACATTTGTTCACAGGTTGCTTCCCTACACAAAAGGTCATGACCTGTATTTGGCTTCTACTCAGGGTCTGAGACCCGGGGTGGTCTTCCTGAGAACAAATAGTCTATGGGTGTACTTCAGCACACAATAAAGAAAAATTGAGAACCATGTAACAAGTATCCAGTCTGTTTATTAATCAATGGCTTTGTACAAACCATAGATTATTGTATGTCCCGACGTTTTGGGTCGCTCATGAGCATTTTTCAAAGAAACAATATCTACAACAGATAAATAATGGGAAAACAAGTGTCAGTACAGTTGATATAATAAACCAGGGATTTTACAAGTAAGCAGACAATGAACGTAGTTAATGATAAAAATATACACGTGACAATTAGAGAAACGTGAAAAGCAAAATAAAGATTAAGACGTAGGTTACATTACATCATGTACATAGTTGTTCAGGATGGGAAACAGCATAATTAAACGTAAAAAGAACCAATTGTGGTCAACAATCGTGACATGAATTATCTATGTTTTGTGGGTTTTGCTTGGTCATGGATAGGATATATAGGAGCTTCTGAAATAGATAGTTATATAGAAATTCCCAAACAGTACTAGTGTATAGGATATCTATTATATAATCGCGAATCGGAAAAGCGCCCCTCCGCGCGCTACTTCCGGCGTGGTCATGTGGATACGAATTTAACATTGGGCGCGAAGCGCCCAATGCTGCGCGAGCAATGGCCGCGAGGCCATTGCGAGTCGCTGGCCCAGGGCGAGCAATGGCCGCGAAGCAGCCATTGCGAGCCGCTGCCCCAAAATCGATCCACAGCCTCGGCTACAAATTTACCGATTTACCGCTCAGGTAGCGCGAGCAATGGCCGCGAGGCCATTGCGAGTCGCTGCCTGAGCCGCAACTCGCTCCCCGGGGACCATGGAGCGGAGGCGGCATAGCCGCCTCCGCTCCCGGCTACCCACAACTCGCCCCCCCAATGTCCGCACAGCCTCACCCAGGTCCAAACAGGCCCCCCATGTCCGCATAGCCCCCCCCCATCTCCGCACAGCCACCCCCATGTCCGCACAGCCCCCCCCATGTCCGCACAGCCCCCCCCCCCATGTCCGCACAGCCCTCCCCCCCATGTCCGCACAGCCCCCCCCCCATGTCCGCACAGCCCCCCATGTCCGCACAGCCCACCCCCATGTCCGCACACCCACCCCCATGTCCGCACAGCCCCCCCATGTCCGCACACCCACCCCCATGTCCGCACACCCACCCCGCAACAAAACCACCCCGCCGCACCTAAGGCCCTACCCCCTAAGTCCGCCCCACCCCTACACGCTAAGCTCCGACCACCTAACCCCCGACCCGCAGCATCCTAAGCCCCTGCCGATACCCCCTAAGCCCCGCCGTCTACCCCTAAGCCACCGCCGCCCCTAAGCCCCTACCCCCTAAGCCCCGCAGCAGCCCCGACCACCTAACCCCCGACCCGCAGTATCCTAAGCCCCCGCCGATACCCCCTAAGCCCCGCCGTCTACCCCCTAAGCCACCGCCGCCCTTAAGCCCCTACCCCCTAAGCCCCGCAGCAGCCCCTAAGCCCCTACCCCCTAAGCCCCGCAGCAGCCCCTAAGCCCCTACCCCCTAAGCCCCGCAGCAGCTCCTAAGCCCCTACCCCCTAAGACCCGTAGCATCCTAGGCCCCCGCCGATACCCCCTAAGCCATGCCGCCTACCCCCTAAGGCACCACCGCCCCTAACACCCTACCCCCTAACCCCCGTAGCATCCTAGGCCCCCGCCGATACCCCCTAAGTCCGCCGCACCCGTACACGCTAAGCCCCGACCACCTAACCCCCGACCCGCAGCATCCTAAGCCCCCGCCGATACCCCCTAAGCCCGCCGTCTACCCCTGCCCCTCTCGCTAAAGCCCTACACCCTAAGCCCCCGCAGTCCCCTAACCTAACGCCGCTGTCACCTAAGGCCCTACACCCGAAGCCCCCGCCGTCCCCTAACCTAACGTCACCGTCGATCACTTACATGCCTTCAAGTCATCTGATCGTCCGTCCGATCCATAAGTCCTCCGTCCGGCCAGGCGTCCTCTTCCTCCGACCCCGGGGGTCTTCTCTCTTCTTTCCGCCATCTCCGCCTCTTCGTCCGGCCCCGGGGATCTTCTGTCTTCTTTTCGCTAACTTCCACCTCCGACGTCCTCTTCCTTCTCATTAAGATAGAATGGACGAAAAATCCCCCATTCTAACTCAATGAGATCTGAGGCCCTCTTCTGATTGGTCGCTGTATACTGCCCTCAGCCAATCAGAAGAGCCCCTCAGACTGAGACGCAGTTCTCATTCAGGTCCGCCTTTTTTTTCCCCATTGACATACATTAGCGATGTGTCTGCGATTTTATGGCCGGCCACCTGGTTCTATTTGTCGGCCCTAAAATCGCGGACACACCGCTAATGCATGTCTATGGGCAGTCAGCCCGATTTCGGATTGGACGCCGACCAATCAGAATTCGAGCTGACTGCCCATAGACATGCATTAGCGGTGTGTCCGCGATTTTAGGGCCGACAAATAGAACCAGGTGGCCGGCCATAAAATCGCCGACACACCGCTAATGTATGTCAATGGGGAAAAAAAAGGCGGACCTGAATGAGAACTGTGTCTCACTCGCAAGTAAAAAAATAAATAAATTTAATAATAAAAAAAATAATTAAAAAATAATTAAAAAATAATTAAAAAATAATAAATAATTAAATAAAAATAATAATAAAAAAAAAAAAAATGCGGACCTGAATGAGAACTGTGTCTCAGTCTGACTTAAAAAAATAAATAAATTAAATAATAAAAAAAATTATTTAAAAATAATTAAAAAATAATAAAAAAATAAATAAAAAATAATAAATAATTCAATAAAAATAATAATAAAAAAAATAAATATATGCTAATTATATCAGCCCTTCCAGCGGACCTGAATGAGAACTGGGTCTCAGCCTAAATAATAAATTTAATAATAAAAAAAATAATTAAAAAATAATAAAAAAATAATATAAAAATAAATAAAAAATAATAAATAATTCAATAAAAATAATAATAAAAAAAATAAATATATGCTAATTATGTCAGCCCTTCCAGCGGACCTGAATGAGAACTGGGTCTCAGCCTAAATAATAAATTTAATAATAAAAAAAATAATTAAAAAATAATTAAAAAATAATTACAAAATAATAAAAAAATAAATAAAAAATAATAAATAATTCAATAAAAATAATAATAAAAAAAATAAATATATGCTAATTATATCAGCCCTTCCAGCGGACCTGAATGAGAACTGGGTCTCAGCCTAAATAATAAATTTAATAATAAAAAAAATAATTAAAAAATAATAACAAAATAAATAAAAAATAATAAATAATTCAATAAAAATAATAATAAAAAAAATAAATATATGCTAATTATATCAGCCCTTCCAGCGGACCTGAATGAGAACTGGGTCTCAGCCTAAATAATAAATTTAATAATAAAAAAAATAATTAAAAAATAATAAAAAAATAAATAAAAAATAATAAATAATTAAATAAAAAATAATAATTAAAAAAAAAATTCTAATAATAATGATATTACTGCTAATAATAATGCTATTAATGCTAATAATTATGCTATTAATGCTAATAATAATGTTATTAATGCTATTATTAATGCTAATAATCCTATTATTAATGCTATTAATGCTAATAATAATGCTATTAATGCTATTAATAATGTTATTAATGCTATTATTAATGCTAATAATGCTATTATTAATGCTATTTATGCTAATAATAATGCTATTAATGCTATTAATAATGCTATTAATGCTATTACTTATGCTATTAATGCTATTAATGCTAATATTTATCCTATTAATGGTATTATTAATGCTATTAATGCTAATAATAATGCTATTAATGCTATTAATGCTAATAATAATGCTATTAATGCTATTAATAATGTTATTAATGCTATTATTAATGCTAATAATGTATTATTAATGCTATTAATGCTATTAATAATGCTATTAATGCTATTAATTATGCTATTAATGCTATTAATGCTAATATTTATCCTATTAATGCTATTAATGCTATTAATAATGCTATTCATGCTAATAATATTGCTATTAATGCTCTTTATGCTAATACTAATGCTATTAATGCTATTTTTTATGCTATTAATTCTATTATTTATGCTATTAATGCTATTAATAATGCTATTAATAATGCTATTAATCCTATTAATGCTATTAATAATGCTATTCATGCTATTAATAATACTATTAATGCTATTAATGCTCATAATAATGCTATTAATGCTATTAATAATGTTATTAATGCTATTATTAATGCTAATAATGCTATTATTAATGCTATTAATGCTAATAATAATGCTATTAATGCTATTAATAATGTTATTAATGCTATTATTAATGCTAATAATGCTATTATTAATGCTATTTATGCTAATAATAATGCTATTAATGCTATTAATAATGCTATTAATGCTATTATTTATGCTATTAATGCTATTAATGCTAATATTTATCCTATTAATGGTATTATTAATGCTATTAATGCTAATAATAATGCTATTAATGCTATTAATGCTAATAATAATGCTATTAATGCTATTATTAATGTTATTAATGCTATTATTAATGCTAATAATGCTATTATTAATGCTATTAATGCTAATAATAATGCTATTAATGCTATTAATAATGCTCTTAATGCTATTAATGCTAATATTTATCCTATTAATGGTATTATTAATGCTATTAATAATGCTATTAATGCTAATATTTATCCTATTAATGCTATTAATGCTATTAATAATGCTATTAATGCTATTAATTATGCTATTATTGCTATTAATGCTAATATTTATCCTATTCATGGTATTATTAATGCTATTAATGCTAATAATAATGCTATTAATGCTATTAATGCTAATAATAATGCTATTAATGCTATTAATAATGTTATTAATGCTATTATTAATGCTAATAATGCTATTATTAATGCTATTAATGCCAATAATAATGCTATTAATAATGCTATTAATGCTATTAATGCTAATATTTATCCTATTAATGCTATTAATGCTAATAATAATGCTATTAATGCTATTAATTATGCTATTAATGCTATTAATTATGCTATTAATGCTATCAATGCTAATATTTATCCTATTAATGGCATTATTAATGCTATTAATGCTAATAATAATGCTATTAATGCTAATAATAATGCTATTAATGCTATTAATAATGTTATTAATGCTATTATTAATGGTATTAATGGTATTATTAATGCTATTAATGCTATTAATAATGCTATTAATGCTATTAATTATGCTATTAATGCTATTAATGCTAATATTTATCCTATTAATGCTATTAATATTGCTATTAATGCTAATACTAATGCTATTAATGCTATTAATAATGTTATTAATGCTATTATTAATGCTAATAATGCTATTATTAATGCTAATAATAATGCTATTAATGCTATTAATAATGTTATTAATCCTATTATTAATGCTAATAATGCTATTATTAATGCTATTAATGCTAATAATAATACTATTAATGCTATTAATAATGTTATTAATGCTATTATTAATGCTAATAATGTTATTATTAATGCTATTAATGCTAATAATAATGCTATTAATGCTATTAATAATGTTATTAATGCTATTATTAATGCTAATAATGCTATTATTAATGCTATTAATGCTAATAATAATGCTATTAATGCTAGTAATAATGTTATTAATGCTATTAATAATGCTATTATTGCTAATAATAATGCTATTAATGCTATTAATACTGTTATTAATGCTCATAATACTGCTAATAATGCTATTAATACTGCTATTACTGCTAATAATAATGCTATGGCTTATATTATTGCTATTGATGATGCGATTATTATTTAAAAATGTTTAAAAAAACAATAAACATATTTTAGATACCCGATGCATTTGCATCAGGCTAACAGCCATAACTACTATAATCAAATTAATGCACGTTCTAGAATCCCGATGCATTTGCATCGGGCTCACAGCTAGTTCTATATAATTTTCTAGTTCAGAAGCTCCTATATATCCTATCCATGACCAAGCAAACCCTTATCCAGTAGTGATTCAGCAGCCTCAAGACACAATCACAAATTAAAAAAATAAAGGACTAAGTGGTATCCAGTATGGAACCCGGTAATACATACAAACTTTTGATTCTATCTGATTGTAAATATTTCACATGTATATGGGAAACCCCATTAGTGTTAACATACAGGTATTTTTACTTTCTTATTTTATAACAATCAAAAGGATAACTCACTTTATCCTAGGTGATAAGTATTCGTGCATTTATAACGAGCATACTTAACTTATTAGAAATCAGGTACAGGTGACACTATATTGTTCATTTATGACCTCCTTTCCCTTGCCTCCGTTACCTCTTTCTAGGGTCATTAAGCTTAGTCTTTGACTTTATATCTTTTATTTCATTGGTTTCTGACTCTAGCAACCCTGTTTGACTACCTTTTAGTTTTTTTGTTTTTACTCATTACTCTTCTTTATCCTGCCTTATAGTTTGTTGGATAACAATGTCTATAGACTTCTTGTTGATCTTTCTATTTTTATTAGCGGGTTAGTAAATCACGCCATTCACATGATAGTCTCCTTACCAAGTTCATGATCTCTCTAGGTTCACTTTGATCCACTTGGTTTATACAATTCTCCGCCCACCACCGACGTGGCACAAATTTACAAAAAATAGGTAATTCAAATCATGATTTTGACTGCAAGTGGTTCTTTTTACGTTTAATTATGCTGGTAACCAGCATGAACTACGTAAATGATGTAATGTACCCTACAACTTACTTTTGCCTATTTTGCTTTACACATTTCTCTAATTGTCACATGTGTATATTTTTATCATTGACTGTGTACATTATCTGCCTGGTTTATTATACCAGCTGTACTGATACTTGTTTTATCATTATATATGTATTGTAGATAGACTACTAGTGGATTTTTTACTTCTGAGCAACACTTAGTGGTGAGCCCTTCTTCTCTCCCTCCTTTCATGAGAACAAAGTCCAAACACCTCTAGAGAGCTTCAAAGAAGGTGAAAGATGGTCACTAGGAAAATGCACTAAAACAAAGAATATTGAAAATGAAATGTATTCATTGTATTCATAAATTAGACATGGTCCAGTTACAGATCCAGGATTAGAATATTAAAATTAAAGGACAGTACTACAAATTCAACCTCAAACCTAGGCCTATATAAAGGCCACCCAGGCAAAGAGAGAGTGCTGACAGATTGGGGGATTAGACGACTGATTGTGATCCATATTTTCATATTTTCTCCCCAAGGGAGCAGAAGAACATTATACTGCAAAGTTTAGGCATTCTGTAATTTTCTCCCTTTTATTTTATAACTGTTTTGCATATCTGCATATCCATTTTTTTTCATTGATATCTTTTTTATTGTAAGCACTGTAACTTTATATTAAAGATTTAAACTGTAATAAGATTGACCCTTGTAATCTCTAAAAGAATCCAAAGTCTTGGAGTTTGTGATCTGACTGGCAGACAGTAGTAGCATATTTCAGGGTCTCCACACCCTGTGTGTTTTGAAGAGTGGTGGCAGCCTGTTGTGTAGCTGGGGATGTGTAGTCTGTTTTGAAGTGTGATTTATGCTCACTTTTTAGCCTAGAACAGGGGTTGATTGTTAGATTGAGTGAGAGTAAATATCCTAACATGAGTAAATTATCAGTATTTTATGCTTATTTCATTAATTGAATATATTTTAAAGCACAGAATAAAAATGTAAATGAGATAAATGAAAAAGAAAACTTATCAAAATTGGAGAATACTTTAATATACCTGCAAGTTATTGGTGTTAATCTGGCACCTCATGTGAATTTCCTTAATTATCTGACAAACCCTATTTAACTGCCGGTCTAATTTTCCAGTTTGCTCTCACTTTGGTAAACTGGTGTGTCGTTCAGAAGTGACTAAAACCCTCCAGCACCAGGCTGTCCAGATAAAGGCCAAAGGGGTCACCCTATCAGCCATAGCAACCAAAGTTGATGCTTCCAAGTCTGTAATTTGTAGAGTATTGCATCTTTACAACATGACAAACTCTTTCAAGTACCCCAAGAAGGCTGGCTGCCCTTGAAAGACAAATGCAAGAGAGGACAGGATAATGCGGAGAATCTCCATGGGTGATCAATGTCAACACTGCAGCTGGAATAGATCGCCAGTTCAGTTTCGCCTCCTGCAGTGACGTCACCGCTTTTCCCCGCCCTGCTCCATGGATAACATGGAGCAGGGCGTGTAAAGGAGCTGACTTCACCGCAGGAGGCAGGGCAGGCAGACAGTACCACCAAAAAGATCCCTCACTCTGTGCCTGCGTCCAGCTTCTCATGCAGCAGGTGCAAGAGAGGGAGACCATGACTGACAGAAGGGAGGATAATAAATACAGGGGGCATGAAATTGCCCTGTGAAGAGAAGTGGCTCCAGCCACTACACTCCACCTCTTTGGCTCCACATTGTAAGTTTTAAATTCTGGATACTGGAACCCGCAGAAGTATCACTACACGATACGAAACGGTACCGTCGTTCCGACGGCCTCTCACTCCCTCTCCCCACCGCACCAACAATGTTTTAATGGATTAAGCCACCTTGATTAAAACACTCTTCCACCAGCCTACATGGTGAGTGCCGCCTTCCTTTATTCACTTCTTTATGAATCTTAGATTGCTTGTTCTAAGGCTGTGCAACACCAGGCACCGGGGGATAGCCAACAGGCTGTTAGCAGAGCTCCACGTGTGTAGTGCCCGGTCAGTGGACTTTTTTCTGCACGAGACAAATATACTGTAGTTATATAATCCTTTTAAGACTACACATTTCATCACAATTGTACTTTTATCTTGTTCTAAAGTCAAACTGAACTGACACTCTGTTTATACTGGTTGTAGAGGAAGGATCTCACGTAATATGGGTGTCACTTCAATTAAAATGGGGTGTAATATACCATAGTAGAAATAGTATTGAAAAAGAAGCTAATAAAAATAATGTGCTTATCAAGTTCAGAAAAAAAATAAAATCAAACGAAAATGACAACCAACATACTTGGAACTATCTTTCCTTGCATTATGTGGACATGAAAAAAAAAAATATATATATATATATATACTAGATGGCGGCCCGATTCTAAAGAATCGGGTAGTCTAGAATCCATATATAGTTTTATTTACTAATAGATGGTGGCCCGATTCTAACACATCGGGTATTCTAGAATATGTATGTAGTTTATTTATGAAGATTTAAGAATAATGCAATGAATACACAGGTTTTTCGGGATAAAATATATATATTATCATTTAAATCCTGCGGCAATATCACTGATTGGTCACAGCCGGCCATGACCAGTCAGCGAAGACGGTTTAAATCCCACGCCAATATCGCTGATTGTTTGCTTCCGCCCATTTGAGATGTGGTTGGGGACTGCCCCTTTTAGATGTGGTTGAGGACTGCTCCTTTAAGATGTGGTTGGCGACTGCCCCATTAAGATGTGGTTGGGACTGTTTCTTTAAGATGTGTTTGGGGACCACCCGTTTAAGAAGTGCTTGGGGACTGCTCCTTTAAGAGGTTGAGGACAGCCCCTTTAAGAAGTGGTTGGGGTCCACTCCTTTAAAACATGGTTGGGGATGGCCCCTTTAAGACGTGGTTATGGACAGCCCCTTTAAGAAGTTATTGGGGACTGTCCCTTTAAGAGGTTGGGGACCACCCCTTTAAGAAGTGGTTGGGGACCACCCCTTTAACACGTGGTTGGGGAGACGTGGTTGCGACTGCCCCTTTAAAAAGTTGTTGGGGACTGCACCTTTAAGAGGTTGGGGACAGCCCCTTTAAGAACTGGTTGGGGACGGTCCCTTTAAGATGTGGTTGGGGACCACCCTTTTAAGACATGTTTGGGGACTGCTCCTTTAAGAGGTTGGGGTCCGCCCCTTTAAGAACTGGTTGGGGATGGCCCTTTTAAGACGTGGTTGTGGACTACCCCTTTAAGACATGGTTGGGGACTGCCCCTTTAAGACGTGGTTGGGGACTGCCCCTTTAAGACGTGGTTGGGGACCACCCCTTAAGATGTGGTTAGGACTGTTTCTTTAAGATGTGTTTGGGGACTGCCCCTTTAAGAGGTTGAGGACAGCCCCTTTAAGAAGTGGCTGGGGTCCACTCCTGTAAGACATGTTTGGGGATGGCCCCTTTAAGACGTGGTTATGGACAGCCCCTTTAAGAAGTTATTGGGGACTGTCCCTTTAAGAGGTTGGGGACCACCCCTTTAAGAAGTGGTCGGGGACTGCCCCTTTAAGACATAATTGGGTGCTGCCACTTTAAAATGTGGTTGGGGACCGCCCTCTAAGACGTGGTTGGAAACTTCCCCTTTAAGATGTGGTTGGGGACTGGCCTTTTAACACGTGGTTGGGACTGGCCCTTTAAAAAGTTGTTGGGGACTGCCCCTTTAAGAGGTTGGGGACCGCCCCTTTAAGATGTGGTTGGGGACCACCCCTTTAAGATGTGGTTGGGGACTGCACCTTTAAGACGTGGTTTGGGACCACCTCTTTAAGATGTGGTTGGGGACTGCCCCTTTAAAAAGTGGTTGGGGTCCGCCCCTTTAAGAACTGGTTGGGGATGGCCCCTTTAAGACGTGGTTGTGGACCACCCCTTTAAGACATGGTTGGGGACTGGCCTTTTAAGACATGGTTGGGGACTGCCCCTTTAAGACGTGGTTGGGGACCGCCCCTTTAAGAAGTGGTTGGGGACCGCCCCTTTAAAATGTGGTTGGGGACTGCCCCTTTAAAAAGTGGTTGGGGACTGCCCCTTTAAAAAGTGGTTGGGGACAGCCCCTTTAAGAAGTGGTTGGGGTCCGCTACTTTAAGAACTGGTTGTGGACAGCCCCTTTAAGACATGGTTGGGGACCGCCCCTTTAAGACGTTGTAGGGGACCGCCCCTTTAAGATGTGGTTGGGGACTGCCCCTTTAAAAAGTAGTTGGGGTCCGGCTCTTTAAGAACTGGTTGGGGATGGGCCCTTTAAGAAGTGGTTGGTTGGGGACTGCCCCTTTAAAAAGTGGTTGGGGACCGCCCCTTTTATTTATCTCCGGATATTTATCTCCGGACAAAGCCACGGAAGTTGGCTTTTGACAGGAAGTAGAATTCTAGGCAATTATATAGTAGATATATATATATCTATACATAATCTGCAGTTTAGAGCTTCCGGCCACTGTGCCGCTATGGAGCAAGGGCGCCTGCACTAAACTGCAGATTTTGCCTGCCTACCCCGGAAGAGCCGCCATATTGCGACACCCATCACGCTGCCTGGCGCCGGCTCCCTGCATGCTCCCGTCACTGCACAACCCCACACGCTGCTGCCTCCACCACCGCCACACTCTCTTTACAGCCTCCAGGCCCTCCGCCCGCCGCCCGCCGGCTAAGCCACATTGCACAAGGGCCTGCCGCCCGCCGCAGCCCGGGGAGCCCTATTACTGAAGTGGCCGCCGGCACCATCAGCGGCCCCCTTCATCACCGCTACAGAGGAGGACTGAGGAGGAGGACGACATTGGAGTCTGGAGGAGGACACAGGAGTCTGCCCCTCCGTCTGGAGCAACAGGACAGAGGAGTCTGCAGGAGGACACACGAGCATGGAGGGAGGAGGAGGACAGAGGACCATGCACGGAGGAAGAGGTCAGAGGAGCATGGACGTCTCTGTCCACTCTATCCCTCATGTGTCTCTGTCCACTCTGTCCCTCATGTGTCTCTGTCCACTCTGTCCCTCATGTGTCTCTGTCCACTCTGTCCCTCATGTGTCTCTGTCCACTCTGTCCCTCATGTGTCTCTCTCCACTCTGTCCCTCATGTGTCTCTGTCCACTCTGTCCCTCATGTGTCTCTGTCCACTCTGTCCCTCATGTGTCTCTGTCCACTCTGTCCCTCATGTGTCTCTGTCCACTCTGTCCCTCATGTGTCTCTTTCCAATCTGTACCTCATGTGTCTCTGTCCACTTTGTCCCTCGTGTGTCTCTGTCCACTCTGTCCCTCATGTGTCTCTGTCCACACTGTCCCTCATGTGTCTCTGTCCACTCTGTCCCTCATGTGTCTCTGTCCACTCTGTCCCTCATGTGTCTCTGTCCACTCTGTCCCTCATGTGTCTTTGTCCACTCTGTCCCTCATGTGTCTCTGTCCACTCTGTCCCTCCTGTGTCTCTGTCCACTCTGTCCCTCATGTGTCTCTGTCCACTCTGTCCCTCATGTGTCTCTGTACACTCTGTCCCTCATGTGTCTCGGTCCACTCTGTCCCTCCTGTGTCTCTGTCCACTCTGTCCCTCATGTGTCTCTGTCCACTCTGTCCCTTATGTGTCTCTGTCCACTCTGTCCCTCATGTGTCTCAGTCCACGCTGTCCCTCCTGTGTCTCTGTCCACTCTGTCCCTCATGTGTCTCTGTTCACTCTGTCCCTCATGTGTCGCTGTCCACTCTATCCCTCCTGTGTCTCTGTCCACTCTGTCCCTCATGTGTCTCTGTCCACTCTGTCCCTCATGTGTCTCTGTCCACACTGTCCCTCATGTGTCTCTGTCCACTCTGTCCCTCATGTGTCTCTGTCCACTCTGTCCCTCATGTGTCTCTTGTCCACTCTGTCCCTCATGTGTCTCTGTCCACTCTGTCCCTCATGTGTCTCTGTACACTCTGTCCCTCATGTGTCTCTGTCCCTCATGTGTCTCTGTCCACTCTGTCCCACATGTGTCTCTGTCCACTCTGTCCCTCATGTGTCTCTGTCCACTCTGTCCCTCATGTGTCTCTGTCCCTCATGTGTCTCTGTCCACTCTGTCCCTCATGTGTCTCTGTCCACTCTGTCCCTCATGTGTCTCTGTCCCTCATGTGTCTCTGTCCACTCTGTCCCTCATGTGTCTCTGTCCACTCTGTCCCTCATGTGTCTCTGTCCACTTTGTCCCTCATGTGTCTCTGTCCACTATGTCCCTCATGTGTCTCTGTCCACTCTGTCCCTCATGTGTCTCTGTCCACTCTGTCCCTCATGTGTCTCTGTCCACTCTGTCCTTCATGTGTCTCGGTCCACTCTGTCCCTCATGTGTCTCGGTCCACTCTGTCCCTCATGTGTCTCGGTCCACTCTGTCCCTCATGTGTCTCGGTCCACTCTGTCCCTCATGTGTCTCGGTCCGCTCTGTCCCTCATGTGTCTCGGTCCACTCTGTCCCTCATGTGTCTCTGTCCACTCTGTCCCTCATGTGTCTCGGTCCACTCTGTCCCTCATGTGTCTCGGTCCACTCTGTCCCTCATGTGTCTCGGTCCACTCTGTCCCTCATGTGTCTCGGTCCACTCTGTCCCTCATGTGTCTCGGTCCACTCTGTCCCTCATGTATGTCTCTCTGTCCACTCTGTCCCTCATGTCTCTCTGTCCACTCTGTCCCTCATGTCTCTCTGTCCACTCTGTCCCTCATGTTTCTCTGTCCACCTGTCCCTCATGTCTCTCTGTCCACTCTGTCCCTCATGTGTCTCTGTCCACTCTGTCCCTCATGTGTCTCTGTCCACTCTGTCCCTCATGTGTCTCTGTCCACTCTGTGTCTCATGTGTCTCTGTCCACTCTGTGTCTCATGTGTCTCTGTCCACTCTGTGTCTCATGTGTCTCTGTCCACTCTGTGTCTTGTGTGTCTCTGTCCACTCTGTGTCTCATCTGTCTCTGTCCATTCTGTGTCTCATGTCTCTGTCCACTCTTTGTCTCATGTCTCTCTGTCCACTCTGTGTCTCCTGTCTCTCTGTCCACTCTGTGTCTCCTGTCTCTCTGTCCACTCTGTGTCTCATGTCTCTCTGTCCACTCTGTGTTTCATGTGTCTCTGTCCACTCTGTGTGTCATGTTTCTCTGTCCACTCTGTGTGTCATGTGTCTCTGTCCACTCTGTGTGTAATGTCTCTCTGTCCACTCTGTGTCTAATGTCTCTCTATCCAATCTGTGTCTAATGTCTCTCTGTCCACTCTGTGTCTAATGTCTCTCTGTCCACTCTGTGTCTAATGTCTCTCTGTCCACTCTGTGTCTAATGTCTCTCTGTCCACTCTGTGTCTAATGTCTCTACACTCTGTCTAATGTCTGTATACTGTGTGTAATCTCTGCATACTGTGTGTCTATACAATGTTTCATGTATGTATATACTGTGTGCTTCTCTCCTCACCCCTCCACAACTGAGCCGCATCTCTCCTCAACCCTACACCACTAAGCCGCTTCTCTCCTCACCCCTCCACCACTAAGCCGCTTCTCTCCTCACCCCTCCACCACTGAACCGCATCTCTCCTCACCCCTCCTCCACAGCCGCTTCTCTCCTCACCCCTCCACCACAGAGCCGCATCTCTCCTCACTGCTCCACCACAGAGCCGCATCTCTCCTCACCCCTCCACCACAGAGCCGCCTCTATACTCTACTACCCACAGAGCCGCCTCGATACTCTGCTACCCACACAGCCGCCTCCATACTCTGCTACCCACAGAGCCGCCTCGATACTCTGCTGCCCACAGAGCCACCTGTATACTCTGCTACCCACAGAGCCGCCTCCATACACTGCTACCCACAGAGCCGCCTGTATATTCTGCTACCCACAGAGCCGCCTGTATACTCTGCTACCCACAGAGCCGCCTGTATATTCTGCTACCCACAGAGCCGCCTACATACTCTGCTACCCACAGAGCCGCCTATATACTCTGATACCCACTGACCCACCTGTATACACACAATTTATTTCACCCCGCTCCCGATGCAATTGCATCGGGCCTTTTTACTAGTCTACTTATATAATTGGGAGTTTGGGATTCGGGCACTGTAACCGAATCCCAAAATCCTTTGCGGCACTGCGAGCGATGATTGCATCGGGCCTTTTTACTAGTATATATATATATATATACAAAAAAAAAACAGGCAGCACTCCTATAACATCTCAAAGTGGACTTTATTCCAGCCTTATGAGTGGAATAAAGTCCACTTTGAGATGTTATAGGAGTGCTGCCTGTTTTTTTTTTTTTTGATGTATTGGAGGACGGATGAAGCACCGTTTATGCAGGAAGTATTGCACCCGCTTTTATTAATAAGGTTGTGCTGATTCTATTTTTACATTTTTATATATATATATATATATATATATATATATATATATATATACAGAACAGAAAAAACTGCACAGCACTCACAGACATAATGTAAACTGGTGCCAGCAGGGACACTGGGTCAAACAAATAGAAAATAATTCTCTGCAGCACTCAGCTACTACCAATGTGCAAACATGCTAACAAGCGGTAGATATTTGAGGAAAAAATTAAAAACTTACGTTTTTTTCAAAAAACTCAAAAATCTTATTTTTTTATTTTCTTGGGGTTCTTGGTACGCACATTGGCCAATGTCCGTTTGCTCATCAGCCGCAAATATATACCGCTTGTTACCATGTTTGCACATTGGTAGTAGCTGAGTGCTGCAGAGAATTCTTTTATATATATATATATATATACTTCTGACAATCATACTTTGACATGATCATAAACAATGAATCACAAACACAGAGAATAAGAATAGGAGCACATATGCGATGCCTGTATCAATAGGATAAATAAAAGAGAGGATCATTGATAATAGTATGCTAACAACATCGCATGCGCATATATGTTTTTGCCATTTAACCTTTTATTACTGTATTTTTCGAATTATAAAATATACTTTTGTTTCCTCAAATTTTGGAGGAAAGTCGGGAGTGCATCTTAAAATCCAAATCTACTAGGGAAGGGGCTGTAGAGGAGGCAGCTGTGGAGCGATGTCTGAGTGCTGGCGCAGGCTGCAGAGGCAGCTTGTGGTCACATGACCCCACTCATTAGGCTCATGTAATATGCACTGCATCCCCCTGTAAATCACCTCAGTGCTGAAGCTGTGCTGAGATGTGGACAGGGGGAAGGGGTTCATATTATGTGAGCCTGCACTCATCCCCCCCCTATCCTGGATATGTCCCCCTGTTCACTCTATATGACATCCTGCTGGCACGCACGCTAATATAACACACATTTTTAACTCGCCCTTCGTCGCTCTGTGCTTCCAGCTAAATGGTAGCTCATCCTGTGTCTGTGTCTGGCATCAAGTGACCAACACAACACAGTGATGTCATCACTGTGCGCCCCAGTCACATGATTCAATACTGGGTACAGACACAGGAAGCGCTATTGCTGAGCTGAAAGTACGGAGTGATGGAGGGTGAGCTAAAATGTTTATTACTTGGCATGCGCATCAGCAGGGGGCATATATAGTGATGGGGGGCATATCCAGCACATGGGGGCATATCCAGCACAAGGGGGCTATGTGCCAGAATGTCGAACTACGTGACGGCAGAAGGGAGCTGTATGCCAGCACACAGGGGCTATATGACAGCACAAGAGGGCTGTGTGCCAGCGCAAGGGGACTATGTGCCAGCACAAGGGGGCTATGTGTAAGCACAAGATGGCCATGTGCCAGCACAAGGGAGCTATGTGCCAGAACAACGGTGCTATGTGTAAGCACAAGAGGGCTATGTGCCAGCACAAGGGAGCTATGTGCCAGAACAATGGGGCTATGTTCCAGCACGAGGGTGCAATGTACCAGGATGGGGGTTATATATTTTTAAGACGGACACTGGCATTATAAGACGGACCCCATTAAATATTAAAAATTATTTTTTTTTTATTTTCCTCCACCAAATTTGAAGTGCATCCTATAAAGCGAAAAATATGTTAGTTAATTGTTTTAACAGGTATGAATAACGTATGAAAAATGCATGAAAAACTTTGATAAATCATTTTTCTTTATAATTTCAAAATAAACTATGATAAAATAACTTATCAATGGAGAGCTGACAGTGAACACTAATATTTTGCTACCAAGTTGATCCTGCTGTTCAAACAATGTGGTATTCTGGTCTCCAAAGTAAAAATCTATTTGTTTTCTCTAGCTAATATCTTTTTATGACACTTACAATCCCTAATTGGCTTGTAAACCTTTAAAAGAAAAATTTTGAGATTTCCTCTATGTATGTTGGTGAAGTGACGTGAGACTACTGATACACCCACAGGTGGGAAATTCACTGCATTAGATAGATGAGTTCGGATCCGGGTTTTCTTAGGGAATTTGTGGTGCACCCAACATGTTGGAGTTTACAAGCTTCAATAGTTAGATTACATTTTCTGTATTACAGTTAATGAAATTTGTTATGGTGAATTCTTTTTTATTGTGCAATGAAGAGAATTTCTTGTCTTTCTTAGCAAAGCCGCAATATTTGCAGACATTTGCTCCACATTTATGGAAACCTATTGTGTTTAGCCATGTCTGTGTATTAATTTTATTTTTGTTCTCCCTGATCCATAAACATACCTGGGGACAAGATGTCTCATAAAGTAGTGTCTCTTTTTGCTACAAACTGAAGTTTATTTGTTTCAAGAATATGCTTCAAATTTGTGTCCGATGTAATATCGGTATATATCTGTGTAGTATGCTTAATATGTTAATGTATTGTGGACTGTACTTAAGAGTGAAAAAAACATCAAATGAAATCAATATTGTATTTAGCACTGAGGATTATTTTTTATTTAGGATTCTCTATCAATATCATTTACTATGAATTCCAATTAAAATGGGAAGAAAAAGTCAGTGTGTTCAATGAGTTTAATAGAATTAATAATAGAAGATGAAGAAAAGGAACTTAATAATATTAAGGTTAAAATGAAATCTTTACAAGATTTTAGAAAAAAACTAACAAAAAAAACTGAAGGATACAAGAAACTAAATGAGAGCTTGAATAAAAATATAACTAAACTGGAAAATTCAAGAACAGGAACAAAAAAGATGGCATTTAGAAGAGACTTGGATATAAAAACAACCATGTATATAATTAGAGCAAAACATCTTCCCCAATCCTCATAGATCCTCATAAACAACCAAAAAAGTGTCTTACTAAGCCAAAAGTTACATTTTCCACGTCAGAACAATCTTCATTAAAATCATCAGATGAGTCCTCTGACACTTCAACTGATGCAGTAGCTAGTACATCTCATCCTAATGATAAGTTGAGTACAGATAAAATTCATCAAGATTGCAGCAAGTCAAAAAGTAGATGAAACAGGGAGGGCGAAAACATAGACAGAGAGGATATCATATGTGGACCAGAAGCAGTAAGCCATAAATGTTCCAATTTGGAATCTCTCAAGCCATGTGCTCCCACAGCCCAAATCTCACTACTATCTAAGGGATTGGGTTTTTCGGCAGACAAGAGATTTCACATTTACCAGACTATTCTTGAAGTTAATCGTTTTGCAAGGAACTTGACATTAGAACGTCATTTCAAAAACACAACAAGGAAACGTTTTATCCAGCAACTGACAGTAATAACAGAGAGGATTTATTACTGAGTTTTGAAGAACAAATGATTGTAACTAACTTACGCCGTCTTAGTGAATTTAGTGCTCCTATTAATATAACAACATTTTTTACTTGTAATCAGGATTATTACCCCTAGAAATTCAGACCTACAGTTTTGGAGGCATTTCAAGATATTATTAAAAAGGAATGTTAGAACCTCAAGAACAACAATATTACCAGAGAGGAGAGAAAGGTGCTAGATGAAATTAAAAATAACCCAGATCTGCTTATTAAAAGTGCAGATAAAGGGGCGCAATAGTGGCTCCAAATGAGGTTTATACAAAATCTTAAATCTAAGAGTTTTGGAAAATCAAGAGAAATATATGGAATTGAAAGACAACCCAGCTACAAAGTTCAATGAAGATCTCATGAACTGACTACAAGAAAGTCTACATAATGGTGTCATAGATAAAATAAAAAAACAACAAGAGAGGAAGGCGCTCCTAGGATTATATCTGGGGGCAGTTTTGACAGGCTAGTTGGGGGGTTTTGAACTAACCTGAGTGGGTTATGCAGCTTGCATAACCCATTGTCAGACCTCCGGTGCTCAGCGCGCAAATGGGGTATCACGTGCCGCTGATGTCATCGCAGGTTCTTTGGTCTTTGCCAGATAAAATAAACAGCTATCTATACACTGATCATCCTACCATCCCTGTGTATCACTCATTACCAAAGATACCCAAAAATATATTTCCACCCCCAATGAGACCAATAATTGTGGGGAAAGGACCACTCAGTGAAAAACGGAGAGTGGATGTACATTTGCAACCCATGGTTGATATTACTCCCAGTCATATACAAGATACAACAGCTGTTGTAACATGATGGAACAATTTAAATAGGACCATTTTTTATGTGGCTTTCAAGTTATGTGGTAGGGTTATACCCATCCATACCACATAATGTTGCTCCACTAGTCTTAAAGAAATTCTGTTTAGTGCAACTACATTTATATTGAATCACAATTATTGCACATTTGATCACAGAATCTTTCTGTAGACAAGCAAGGGTGGACTGGCCCAGGTGGTAGTGGTAGGGGGGAAAGCGTCCCCTGGGCTGGTGGTATAGCCCACATACAGGGCCGCCCCCCCACAGAAAAGGGCCGGCGGCGCTTTGCGGCCGGCGAGGCGAGGCAGCAGCAGACGGCGGCGGACCTGGTAAGTGAGCTGCGGTGGCCTGATAGCAACCCTCCCCCCCCAGGCAACTGAAAATTTGATAGCTCCCACCCGGGCATCCGAACATTGTGTTATGCCCCCCCCCCCGGGCAGGCAGACCAAAACTGCCACCCGGGGCCAGAGGCACCAGCCAGCCCCTGTAGACAAGTGGTGTGAGAATGATGGCCACGTTTTCTAGGTCCATGGCAAAATTGTAATGGCCACCTGAGAGGAAAATTATGTTTATATATCTTCTAAACTATTCATGCATGATATTGTGTGGATGGGAAGATACATAGGTAATCTAATATTTGTATGGAGAGGTTTGAAAAATGACATCCCACTGTTCATGGAATATTTAAATGACAATGACTATAACATTAAGTTTACCTCCTTTAGCTCATCTACTTACATAATCGCGAGTTGGGAATTCGGGCGTTGTCGCCGAATCCCAAGCTCCTTTGCGCGACTGCGAGTGATGACGCGCAGCGTCATCACGAGCCGCAGCCGCACTACAGTTAAAAAAAAAAAAAATTCCTCACCTCTCCCCGAGCCCCCGCCATCTTCCGCCGCCTTCCTCCAGGCTTCCGGTGGCTGCCGCAGGCTCCCGTTGCCTGCAGTGCTCTTTTACTCTTCTACTGCAGTCCAGGACCTGTGCTGATGTCACAGTCACGTGACACCAGCTTACTCCATGGTAACCGCGGGTCACGTGACTGTGACATCACCGCAGGTCCTGAACTGCACTAGAAGCAAACTGTGCAGTTACTATGGGGTCCTTGGAGACAGGGACCCTGATTTTGATAATAATATATTTTAGTTTCCCCCCACCAATGCCCGCTACACGCGCCGGCTCCCCCGCTACACGCACCGGCTCCCCCGCTACACACACCGGCTCCCCCGCTACACGCATCAGCTCCCCTGCTACACGCACCGGCTTACACGCACCTGCTCCCCCGCTACACACACCGGCTCCCCCGCTCCCCCGCTGCCAGGGCCGCACCGTCCGTTCAACAGTGCGAGCCCTCAGGCAGAAGCCAGGGGGAGCGGCTTTACAAAACGGCCCGCCGCAACCATCTGCGGCCGCCTTCATCAGACACTGTGCCCGCCGCTGCTTCCCCCAGGTAAGATGCCAGCGGCGGCGGCGCACTCTCATTGCAGCCTGCAAGCCCACCGGGGCTGCAGTCTGCTATAACCCCACGCTCCTCAAGCTTCCAGGGACGCCGGCCTCACATCGCGGCGCACTCTCATTGCACCCTACCCCCCTATCCCCCCCACTGCCCCTGATTACCCCCTACTCTCCCACACTGCACCCACTTACCCCCTACTCACCCACACTGCCCCCACTTACCCACACTGCTCCTGATTACCCCTACTCACCCACACTGCCCCTGATTACACCCTACTCACCCGCACTGTCCCCACTTACCCACACTGCCCCTGATTACCCCCTACTCACCCATACTGCCCCTGATTACACCCTACTCACCCACACTGCCCCCACTTACCCACACTGCCCCTGATTACCCCTACTCACCCACACTGCCCCTCATTACCCCCTACTCACCCACACTGCCCCCACTTACCCACACTGCCCCTGATTACCCCCTACTCACCCACACTGCCCCTCATTACCCCCTACTCACCCACACTGCCCCCACTTACCCACACTGCCCCTCATTACCCCCTACTCACCCACACTGCCCCCACTTACCCCTGCTTACCCCCTACTCACCCACACTGCCCCTGCTTACCCCCTACTCACCTACACTGCCCCCACTTAACCACACTGCCCCCAATTACCTACACTGCCCCCTGATTACCCCCTACTCACCCACACTGCCCCCACTTACCCACACTGCCCCCACTTACCTACACTGCCCCTGATTACCCCCTACTCACCCACACTGCCCCCACTCACCCACCCTGCCCCTGGATAGCCCACCCCACTCACCCACACTGCTCCTGCTTACCCCCTACTCACCCACACTGCCCCCATTCACCCACACTGCCCCTGCATAGCCCCCCATTCACCCACACTGCCCCTGCTTACCCCCCTACTCACCCACACTGCCCCCACTCACCCACACTGCCCCTGCATAGCCCACCCAACTCACCCACAAAGACCCTGTTTACCCCCCTACTCACCCACACTGCTCCTGCTTACCCCCTACTCATTCGCACTGCCCCTGATCATCCCTCTTATCCCCCCACATGCCCTCACTCCCCACACTGCCACTGCTCATGCCACCACTCTGTACCTGCTTACCCCTCTTACCTCCCTCACATGCCCTCACTTACCCACACTGCTCCTGCTTACCCCCCCCCCACTCACCCACACACCCTGCTTACCCCTCTCACCCCCCCAAATGCCCCCACTCACCCACACTGCCCCTGCTCAACCCCCCACTCACCCACACTGCCCCTGCTCATGACCCCACTCACCCCACACTGTCCCTGCTCAGCCCCCACTCACCCCACACTCCCGCTGTTTACCCCTTTCACCTCCCCACTCACCCCACACTGCCCCTGCTCACCCCTCTTACCCCCCCACATGCCCTCACTCCCCACACTGCCCCTGCTGATGCCCCAAAGGGTAAAGTGACAGCTGCTGCCCCCAATGCCAAACAGCCCGCCCCATCTTGATGTCACCCCACTCCCGATGCCATAGCATCGGGCCTTTATATAATCGTGACTTTGGAATTCGGGCACTGTAGCCCAACTCCAAAATTTTTTGCCGCACTACGAGCGATGACGCAATAGCGTCATTGCGAGCCGCACCCGCACGAGCTGACACCGCCCCCATCCTGCCAACCGTCGGCCCCGCCGCGACCGATGACCCAAT
The DNA here is from genome assembly GCA_033576535.1 of Allobates femoralis. Classification (NCBI taxonomy): domain Eukaryota; kingdom Metazoa; phylum Chordata; class Amphibia; order Anura; family Aromobatidae; genus Allobates; species Allobates femoralis. The sequence continues at coordinate 311,783,742 of JARQOC010000005.1, forward strand.
ACCCACATCACCACCGCCCTCCGCCAGCTCAATGATGCCGCCGATGCCTTCCGCCCCTCACCGCTCTCTCACCGCTGGGGCCTCGCTGTCCCCATGCTGGTGGAGTAGCGCTTTAGGGGCTGTGGCCGGGTGCCGGAAGCCACTGACGTCGTCCTGTGGGCAGCGGCGGACAATGGGAGTGAGCAGGCCGTGTCAGCCTGCAAAGCCTGACACGCCCCACTCACTCCCATTGCCCGCCGCCCCTGCAAGCGGCTTGCCCGCTCTGTTGTAAACGCAGGACACCCAGCCCATTGCCCAGGACTCGGCGTCCTGGACCAATCGCATGACAGTACTGTCTTTACCACACAGCGCCCAATCCGCTGATCCCTCTCTGCAACCCCCACCCCGCCGCACAGGACAATGCCGTGTCACTGGGGCTGCCATCAGCCCCAGCACGCAGCCACGTCCTGCCGCCCAGCCCTAATGTCGCCCCTCCATCTGCACCTCTCCTCACCCCTCCAGCCTCTGCTCTCCTCACCCCTCCAGCCTCCCACCACATCATACTCTGCTATCCACAGAGCCGCCTCTATACTCTGCTACCCACAGAGCCGCCTGTATACTCTGCTACCCACAGAGCCGCCTGTATACTCTGCTACCCACAGAGCCGCCTTTATACTCTGCTACCCACAGAGCCGCCTGTATACTCTGCTACCCACAGAGCCGCCTGTATACTCTGCTACCCACAGAGCCGTCTGTATACTCTGCTACCCACAGAGCCGCCTGTATACTCTGCTACCCACAGAGCCGCCTGTATACTCTGCTACCCACAGACCCGCCTGTATACTCTGCTACCCACACAGCCGCCTCTATACTCTGCTACCCACAGAGCCGCCTCTATACTCTGCTACCCACAGAGCCGCCTGTATAATCTGCTACCCTCAGAGCCGCCTCTATACTCTGCTACCCACTGACCCGCCTGTATACACACAATTCATTTTACCGCGCTCCCGATGCAATTGCATCGGGCCTTTTTACTAGTTATTAATATTATGCTGGTTATCTGGGAAAACCAGGCATACTATTGATGCCAATGAACATATGCGCATGTGGTGGAATGAAAATATAAATGAGGACAGTGTCATACCATGTACAATAGAGGAGATTTGGTATTATTCTTCCACTGTATTTCTTTTCATTTTTTCTCAAGTCTCTTTCTCTAGTTTCTTTTTCAATAGTATAGGTACAAAAATCAGTGGAAGCGGTTACTTGGACGACACATATCATAAATGAATGAATGAGGATATCTTGCACTATTATTGATTTATTGATATATACATATGTGCAGCTTGTTTTTCTCTGTACAATTTATGGATTATCTTATGAGGTTTTGCAAATTGTATTATCTTTTTTTGATATCTTTAATAAACAAAGATTTACTCAAAATACCTCCATTAATTTTCTGGATGTAATCGATCCGCTCCAGGGCCGTGCGGTACTCGGTTCCGGGCATTGATTCACGGGGCATGTCATGGGGACCAGTGCCCGTTTCCGTGGCCCTGGTGGTCGCTAGAAGTCAGTAAAAATAATGAAAATAAAGTTAGTGAGCCACCTACAGTTCCGGTATGGTTACCGGAGCTGCGGGTCAGACCTCCAAGGTGATGGTAGGGCAGCCAGATGGTTATGCACCCTGTAGGTTTAGCGGGATCCCCGGGGCAGTTGTGCAAGATAGGAGCTACAGGACAGTCTATGGAGGGAGCAGGATCAGGGCCCACACTAACAGTCACACACAGGGTTGAAGTTTCCGTATCTTTACTGATGTTGAAGGTATAGTCCAGGGTACCGTCTCGGATGTTACAGGCCCGGGTGATCTGGAAGCAGTTTGGGATCTCCACACCCGGTGAGTTATGAGGCCTTCCTGTGGTGCTGTGTCTGTTTTGGTCCTAGGCTGCCTGAAGCTAGGCCCTGACCCTCTCCTACTGTCTTCACCTGTATTGCAGGCAGTATGAGCTCTTCTGTGTTGCACCATTGTACTCCCTGCAGTCCCTGATCTCTGAGAAGTGGCTTTGCCTTCAGGTGCTGATGTGGCCAGGAGATCTGGAGTCACCCTGGCCTCCATTCTTTACTGCTGGGCGGTTAGTTCCCTTGCAGTCTCGGATGCCAGTGTCCAGGGTTTTACACTTTTTCTCTGGGGCAAACCAGTATTGCTTCACTCCTCCTCACTACTCCTCCTTGCCTCTGACCCTTGCTCTAGGGTCCCTCACACTGGCTAATGGATTCACTGGTATGGGCTTAATGCACTTCCGTTACCAGGATGTCTTCACAGTCCTCCCTGGTACTGCACTGCCTGGCTCCAACTCCAAGCCTGAATTTATAGGGGACCTCGCCTGAATTCAGTTTGCAGAGCTCCTCCCTTCAGGTCTGGGGTAGAAGGTGTTGTGAGCAGGCTTACTTGATGTGGAGATCCTTCTTTGCCCAGGTGCATCTGTGGCAACCGAACACTGGGGTGCCACAAAATGTTTACAGCTGGTGCAGACCATGAACAAAAAAATTAGTCCGTATCCAAAGCCAACTGCCTGTAATAGTATTCTAGCATCATCTTCTTCCTACCCGATGCATGTAAATAAAAGCATATCTGTAGATAAACTAATCCATGTTAAATGGTATAGTTCTAATACCAATATGTATACTAAAAAATCTGAAAAAGTATGCTCAAGACTCAAAGGAATGGGTTACTCGCCAGGCACTCTGAACAGGGTTAAATCTATAGTAAATGGCATTGATAGAGAATCCTTAATAAAAAATAAAGAATGCTATAAAAAATAATCTTCAGAGCAAAAAACATCAATGGAAACCAAAATTGTATTTAGTACTAAGTACAGTCCGCAATACAATAACATAATAAAGATACTTCAGTGCAAAGATACTTACCGATATTACATCATTCTCTCTCTACAAAATTAATGCCTCTAAATCCCAGATACTTGATTTCAATATTGACACCACTCTGTTGGAATACCTAAAAGAAGAATTCAATTTCACATGGGTAAACAAAGAAATTGCCTACCTAGGTATCACCTTAACTAAACCCTTAACAGCAACTGTGCAAACGAACCTTTCAGCCCTATTTCAAGCATTTCACAGGGACTACCTACGTCTAACTAAGATTGAGCTCTCCTGGTTGAGCAGGATAGAAGCCTTCAAGATGTCCCTACTACCGCGTTTCCTATAAGTAATCAGGTCACTCCCCCTTTTCATACCAAAAAGTTGGTTCAATAGATTTCAATCGCAATTACGTGCCTTTGTGTGGAATAACAAAAGGCCGAGGGTCGCCAGAGCATCATTAGAACGACACAAAAAAGCGGGTGGTCTAGGGGTTCCAAACCTGTATCACTACTACTTCGCTTCCATTTCTAAACTTTCTCAAGACTGGTTCAAGGAATCAATGGACTCACCATGGCTTGATGTAGAGGAATCACTGGTACACAACATCTTAAAAGCGCTTGTTATAGCCCATCTAGTCTTCCCTTCCAAACCTCTTAGTTCTCACCCCGTCGTCAAAGCTACAATCTCAGCTTGGAAGCACCTGGCTCACAGAGCAGCTAAACACTTTCCTCTATCCAGACTTAAAAATATTCCTTTGAGCACGCTCGAAGTGATGATTAAGAACCTGGACCTCTCCACCTGGAGGGCAAAAGGGGTCTTATGCACCGAGGAACTGCTTCTTGACAATTCCATTCGTCCATTCCACGTTCTCCAAGACCAATTTTCCCTATTCAGAGATGAGTGCTCACAATGGAGAACCATATCCAATTTCTAACTTGCTCTAGACCAAAATTTGCCCTTCCACAATTGGTAGTCAATCTCATATCATCTCCAGGACTTTGGTCTATATGGAAAACCAACAGCCTCTACCGAGTGCTCAACGAAGAAATTGAATTGCCCCGTCTCTCCTACCTTACCGCATGGGAAGAGGAACTCAACATTCAAATTGACCTGCAGGACATGACACGAACCATACAGACTTCATACGCCAATTCTGCTTGTGCAACGCTGCATGAGTCCTACTTCAAGGTGCTCTCTCGGTGGTACCTCACCCTGGTCAGACATCATCGTTTTGTTCCTCAGATCTCGCCGTTGTGTTGGAGGGGCTGCAGCCATCAGGGAACACTGACACATATTTTCTATGATTGCCCGCTACTGTCCAAATTTTGGATTGATATCAAAACCTTAATCCCAGACACCACTGGCCTCACAATCGATCTCTCTCCGGAGCTAGCTCTCCTTTCTATAGGGATAGAAAACCTTTCTCCAGACCTCAAATTCCTGACTTCACATATACTGATCACTGCCAAGGTTCTAATTGCTGCTAGATGGATCAAGCCCGAAACTCCCAAATTGTTGCATCTTATTGATAGAGTCACGCAGTACGGGATCTTTGAGTTTAACATGGCATTGCGCACCAATACCCTCGCAAAAATTAAGCGTAGATGGGAGCCTTGGTGCGCAGCCTTCTCACCCTCTTTCCTCACTTAGTTCCAACATTGTGACATTGTGATAATAACATCAGCTTACAGGTGATTTTTTTAGTTTATTTCCTGCCCTATTTTGTTCTTAAGTTAATTTAGAATATAAGGACCACTTGCTTGCCTCACATCCCTGTGATGTAACGTTAATACTGACTGCTTATTGGTTATTACCCAATTCAATTTCTCCGATTATAACGAATTTTCATATTAACCTAGAATTACAAGCAATAACCTCGTTATTCACACTACATGTGATGCCTATGCTATTTAGCTCGTATTTATGATTGCAACTTGTACCATGTTACTGTTTATTTATGTATGTACCCCCCCCCCTTACCCCCCACCCCTCCCCCTAGTTTATTCTGTCCCCCCCCCCCATTCCCCCTCTCTCCCCCTTTTATAAAAATTTTCAATTAAGACTTTTGGAAAACCGATATTACATCAGAACACAAATTTAAAAACATATTCTTGAAACAAATAAACTTCAGTTTGTAGCAAAAAGAGACACTACTTTATGGGACATCTTGTCCTCTGGTATGTTTATGGATCAGGGGACACAAAAAAAAATAATACATAGACATGGCTAAACACAATAGGTTTCCATAAATGTGGAGCAAATGTCTGCAAATGTTGTGGCTTTGCAAAGAAAGACAAAAAATGCTCTTCACTACACAATAAAAAAGAATTCATCATAACAAATTCCATTAACTGTAATACAGAAAAGGTAATCTACCTAACAGAGTGCGAAGCTTGTACACTCCAACATGTTGGGTGCACCACAAGTTCCCTAAAAATATGGATCCATAAACATCTGATGCAGTGAATCTTCCACCTGCGGGTGCATCAGTAGTCTCATATTACTTCACCAACGTACACAGAGAAGATCTCAAACATTTTTCTATTAAAGGTATAGAGAAGATTTACAAACATATTAGGGGTGGCAATTATCATAAAAAATTAGCTAGAGAAAGTAAATGGATTTTAACTTTAGAGATCAGAGTACCGCATTGTTTGAATAGCAGGATCGACTTGGTACCACAATATTATGGTTTACTGTCAGCTCTGTAATGATAAGTTAATTTATCATAGTTTATTTTGAGATTATAAATACGGAAATATGATTTTCCAAAGCTTTTCATGCGTTTTTCATGCATTTTTCGTACCTAAACAATTAACTAACTAAAGGTTAAATGGGAAAAACATATGCGATGTTGTTAGCATTCTATTATCTATGAACCTCTATTTTATTTATCCTTTTGCAACAGACACCGGATATGTGCTCCTATTCTTATTCTCTGTGTCTGTGATTCAGTGTTTATAATCATGTCAAAATTTAATTGCCAGGAATATATATTACTTTTTCCTGTCTACATAATGCAAGGAAAGGATAGTTCCATGTACTACTGCATCTCAGTGAATTAGAATATCATCAAAAAGTTATTTTTTTTAGTAATTCAATAAAGTGAAATGCATATATTATATAGAGTCATTACAGAGTGATCTACTTCAAGTGTTTATTTCTGTTAATGTTGATGATTATGGCTTACAGCCAATGAAAACCCAAAGGTCATTATCTCAGAAAATTAAGTAGGGAGGATGAAAGGTTAAAAACCATGCTGCCGTATTCCACTAGGCATCAAAGGGTGAATATAATATTGCTTTATTAGTCAACGTATTTCAGGGCTCCCAGAAATACCTTGAATCACGGCAATACTGCTTTGATTTTTGATGATATTCTAACTCATTGAGATGCACTAGTATGTTGGATGTCCTTTTCCTTTGATTTGCACATTATTTTTATTAGCTTCTTTTTTCAAAACTATTTCTACTATGGTATATTACATCCCATTTTAATTGAAGCAACACTCATATTACATGAGATCCTTGCTTTAGTCTCATAAGGATTACCTAACTACCGCATATGTGTTCACAATGTCTGTGTGGAGAAACTGGACTTTTAAACTTTCTCAGATAAAATTTATTTTTTAAAAGAAATTACTGACATCAATGAGCCAATTGCTGGATATAAGGAATCGGCGAACTATTCTGTTTTGCAGTGTTTGTGACTGGGGTTGCCCTGTTAAAGCAAGTAAACAATTAATAACCATACTCATTATACTTACCGGGTCCGCATTCTCCCTTCCAGCTGTGCTGCGGTGCTGCGTCACTTCCGGGCCTCTCATTATCTACTGGGAATATTCACGTGACTGGCTCCAACAGCCAATCACATATGCCCAGAATATAAGGGGTGTCCCAGAAGTGATGCAGTGCCGCGGCACACCAGAAAGGGTTAAAATCCTCTAGTTCCTTGTAGTTTCGTAGAAGATTATGCTAATTTTGTCTAATGAGCTTACAAATAACAGAAAGGTCACATCACTATTGGAAAATGTGTATATATAAAATATTTATTTACATATGAAATTCTTTGTCTTTATCTTCATATATCTCTTAATCTCTAGGTATGTTTAGACTTTAATGCTTACAATGGCAAAAAAAACTTTTTATGAACACAATATTAAAATAACCAAAATAACAGAGTTGAATAAACCAGAAAAATCACACATTTTTTCTCTTATTAAAATTTATTGCTACTTCATTATTTCCGACTGAAGCACCATACGGAGGTGCTGGCAGACTTTCATCTTAATGAAGCTGTCAATAACCTATCAAGCAAATTATTAAAAATTAAGGATTTTGTTGGTACATAATTTTGTGCTAATGTGTAAGTAAGTACAAGTCAGGCAATGTTCTCACCAGCCCGACAGATGCATTTGAAGATGCCACTGTTCTAAAAAAATAACAACTACAAAAAGACAGACAACAGGACAAGATTCTGCTCTTTGTCACATACCCAGAATGCTCCAAGGGGAACATGGGATTATTTTAAAGTCAAGTGGAGAGTGGGATTTTCTTTGAAGTGCTTCAGTAATTATGTTTGCTCAAGAAAATATGGGAAAAGGCAGAGATATGAGGCTTCTTGATGTTCAAGAAAAGCTTGTTTGTGGATATAAGTCTTTGGTGAAAGGATGCAGTGACAAGTCATCTCCGTGAAAAGACTTCTGCAGAAATGTTATCCAGAAATGTACGGTGTCTGCTTCAGCATTGTTGTGTCAATCATAAAAGTTACACTTGCTTTTGGAGATGTGATATGGACAAAATTCTTTCAGAAGGATTTTAACTGTCTCTTCCTAACTTTAATTTATTTGATATAAATATGCCTGCTTCATGCTGTCATATCTAGGAGGTACACACAATGTCTTGCAACCTTGTGTTACATAGTCATATTACACCAAAGAAAAGACTAAGCGCACATCATTTTTACCTATTTTACGACTGAGTGTATGTAGACTAATAAGCTTCATTGCATTTTTAATAATTTAAATATTATGATACACATTAGAAAAAAAATTAATATGCACAATACTAAAATAATTAAACAGGCATACACAAAGCATGCAATGGTGTTCAACATGCCAAAAGTTGAATAAGTTTTTAATATACAACATCATCAGACTAATGACATTTAACTTTGCCAATCACACCCTCTAAAAAATATATTGTTCTCCTCCAGAAACAGGTGGTCAAACTAAAATTTACTTTGATGGAAAACCAACATGATGGAAACATGTGAAAGATATAGAGTGGTGGAGCTCTACACCATTCCTTTGTATGATGGTAACATGCAATGTTCATTTATTTAATGAGGTCAGGAAACAAAAAAGTACATGTACATAAGTTCATAAGAAATCACATTAACCCCTTAGTGACGAAGCCAATTTCCACCTTAATGACCAGACTGTTTTTTGTAATTCTGACCAGTGTCCCTTTATGAGGTAATATCTCTGGAACGCTTCAACGGATCCTAGCGATTCTGAGATTGTTTTTTCGTGACATATTGGGCTTCATGTTATTTGTAAATTTAGGTCGATAATTTTTGTGTTTATTTGTGAAAATATAAAAAAATTGGCAAAAATTTTGAAAATTTGACAATTTTCAAATTTGTCATTTTTATTCTGTTGAACCGGAGCGTTATGTGACACAAAATAGTTAATAAATAACATTTCCCACATGTCTACTTTACATCAGCAACAATTTTGGAAAAAAAAAATTTTTTGGTTAGGACGTTATAAGGGTTCAAAGTTCATCAGCAATTTTTCATTTTTCCAGCAAAATTTACAAAACCATTTTTTTAGTGACCACATCACATTTGAAGTCCATTTGAGGGGTGTACATGACAGAAAACACCCAAAAGTGACACCATTCCGAAAACTGCACCCCTCAAGCTACTCAAAACTACATTCAAGAAAATGATTAACCCTTCAGGTGCTTCACAGCAACTAAAGCAAAGTGGAAACAAAAAATGGACATTTTAATTTTTCCAACAAAAATGTTTTTTAGCCTCGATTTTTTCATTTTCACATGGGCAACAGGATAAAATGCATCCTAAAATTTGTTGGGCAATTTCTCCTGAGTACACCAATACCTCATATGTGGTCATAGACCACTGTTTGGGCGCACGGCAGGGCTCAGAATGGAAGGAGCGCGATTTGACTTTTGGAGCTAATTTACCATTCAAAAAGTCAAATGGCGCTCCTTCTCTTTCGAGCCCTGCGGTGCGCCCAAACAGTGGTTTATGACTACATATGAGGTATCGGTGTACTCAGGAGAAATTGGCCAACAAATTTTAGGATGCGTTTTATCCTGTTGCCCATGTGAAAATAAAAAAAATCGAGGACAAAAGAAAATTTTTGTGAAAAAAAAGTACTTTTTCATTTTTACGGATCAATTTGTTAAGCACCTGAGGGTTCAAAGTGCTCACTATGCATCTAGATAAGTTCATTGGGGGGTCTAGTTTCCAAAATGGGGTCACTTGTGGGGGAGCTCCAATGTTTAGGCACACAGGGGCTCTCCGTATGCAACATGGTGTCCGCTAACAATTTGAATGGAAAATTAGCTCCAATTGCTAGCAGACACCATGTTGCGTATGGAGAGCCCCTGTGTGCCTAAACATTGGAGCTCCCCCATAAGTGACCCCATTTTGAAAACTAGACCCCCCAAGGAACTTATCTAGATGGGTGGTGAGCACTTTGAACCCCCAGGTGCTTCACAAATGAATCCGTAAAAATGAAAAAAGAAAATTTTTGTGGAAAAGAAAGTACTTTTTCATTTTTACGGATCAATTTGTTAAGCACCTGAGGGTTCAAAGTGCTCACTATGCATCTAGATAAGTTCATTGGGGGGTCTAGTTTCCAAAATGGGGTCACTTGTGGGGGAGCTCCAATGTTTAGGCACACAGGGGCTCTCCGTATGCAACATGGTGTCCGCTAACAATTTGAATGGAAAATTAGCTCCAATTGCTAGCAGACACCATGTTGCGTATGGAGAGCCCCTGTGTGCCTAAACATTGGAGCTCCCCCATAAGTGACCCCATTTTGAAAACTAGACCCCCCAAGGAACTTATCTAGATGGGTGGTGAGCACTTTGAACCCCCAGGTGCTTCACAAATGAATCCGTAAAAATGAAAAAAGAAAATTTTTGTGGAAAAGAAAGTACTTTTTCATTTTTATGGATCCATTTGTGAAGTACCTGAGGGTTCAAAGTGCTCACTATGCATCTATATAAATTCCTTGGGGTGTCTAGTTTCCAAAATGGGGTCACTTGTGGGGGAGCTCCAATGTTTAGGCACACAGGGGCTCTCCGTATGCAACATGGTGTCCGCTAACAATTTGAATGGAAAATTAGCTCCAATTGCTAGCGGACACCATGTTGCGTATGGAGAGCCCCTGTGTGCCTAAACATTGGAGCTCCCCCACAAGTGACCCCATTTTGAAAACTAGACCCCCAAGGAACTTATCTAGATGGGTGTTGAGCACTTTGAACCCCCAGGTGCTTCACAAATGAATCCGTAAAAATGAAAAAAGAAAATTTTTGTGGAAAAGAAAGTACTTTTTCATTTTTATGGATCCATTTGTGAAGTACCTGAGGGTTCAAAGTGCTCACTATGCATCTATATAAATTCCTTGGGGTGTCTAGTTTCCAAAATGGGGTCACTTGTGGGGGAGCTCCAATGTTTAGGCACACAGGGGCTCTCCGTATGCAACATGGTGTCCGCTAACAATTTGAATGGAAAATTAGCTCCAATTGCTAGCGGACACCATGTTGCGTATGGAGAGCCCCTGTGTGCCTAAACATTGGAGCTCCCCCACAAGTGACCCCATTTTGAAAACTAGACCCCCCAAGGAACTTATCTAGATGGGTGGTGAGCACTTTGAACCCCCAAGTGCTTCACAAATGAATCCGTAAAAATGAAAAAAGAAAATTTTTGTGGAAAAGAAAGTACTTTTTCATATTTATGGATCCATTTGTGAAGTACCTGAGGGTTCAAAGTGCTCACTATGCATCTATATAAATTCCTTGGGGTGTCTAGTTTCCAAAATGGGGTCACTTGTGGGGGAGCTCCAATGTTTAGGCACACAGGGGCTCTCCGTATGCAACATGGTGTCCGCTAACAATTTGAATGGAAAATTAGCTCCAATTGCTAGCGGACACCATGTTGCGTATGGAGAGCCCCTGTGTGCCTAAACATTGGAGCTCCCCCACAAGTGACCCCATTTTGAAAACTAGACCCCCCAAGGAACTTATCTAGATGGGTGTTGAGCACTTTGAACCCCCAGGTGCTTCACAAATGAATCCGTAAAAATGAAAAAAGAAAATTTTTGTGGAAAAGAAAGTACTTTTTCATTTTTATGGATCCATTTGTGAAGTACCTGAGGGTTCAAAGTGCTCACTATGCATCTATATAAATTCCTTGGGGTGTCTAGTTTCCAAAATGGGGTCACTTGTGGGGGAGTTCTAATGTTTAGGCACACAGGGGCTCGCCATACACGACATGGTATCCACTTACAATTCCAATTGCTAGTGGACACCATGTCATGTATGGAGAGCTCCTATGTGCCTAAGTATTGGAGCTCCCCCACAAGTGACCTCATTTTGGAAACTAGACACCCCAAGGAACGTATTTAGATGCGTAGTGAGCACTTTGAACCCCCAGGTGCTTCACAAACTGATCCGTAAAAATGAAAAAGTACATTTTTTCACAAAATCTTCTTTTTTTCCTTTTTACAGACTAATTTGTGAAGCACTTGGGGGTTGAAAGTGCTCACTATGCATCTAGATTTTTTCCTTGGGGGGTCTAGTTTCCAAAATGGGGTCACTTGTTGGGGAGCTCCAATGTTTAGGCACACAGGGGCTCTCCATATGTGACATGGTGTCCGCTAACAAATTGAATGGAAAATTAGCTCTAATAGTTAGCGGACACCATGTCGCATATGGGGAGCCCCTGTGTGCCTAAACATTGGAGCTCCTGCACAAGTCACCCCATTTTGGAAACTAGACACCTCAAGGATTCTATCTAGGGGTATAGTGAGCATTTGGAATCTACAGCTACTTCACAGAATTTGATAATGTCATTATGAACATTTTCTTTTTTTCACACAATTTCTCACTTTTAGGGCCCTTTCACATCAGCGTTTTTTGAAATTTGCGGCAGATGCGGTGAAAAAAACGCATCTGCCGCAATTACCGCATACCGGCTGCACTTGCGGCGCGGTTGCGGTAAACGCCATGCAAAGTATAGGCGTACTTGCGGCAGGTGCGGCAAGTGGGGTTTTGCACTTGCGGCAGGTGCGGCCGCGAAAAAACCGAGGCTGACCGCGGTTTTTTTTCGCGGCCGCACCTGCCGCAAGTGTAAAACCGCACTTGTCGCAAGTACGCCTATACTTTGCATGGCGTTTACCGCAACCGCGCCGCAAGTGCAGCCGGTATGCGGTAATTGCGGCAGATGCGTTTTTTTCACCGCATCTGCCGCAAATTTCAAAAAACGCTGATGTGAAAGGGCCCTTAGAGCATGTGCACAAGATACGGACACACCGTGTCCTGGTTGTCTCCTCCCCTGCATTTTTTTTTAGTATTACTTTATTAAATTTAAAAAAAAAAATGACGTAGGGCTTCGCCATATTTTTGGTCCAGCCAGGTACAACAGGCAGCTACGGGCTGCCACGAACCCCTTCTGCCTAGTTTTACCTAGCTGGAAACCAAAAATATAGGGAAGCTCCTTTTTTTTTATATTTCATGAAATAATTTTTTTAAAAAAATGGCGTGGGCTTCGCCATATTTTTGGGCCAGCCAGGTACAACTAGGCAGCTGGGGGCTGGAATCCTCAGCGTAGGGAGGCCCAAGCTTTCTGGGCCCCCCCCGCTGCGAATTGCAGCCCGCAGCCGCCCCAGAAAATGGCGCATTCATAGAAGCGCCATTTTCTGGCGCTGTATCCAGCTCTTCCAGCTGCCGTGTAGCGGTGGCAGACTGGGTAATAAGGGGTTAATGCCAGCTTTTTGGCAGCTGGCACTAAGCCCGAGATTCATAACGTCTGGCCAATATTAGACCGGACCATTAGGAATCTCTAATAGATTGTAAAGAAAACACAACACAGAGAAAAATATTTTTATTGGAAAAAAAACACAAACACATATTTAGACCCCATCTTTATTACAGTGAAGTCCGACGTAGTCCAGTGGGATGGTCCGACGTAGTCCATTGGGAAGGTCCGACGTAGTCCAGTGGGAGGTCCCGCGACGATTCTCATTCAGATGATGATCTGAAGTTAACCCCTTGTGTGGTCACAAGGAGTTAACTGCAGGTCATCATCCCTGTGTGGTCACAAGGGGTTAACTGCAGATCCGGTAACCCCTTGTGACCACACAGGGATGATGACCTGCAGTTAACCCGTTGTGACCACACAAGGGGTTAACTGCAGGTCATCATCCCTGTGTGGTCACAAGGGGTTACCTGCAGATCCAGTAACCCCTTGTGACCACACAGGGATGATGACCTGCAGTTAACCCCTTGTGACCACACAAGGGGTTAACTGCAGGTCATCATCCCTGTGTGGTAACAATGGGTTAACTGCAGATCCAGTAACCCCCTGTGATCACACAGGGATAATGATCTGCAGCTAACCCCTTGTGACCACACAGGGGGTTAACTGCAGAAGACCCCTGTGTGGTCGTTGATGGGTTAACTCTGCCTCTGTTCAGGCGCACGCAGAGCAGCGGCGCCGGGACAGAGGCAGAGAGAAGACGGCCGGCGACGCTGCAGGACGGGTAAGTATGAGAGGAGCAGGGAAGGGGGCCGGGGGGACCGGAGCAGAGCGGGGGGACTGCGGACCGGAGGGGTGGGGGGTCGGGGATCGAGGGGACAGCATGGGGAAGGCCTGGGGAAGGAGGGGGGGCTCTGATGACCGGAGGGGAGCCGCGCATGGAGGAGGGGGAGCTGGGGACTCAGGGAGCCGCGCATGGAGGAGGGGGAGCTGGGGACTCGGAGCCGCGCAGGGAAGAGGGGGAGCTGGGGGGAGCCGCGCAGGGAGCAGGGGGAGATCAGGGGTGAGACCAGGGGTGAGGGGGGATGATATTGGGGGGCCACTGAGGGGACCAGTGGCCCCCAGGAATGGCGGCATCTATATGCGATCTGACAGATCGCATAGAGATGCAGCGGAGGCGGCGGGTTTGGCGCCGGCCGCCGCCATTTTCAGATGGTTAGGGGGTGGGGTGGGGGGGGGATGATGATCCCCAGTACTGGGGGTCTTGGTGGGCTAGGGGGTTAATGCTTTCACTTTGTTCCGACATGTGTTTTCATGTCGGATCAAAGTGAAAGCATTTTTCCCGGCACTTTCACTTTGTGCAATGTGATGATCGGTAAACGGTGTTTACCGGCCATCACATTACAGGTGCCGGTAAAAAACTAGCTAATTACTAATCTCTAGGGTGTCAGCTACAATCGGTACGCTGACACCCTAGAGGTATTAGCTCCAGGGGCGGCGCTACAGGGCTTTTTCTAGCCATACGTCTACAGACGTATGGCTGGGCTTTAAGTACCCTGTTTTTTGGACGTCTGTAGACGTTAGGCTGTCGTCTAGGGGTTAAATAAAATGTTATTTTGGTACATTATACCAATTTTTAGTTTCCCTCAGGGTTATTTTACACTAGCATGTTTTCCATCTGTATAGTATTGTTATGGTTAATATTTTATATCTGGCTTCATTATTATTTAGGAACAATTTTGTTTTTATCCATATGTCTTAGTATTTGCTTAAAGACTTGTGCCATGGAATGTCTGACCAGAAATCTGGTTTCCTATGCAGTTCTCCTGACAAGGTGATTTTGTGGTGGACGTGCGTTATCTCTGATAATGACTTTTGGTTTCCTTTCATTTTTATGCAACGTCTGTAGTTTCTGCTTTACAAGCTGATAAATACTGAGGGTCTTGGAGCCACGGGGAGATGAGACTCTACCTGCAAGAAGCGTATAGTTGGCACACACTTATGAAGTTAAAAAAAGAAATTGGTATGAAGCAATAATATTTTTATTTTCTTGCTTTATTTGCAAACTGTGTAAAGTCTCCCAACGTTTCGACTCACATCGAGTCTTCTTCAGGGAATAATCAAATTTACTAGGACAATAATCCTCGGTAAAATGTATTTATCGCAAGCAATGCTGTATAGCCAAAAGGTGTGTTCACCATAGGCTAAGGAATTTAGAACACGTTTTTCCAATAGATGCGTCTAAGGATGTGATCCTGGATTATTCTATATAGGCATAAGCGCAGTTGCGCAGAAATCTAAGCACTTATCCTGGATAGCACTATGTGGACAATTGTATCAAAGTCCTGGAACAATGTATCCTCGGACTAAGAGAACCTTAGTGGTAGGTATAATCAGTTAACCTTTGTGCAATTGCTTGTCAATTTGGAACAATCTGAACTAATGTAATCGGGTATATGTCCTTTGTGTCTCATTTAGGTACTGCTGCCCCTTTAAGAATGAGCCCTGTTGCGCCGGCTGTTTTGTCCTGGGGGTAGCATAATATATTTTACCGAGGATTATTGTCCTAGTAAATTTGATTATTCCCTGAAGAAGACTCGATGTGAGTCGAAACGTTGGGATACTTTACACAGTTTGCAAATAAAGCAAGAAAATAAAAATATTATTGCTTCATACCAATTTCTTTTTTTAACTTCATAAGTGTGTGCCAACTATATGCTTCTTATAGTTAACAGATTTTTTGTGCACCACAACTCTGGTGAGCCAAGTTCTTACTATTGCATGAGACTCTACCTGCAGACACATGAATTTCTCATGTCTCATCTCCATTCATGAATGATGTTTTAATCTGAAACTCACTGGCAAGGCAGACCCATTGAGTCCACCCTAAAAGCACTCCCTAAAAATGGGTTACCACAACAGTACATGGTGCCTGAAACCTGGGATTGTCACAATTGGAACCTCCTCTGGACCCATCAATACGAATCTCTCTGGGAACCACTGAATAAAACCACGGTAAGTAACCCCTTGTGTTACTAATAATTGAGTGTTACCTAGAGGGCTCCAGGACGGGTAATTGGTGGTCCTTTCAAGACAATCATTTTTAAACCCTTGCCAGTGTTTGAATTTTTATGTGCATACTTTGTTGTCTTATATGTTTCAATGTGTCTACAGATGTATAACTGACGATTGAATGACTATTGAATGATAACTGAGTAAAGTGACAAGTAAAACCTCACCCAGCGATTCTGGTCATGGGTCTTCGCAGCTCTCTTGTATATTTCAGGAGTGAGAGGATTGTTATATGTTATTTGTGTTTGTCTACGTCATATAACGTCTGAAATTATGTAAACTATGAGGATCCTTGAATGTGGGACTGAATGATTTTGAGTGACCAATATGGTACTGCGGTCTCTGCTTGATAAGGGATCCCATTAGGTGAGTTCCTTCACATGTGGTGAAAACATTGGTCCGTAAGAGGACCAGGGAAGTGTGATTGTCTATAACAGAGGAATCCTTCACGGTAAGGAAGCACTCTGAGGGTATACAACCTCCTATGGATTGACAAAAGCACCCAAAAGCATACTGAAAGCGATTTTAGATTAAATAGCCGGAGAAATTATACCAACGATTGTGCAGTGTGCATTGAGTGACTGACATATTGTTAAATCACTTTTGATTAATCAGAATTGTTGTCCTAAGTACTGTGTTCTGTTTTGTGTAAACTCAAGAGAGGGAAAAATCATAGTAGTTGAATTTTTTGTTCAGTCTTTATACACAGACCTGGAAACATATAGTATAAAAACAAAACTTATTGCAGATTTACATACAGTGCTTTTTCAAGGTGTAGAAGGAAAATCTTTGAAGTGGGTAGTAAAAGCACACCACTACACCCTCACCTGGGTGACTTCATTTTTTTGTCCTGGAACTAACCCCGTTGAAAGAGAAACTGCAGAGGCAGCTATTTAATAATTGCAGATTACCTCCGGAAATGTTATATGATCACATAGAAATAATTGCAACAGTAGTTGGAGCAGTAGGGTTGGTATTGTTATTTGTTTGGTTGTGTGTAAGAATCTCCCCAGCTCACAGTCCTGGAAAAACAGTGTTAGTATTTCCTTAAAGATCCATATTGCGAGGCTCAGAGGAGACTGGGACAGGATCAATTTAGAGTCTGAGAGGCTCTAAGTGGGCTAAAAAGAGTTCTGCAGTTAACTCTGGAACAGTGGTTACAGTCATGGGGACTGGCAATATTAAGGAATTAACTAACCCAAAGGGCGTGGCTTCAGTTCCAGCATTTGAGATACTGAAGAGACTGAAAGGGATTGCAATAACTATTGGTAGCATAGTTTTTGCATTATTTGTTTTGTTGTATTTTGTATAGGCATATAGGGCTGTTTACCTAGTGTTGATGCTTCCAAAATTGTTAATTTGCGAGGACAGTGGTTCTGGGAGTTGAAATTCTTCCCTTGCGAGCAAGTGCTGGGAGATTGAAAATTAGAGTCTTCTATGGTTAAGACTTTACAGCCCATGTCATGTCAGTTCTGAGGTTAACTGTGGGCATTAAAGTTACAGTCATGAGGACCAATAACTGTACGGAAGTAAGCTACATCAAAGGTACCACCATTGTCTCTTTGTTTGATACTAGTAAAAAGGCCCGATGCAATTGCATCGGGAGCGCGGTGAAATGAATTGTGTGTATACAGGCGGGTGAGTGGCTAGCAGAGTATATATGGGGCTCTGTGGGTAGCAGACTATACAGGCGGGTCTGTGGGTAGCAGAGTATACAGACTGCTCTGAGGGTAGCAGATTATACAGGCGGCTCTCTGGGTAGAAAAGTATACAGGCGGCTCTGTGGGTAGCAGAGTATACAGGCGGCTGTGTGGGTAGGAGAGTATACAAGCGGCTCTGTGGGTGTCAGAGTATAGAGGGGGCTCTGTGGATAGCAGAGTATGATGTGGCGGGAGGCTGGAGGAGTGAGGGGAGCAGAGGCTGGAGGGGTGAGGAGAGCAGAGGCTGGAGTGGTGAGGAGAGGTCCAGATGGAGGGGTGAGGAGAGGTCTGGCTGGAGGGGTGAGGAGAGATGCGGCTGGAGGGGTGACATCACCGCTCGGCGGCAGGACGTGGCTGCGTGCTGGGGCTGATCGCAGCCCCAGTCACACGGCATTGTCCTCTGCGGCGGGTTGGGTGATGCAGAGAGGGATCAGTTCTTGCCCTCAGGTCACACATGTGACCTGAGCGGAAGGAGCGGATTGGGCGGTGTGTGGTAAAGACAGGACGGTCATCCGATTGGTCTAGGACGCCAAGTCCTGGGCAATGGGATGGGCGTCCTGTGTGTACAACACAGCGCCCAATCCGCTTGCAGGGGCAGGCAATGGGAGTGAGCGGGGCGTGTCAGGCTTTGCAGGCTGACACGGTACACTCACTCCCATTGGCTGTTGCCGGCCACAGGACGACGTCCCTGGCTCCCGGCACCTGGCCACAGCCCGTAGACTGCTACTCCACCAGCATGGCGACATTGAGAGCCCAGCGGTGAGAGAGTGGCGAGGGGCGGAAGGCTCCGGCGGCATCCGGGCAGCATGGACCTCGCGGAGGGCGCGAGGGCGGTGGCGATGGTGCGGGGCCGACGGTTGGCAGGATGGCAGCGGTGTCAGGTAGTGCGGCTGAGGATGGAGGAGGATGTGAGGCTGGAGGAGGCTGTGAGGCTGGAGGAGGCTGTGAGGCTGGAGGAGGCTGTGAGGATGGGCAGGCTGTGAGGCTGGAGGAGACTGTGAGGCTGGAGGAGGCAGTGAGGATGGGGAGGCTGTGAGGCTGGAGGAGGCTGTGAGGATGGGGAGGCTGTGAGGCTGGAGGAGGCTGTGAGGCTGGAGGAGGATGTGAGGCTGGAGGAGGCTGTGAGGATGGGGAGGCTGTGAGGCTGGAGGAGGCAGTGAGACTGGAGGAGGCTGTGAGGCTGGAGGAGGCTGTGAGGATGGAGGAGGCTGTGAGGATGGGGAGGCTGTGAGGCTGGAGGAGGATGTGAGGCTGGAGGAGGATGTGAGGCTGGAGGAGGCTGTGAGGCTGAAGGAGGCTGTGAGGCTGGAGGAGGATGTGAGGCTGGAGGAGGCTGTGAGGATGGGGAGGCTGTAGGAGGCTGTGAGGATGGGGAGGCTGTGAGGCTGTAGGAGGCTGTGAGGATGGGGAGGCTGTGAGGCTGGAGGAGGCTGTGAGGCTGGAGGAGGCTGTGAGGATGGGGAGGCTGTGAGGCTGGAGGAGGCTGTGAGGCTGGAGGAGGATGTGAGGCTGGAGGAGACTGTGAGGCTGGAGGAGGCAGTGAGGATGGGGAGGCTGTGAGGCTGGAGGAGACTGTGAGGCTGGAGGAGGGTGTGAGGCTGGAGGAGGGTGTGAGGATGGGGAGGCTGTGAGGCTGGAGGAGGCTGTGAGGCTGGAGGAGGGTGTGAGGCTGGAGGAGGGTGTGAGGATGGGGAGGCTGTGAGGCTGGAGGAGGCTGTGAGGCTGTAGGAGGCTGTGAGGATGAGGAGGCTGTGAGGCTGGAGGAGGCTGTGAGGATGGGGAGGCTGTGAGGCTGGAGGAGGATGTGAGGCTGGAGGAGACTGTGAGGCTGGAGGAGGCTGTGAGGCTGGAGGAGGCTGTGAGGATGGGGAGGCTGTGAGGCTGGAGGAGGCTGTGAGGCTGGAGGAGGCTGTGAGGATGGGGAGGCTGTGAGGCTAGAGGAGGGTGTGAGGCTGTAGGAGGCTGTGAGGATGGGGAGGCTGTGAGGCTGGAGGAGGCTGTAGGAGGCTGTGAGGATGGGGAGGCTGTGAGGCTGGAGGAGACTGTGAGGCTGGAGGAGACTGAGGCTGGAGGAGGCAGTGAGGATGGGGAGGCTGTGAGGCTGGAGGAGACATTTACTGTACTGAGCATGCTCAGTACAGTAAAAGGTCTCCAAACAGGAAGGCAGGGGTTAAAAAAAAAAGTTAATGCTCACCTCTCCCCGAGCCCCCGCCGTCTCCTGCCGTCTTCCTCCAAGCTTCCGGTGGCTGCCGCAGGCTCCCAGTGTCTGCAGAGCTGTTGTAGTGCAGTTCAGGACCTGCGGTGATGTCACAGTCACGTGACACCAGGTTACCATGGAGTAACCTGGTTAGGAGGACTAACCTGCTGAAGCGCCTTATACGGCACGAAACGTCGTGCCCCCCGTCCTCCCACCCGCATGCCACCACCTGCTGTGTGCACTGAAGCACAATAAAGAACCGCTGTTTATAGAAGCTCTGAGTGCGACTTCTTTTTCTTCTCCTATAATACAAAACTGGATGTGACGTATCGGACTTTTGGGAGTGAGCACCAGAGCGTGCAGAGCGGTGCAGCAGGGAGGACCCTCCTCATCATCCTCCATAGCCAAGGGCTGAAAGCTTGCAGGCAGCGGTGAAATCTCCCCAGGCTGTATGGGAGACGCTGCAAGGTGGTGCTGACCCCATCCTAATCTTCAAAACCGTGGGATAATGATGATAAGGATCGGAGATTATTGGTGCAGTGTTTTATGAATGGCCTTAGACCTACTGTTCAGTGCTGTTCAGACTGCAGTACGCACTAGTCGCCCGGAGTGGGGCAATATTCAAAGGGTTAATTTTAAATGAAATAGCCCGAGGTGCTGAACCAGAAAGCATGTCGAAAGGAAAGGATTAGCTCGACTCCTGTGTAGCTCAGAAAAGGAAGAGAGAGGGGAAGAGGAGGAAATAGGGTTTACAGCAATGTAGAGTGTTGGTCTTGTTGGCAAAAAGTAAATTTTTCAATCAAATGTCCCACAAAATCAACAGCTAATGTCCAGACCCCCATAGGAAACAGGCAATCCAGATACCTTCCTCTGCCCTATTGTCACTCCCAGGGACCCACAATCTCTGTGCCTGTATACTTGGGGGAGGGACAAACTGTTTGATAGACACTGGAGCATCCCGTACAGTATTAATGCAAGAACATGTTCTGGAGGAAATATTGTTACCAAAATATTTGACTTATAAAGGGTAGAAGGATGAATTACTAAATTACAAATGACTCATCCTCTCCGATTGAATTCTCATGACTCAATTTCAATTGTAACCCAGGTTTTAGTTTCTTCTGATATACCTTTTAATTTGTTGGGAACAGATGTGTTGCAGAAAAATTGGGGTCTGCATAGAATTCACTCCAAAGTAGAGATGAGCCACCACCCCGGTGTTCGAATTCGATTCGATTCGTCGAATCGACGGGGTGTTCGACGAATGTTCGTCGAATGCTCGACGAACACCATCGAACACCCCGGAAAACGAACAATCCGGGCTTGTGGGGCTTTTTCACTTCCACAATGTATATACATACATTGTGGAAGTGAAAAAAAGTGAAAGAAAGTGTTAAAAATAAAAAAATAATCAATGCTCACCTGTCCGCGGTCCACTGAAGCCTCCGGCAGGTCCTGTGGCTTCTAGGACCTGTGGTGACGTCATGTTCTCGCGCGAACTCCGGTCACATGACCGGAGTTCCGCGAGAACATGACTTCACCACAGGTCCTGGAAGCACAGGACCTTGCCGGAAAGCTTAAAATAGATATTTTTATGATTCGGACCCTTTCTTTAAGTAAAAGTTACTTAAAGAAAGGGTCCGAAACATAACACCCCGTCGATTTGGCAAATCGAATCGAATTCGAACACCGGGGTGGTGGCTCATCTCTACTTTGGAGTGAATTCTATGCAGACCCCAATTTTTCTGCAACACATCTGTTCCCAACAAATTAAAAGGTATATCAGAAGAAACTAAAACCTGGGTTACAATTGAAATTGAGTCATGAGAATTCAATCGGAGAGGATGAGTCATTTGTAATTTAGTAATTCATCCTTCTACCCTTTATAAGTCCAATATAGCAATAGGACCTTGCCGGAAAGCATAAAATAGATATTTTTATGATTCGGACCCTTTCTTTAAGTAAAAGAAAGGGTCCGAATCATAAAAATATCTATTTTAAGCTTTCCGGCAAGGTCCTGTGCTTCCAGGACCTGTGGTGACATCATATTCTCGCGGAACTCCGGTCATGTGACCAGAGTTTGCGCGAGAACATGACGTCACCACAGGTCCTAAAAGCCACAGGACCTTGCCGGAGGCTTCGGTGGACCACGGACAGGTGAGCATAGATTATTTTTTTATTTTTAACACTTTCTTTCATTTAGGTAATGTTTATTTTGGCTCAAAATGTGGCAGATGCGGTTTTCTGACCGCATCTGCCGCATTTTCGAACCAAAATCGAACATGTTCGAAATTCGCCGAATTGGAACCAAATTGTTCGAATTCGGCGAATGACTCGAATTGCGCCAAAATCAACTCGAATTTGAGATTGGCAAACTATTCGAGTCAAACATCGCTCATCTCTACTCCAAAGGTCCTCAAGATGACCACTCCCCTGGATGAGGACACATTGTGTAGTCAAATTATTACCCTCCCCGTTCCTCCCGCCTGGATGAGGACATATTGTGTAGTCACATTATTAGACATTACAGACTCTAAACCTCATTCCCATCTTGTTTGGCTTGAGAATATACCCAGTCAATTCTGGGCATGTAGCAAACTTGATGTGAGAAAACTACCCATCCCCCCGGTGACTGTAAAACTTAAACCAGGCGTCCAACCCCCTTGTATAAAGCAGTATCCTTTAAGTGCTGTTCAGGATGTGGCAAAATATGGTAATGTCCAGGAGCCCCTGATAAGAGGTCTTATTGTCCCTATAACTTTCAACACCCCCCATATAATTATGAAATGCTGTAATGTTCTAAATCCATCTATGCTTCTTCCAGTGGATTTAGGAAAGGGAGGAAAATACCTGAATGGGGAAGAGGGAGGGACCTTGAGCCAAGATCTGCATGCATTTTTTCAAACTAGCAGATGAGGAAGCTGAAACAAAAGGCTTAGTGAATATTACTGTTGAACCACTCACTAACCCCTTTCTTCCAGAGCTGGGGACAGTGAACAAGGACAATTCATCACCAGGAATGCAGTAAGTCCAAGATGGTAAGGTAATGGTAATACTAGAACCATTCCCCTCCAGCTGCTCTATATGCAAGAGGTTAAAGCACTCATCGCAGTGTGCAATCTGGGAAAAGGTAGAAAAATTAATGTATATTCTGATTCGCAATATGCTTATTGTGTAGCGCATGACTCTGGCGCCATTTGGCAAAGTCGTAATTTCTTGACCACTTCTGGCAAACCTATAAAGATGGTAGAGCAGCTACTCACAGCACTCTACTTTTCCCGAAGGGCGGCTATATTCAAAGTGTCAGCACACACATGAGAACAATCTCCCCTTGTAGTAAAGAATGCCTTGGCCGACCAACCAGGTGGCTAAAGAAGCAACATGACTACCTCTCACAGATATACTGGCAATAGCAGATGCGGGGACCCCAGGAGACTCAGAGTCAGGGAGTGCGGGAAGCCCCCTTTCAAAGAAGGGGACATCCCCTACACCAGTCCTAGTGGCCATTGACCTCAAACTACTGAAGATCTTCCAGGCCCAGGCTCTCCCACATTAGCGGAACGCATGGGTCAAAACGGGCACCGTAGAGTCAGTGTCAGGTGTATGAAAAATAAACAAATGTATTTGCTTCCCACCCTGTTCCCCATGATGGTTGCCCTAGCACATTCTCCGGTGCACAACTCAAAGGGTGTTACATGTGAAGTGGTGCTACAAACTAGTGCACCTCGGTGTTCCTGATTACGGCTGCAAAGTATGTTCAACAATGTCTAGTTTGTGCAAATCATAACTCCGGTAGGCCTATTTGAGTTCCATGGAAATGCACACTAAAATCATCCAGTTTAGACACTGCAGATGGATTACATCCAGCTACCTAAGGTGGGTAATTATGAATATGCATTGACCTTTTCTCTGGGTGGCAAGGAGCTTGGGCCCTAACTAAAGCAAAAACAAAACTACTGCTGAAGAAAAAAAATTATCAGTGAGGTGGTTTGTAGATATGGGGTACCTGAAACTATAGAGGGTGACAGAGGTACCCACTTTACTGGGGAACTGATAAAACAGATCATGGCTAGTTTTGGGATAAAAATCCAAAAGTGCAAGGAATAGACACACCTGTCCTGGGTAGATTGTTTGCCCATAGTATTGTGTCCAGTGAGGACCACCCCAAGGGGAAAGAAGAAGCTGTCCACATTTGGTAGTGTCCCTAAAACAGGGTTGTATTTCCCACAGCAGCTAGAGAAAACTGATGAAAAGTTTAAACTTTTTTACTGCAGAGTACTTACACGTTTTATGGACAAGGTTTTTTGTAATTGAATATGTTCTAGAGTTGCATAAACATTTGACTGTTACTCATAATCATGTTCTTTCCTCTACCCCAGAACCCAATTGCCTAAGCACCAACCACACTTTGGTACTAGGAGACTGGATCGTGGTAAAAAGACATATGAGGAGATCACTGGAGACCAGATATAGTGAGCCATTCCAAGTGCTGCTAACCACTGCCACTTCCAGCTTCAAGGCAAGAACACTTGGTTCCAGCCATTGTAAAAAGGTCTTGAATTTCAGCAGCAGCAAAGATGATGACCCTGTGTTGATTGGACTATGTTGATGGTAACTGTACTCCTTGCTCTAAATCTCAATGAAGTACTAAAAAAGGACTGGAATAACAAATTGATAAAGCACCACTAAGTTTTGCTCTGAGATATGAACTCTAACGACTGTTCTAAGAACTGTTGGAAATGCATCCATGGTCCAATATCCTTTAATACTATGCCTTATTTAGCCATTCCAATGACTTTGAAAAAAATGTTTCACTTAAGTAACCATGCATTTCCTATAAGACTAAGAACAACAACAAAAACATTGGTTCAAGGATGTAGGTGGATGTGCAACAGCCGCAAGGACTGGGGTAGTAGGTCACTCTGGGATATCAGTCTGTTCATTAGTCACGGCAGCAACCGCAGAAGCCGTGGCCCTGACCAAGCATGAAAAGGGGATATTTGCAAGGGATTAAAGTTTATTTCTGACGCCATCCATGGATTCTGGTCAGGATGACCAGCGCTGCTTGCATTGAACCCTGGGGCATGGTTATAGTGACAGCTTGAGTGTATCACTCCCCACAGACGGAGTGAGTCCCCACAGTTCAGTATTAGAGCCTGTGTGGATGATGCTGGTTGTTGGTGCAGGAGGGCACAGAAGGAATGGACAGACACAGGGGTTGCAGTTCTTACCAGTCTCTTTACTTGTAGCTTAGTTCTGTGCCAAGCAAGCCAGGGAACTGTGTTCTTCTAGAACGCAGCTCGACCAGCCTTCAGGTCGTTTAGGAACACTCTGCCAACACACCTTTCATAACATTTTTCTTCACTGCTGTGTTCTCTGCGCTGATCTTTCCTCTTTACTTCCCTTGCGCCTTTGTGCTACTAGTCGCAACGCAGGCGACTGTGGGTCCTGTCGAGAAATGGTCTGGCATGTCCTCTTTGCCCTCTGCAGTCACTGTGCCTGGGTGTGTACACGGGGTTTGCTACTGCATGTGCAGTGAAGTAGCCTCTGGTTTCCTGGCTTGAACATACCAGATTGGTGCCAGTCCCCTCATACAACTAGTTCCTCTACCAACGACTTTAAAGGCGGCTGTAGATTCGGAGTTACTCTGGCCAGGGTTCTGTGGTGATCTAGCCACTAGTCTCACTCTGCCCCAGCACTAGCCTTCCCTAGAACCCCATATTTCCATTTCTTCTTCCTCACTCTCCACTTACTAACTGTGTTCCCACCCCCTAAAACTACTCCTTCCTCCAGCCAGCAGATGGGGACTGCCTTCTAAAGGGGTTTCTTCTGCCCTGCATTCCCTGGCCTGGAGTTGGGAATGGTGATGGATGTAAGATGTGTGTCTCAGGTTCATGTCCCTGTCTTACCTGAGAGCAATGACAAGACACCTGTGGATTAGGTGCAGTATCAATGTGATGACCAAGACACATGAGTGCCACAGATGGTTAATGGGTATTCTACAAATAGGAATATTGATATTACTAGTGTAAAAGACTGCCAAGATTAATATATTTGCTATTAAGGAACTATGCAAGGAAACACACAAAGTTGAACATTACAGGCCTGCAAAATATGATATCAAATCTCATATAAACATATATGATGAGATTTACAAGCAAGATATTTGTCAGTGAACGGGATTCATCACCTCCAGGCTATTATACCATGGGGAAGTAGCTGATGAGTAAATTGTTTTGTAAAATAAGAAAAAGGGAGGAGTTGTTATGGTTAATATTTTATATCTGGCTTCATTATTATTTAGAAACAATTTTGTGTTTATTTATATCTCTTAGTATTTGCTTAAAGACTTGCATCATGGAATGTCTAACCAGAAATCTGGTTTCCTATGCAGTTTTCCTGACAAGGTGACTTTGTGGTGGACTATGGAAGTGTGTTATCCCTTATAATTACTTTAGATCTTTAGATTTCCTTTCATTTTTATGCAACGTCTGTAGTTTCTGCTCTATCAAGGTAATAAATACTGAGGGTCTCGGAGCCCCAAGACCGATGAGACTCTACCTGCAGACACATGAATTTCTCATGTCTCATCTCCATTCGTGAATGATTTTTTAATCTGAAACTCACTTGCAATGTGCAGACCCATTGAGTCCACCCTAAAAGCTCTCCATAAAGATAGGTTACCACGATAGTATTAATGTGCAAAACGTTTTGCACATGCACCAATGCAAAATAATGGGGTAGTCTTCATAAAAAAAACAAGCCTGCACTATACTGATTAGGGATGAGCGAGCATGTTCGCCGATACTCGGTGCTCGCCAAAGCATCACAGTACTTGCAAAGCTCGGCGAGCACCGAGTACCAGCGAGACGCTCGGGCTCATGCTCGGGTGCATCTCCCTGCATGTTGGCGCTGTTTACAGAGCCAGCCCACATGCAGGGATTGGCTGCCATACACTGTAATGCCACAGCCATGTTGGTTGCGGCATTACAGTGATTGGCTGGCCGCACAGCGTCATCAGGTCTATATAAGACCTGACCGCGCTGTGCTTGTCACTCTGCTCCACATTGTCAGCTAGTGTAGGGATAGGTGCTGTTAAGTGAGGGACAGATCTTGGGTCTTTTAGGCAGTGTAGGTGCTGGGATACAAAATCCATCAAAACAAAAGTCCTTTTGAGTACTAATCTAGCTGTATAGAGGCAGGCAGGCAGGGTATATAGCACACTTTGGTGTACCACAAGAGGCTGTATACCAGTCAGCACATCTGGGGCTGGTGTAAAGGCTTCTAATATCTATCTCTTTCAAAACAACAGTCCTTCTAAGGATTAATTTAGCTGTATACAGGCAGGAGGGTTATATAGCACACTATGGTTTACCACAAGAGGCTGTATACCAGTCAGCACATCTGGAGCTGGTGTACAGACTTCTAATATATACTAATATCTATCTCCCTCAATACAACAGTCCTTCTAAGGATTAATTTAGCTGTATACAGGCAGAAGGGGTATATACCGGTAGCACACTACAGTGTACCACAAGTGGCTGTATACCAATCAGCACATCTGGGGCTGGTGTATAGGCTTCTAATATCTATCTCCATCAAAACAACAGTCATGTTTAGGATTAATTTAGCTGTATACAGGCAGGCAGGATATATAGCATACTATTGTGTACTACAAGTGGCTGTATACCAGTCAGCACATCTGGAGTGGTGTACAGGTTTCTAATATCTCTCTCCATCAAAACAACAGTCCTTTTAGGATTAGTTTATCAGTATACAGGCAAGCAGGATATATAGCACACTACTGTGTACTACAAGTGGCTGTATACCAGTCAGCACATCTGGAGTGGTGTACAGGCTTCTAACATCTCCATCAAAACAGTCCTTTTAAGTATTGATTTAGCTGTATGAAGGCAGGAGAAATATATAGCACACTTCAGCGTACCCAGGGGCTGACTGGGGATTCAAACTCCGGGTGGCAGATTTCCTATACCAGCCCTTAGGTGAGCCCCAGGGGGGGTTGGAGGGGTGCTGCCAGAGATTTTTAGTGGTCCGGGGGGTGTGGGTGCTGACAGATATTTGTGTGGTCCGGGGGGTGGGGGGGTTAGGGTTCGTGCTATCAGACTGTCGCCGGTCACTCACTGTCCCATCTCTGCCACAAACCGCCGCGACTCCTGTACTTTCACAACGCCAGCCGGAAAGTACCGCCGGCTGGCCCATTTGTGTGCGGGGGCGGCCCTAGATGAGGGCTATACTACCAGCCCAGGGGCACTTGCCCCCCTGCCACCTGGGCCAGTCCGCCCCTGAATGTACCACAAGAGGCTGTATACCAGTCAGCACATCTGGAGCTGGTGTACAGGTTTCTAATATCTATCTCCATCAAAACAACAGTCCTTTGATGGATTAATTTAGCTGTATACAGTCTGGAGGGGTATATAGCACACTTGATTGTACCATAAGGGGCTGTTAGGGATGAGCAAGTAAATTCGCAAATATTCAGTATCGAGTAATGCTGTAGTCATGGTACTCGAAACATAGCAAGTAAATCACTACTCGCCTCGCAATATTCAGATCTCCCGCCCAGCATTAGCCAATAACAGTAATCCTCAAATGGCAGAAAAATTACTGTGCACTACAGCTCTCGCCCTATATGCCTGTGTGTAACCTCATACATATACAGGTACCAGTGTTGAAGGTCCGGAATAGCGGTGCACTCTTAGTAAAGTGAAAACAAATTCCGGATCGGACCGGAAGAAGCGGTACAGCACCGCAAAACGGCCCGTCGTCACTCCTCCACACTCCTTCCCCTACAGCAGCCATGTCGTGCTTACACTCTGGCAAATAAAAGATAGAAGATTTCAACATGGTGAGTGCCGCTCATTTTTTCTTAAAGAACCAATTACAGTAATGCCACAGCCTTCTTGGTTGTGGCACTGCTATGATTGGCTGGCCAACCAGTGTCATACATGAGTCATAGCCTATGATTCATAGGCTCTATATACTTTAAGCCCTGCCACCATTTTCTGCATATTACATGCAGAACACAGCTAGTGTAGGGGAGTGTGAGCAGCTGCTAGGGAGAGTTGTTCTTGTGCAAATCAAACAGAAATCCTCTGTAAAACCCAAAAGCTTTTGTGAGAGCTACCAGTATTGTAGTACTAAGTGACTGTAGTGCAGGGAGACAGACAGGAGCGTTACAGTACCACATAGAACAGTCAGCAATATTTCAGCTCTTCTCAGAGCTGAAAGTATAAGGTCAGGGAGTAGTGACAGTTTTCCCAGCTATTTTGGGGGTCACATTTACCCCTGCAAGCCAATTTTTTTTTTTGCAGTTGCGGTGCTGTGTTCACACCGAATAGAAGAAAAAGGTTTGGTACTGTGTTAGCCAGTTGAGAAAATGTTGATTGCTCTCAGTGTGAGAAACAAGATAAAAATTTTGTAGATGTGATACCTTTTAATGGCTAACGGTACTGCACAATTGACATGCAGCCAGCACCGCCGTCTTGTGTGGTGACTGGTTTTGCGTAATATTTAAACTTTTGCACCTGTCAAATTTTGAAATAATGCATATTTCACGTTTTCGGTTAGTACAATAAACCTCAATTCAATCTTGAAATATTATTGTGTCCATCAGTTATTACATATATCACACTGAAATAGCTGTTGCAAAAACCCAATTTAAAAAAAAAAAATGAGTAAGATTAAGAGGGGTGCCCAAACTTTTCATATGACTGTAGTAAAAGGTTCAAATACCTGATGGAGTCTAAGAAAATGTAAAAAAGAAAAAAAAATTGAACAACCCCGTTTTTCCCTAATCAAAACACAGACTTTTTTTTTCTAAAAAAAGGTAATTCGATATTTTAAGATCTGTTAACGTCTAACTTTCAAACAGTTAGATAAATGCGATAAAAAAATAAATGAATAAAAAACATTATATATAGCCCAAATTGGTGGAAACCAACTACACCACTGCACAAAAAAAACAAACCCTTTTACAGCTTCATCAATTAAAAAATAAAAAAGTTATGTCTCTTGGAGGATAGCAAGAAAAAAACTGAATCTCAAAATCAAAATGGCTGCTTGTATTATAAAATTATTGCATGCTTTGTTTGGGATTTCTATGTAAGAAAGCTGGGATTACAGTTGATATTTTTTCCTAGACTATATTGAGCTTTCGTTTTACAGCTCAGTTAACAAGATAAAACTCATTGGGATTTACAGCTCTTTCAAAACAGAGATTTTTTTCCCCTTTAGCTGCTAAAGTATAAGATAGAAAGGTCATATTAACGGTGCTCTTAGTACTGACATCTACAGCAAGTTGACTATTGTAACAAGAGAAAAACCTTCTGTATTCCCTGAGGCTTTTGTATGGATTTTTTCAAAGATCTTGTGCAAAGCTGCCCTTGATGGCAAAATTAGATTGTAGATATGCTCTCATTTCTTAGGACAGTTTAAGACTGGACAATTAAGTGCTGCTTGTTAATACAGATCCAGCAGATTATTTCTAAAAGACATTGTTAATAAATGTGATTGTTTGTATTGCATACAATGCTTTAAAGAATTAAAAGTGGATTCATTATCATAATGCATATATGTAAAGCAAAGTAATTATAATATACTACTACATGAAGTCAAAATCTTTGTTATCTTTAAGATACTCTCACAATGGTGTTTGCAAAATTGATCCATTGTTACTTCTAAAAAAGTCTTTGAGTGAAATGTGAGTCACTTGCAGGTGTCATTCTGTATTTCATGCGAGTAGCAGGCGAGTGCGATTTTTCCCTCACCTAGTGTATGTGTTACATCTGTGTGCTATGCGTTGTCAACATCATCTCTTACATATTACATTACTCTATTCACATTTATTTTCCAACAAAAAGTAAGCAAGATATAGGTACATGCAAGATGGATAGATAGATAGATAGATAGATAGATAGATAGATAGATAGATAGAGATTAGATAGATGATGGATGAATAGTTTAGATAGTTAGATAGATAGATAGATAGATAGAGAGATAGATAGACAGATATAGATAGATAGATATAGATAGATAGATAGATAGATAGATAGAAAGAAATAGATACATAGATAGATATGAAGAAATAGATACATAGATAGATACATAGAAATAGATACATAGATAGATAGATAGATAGATAGATAGATAGATAGATAGATAGATAGATAGAGATTAGATAGATGATGGATGAATAGTTTAGATAGTTAGATAATACATAGGGGTTAAACAGCTACATAATATCCCACCCTTTTTTATATTGCATAAGCTTGATTTATATCTTTATTTATTTAACTAGCTGTGAGCCCGATGCAAATGCATCGGGATTCTAGAACGTGCATAAATTTGCTTATAATAGTTATAGCTGGTCTGAGTACTTTTTGGGGGGGTGTGAGGACTTTTTGGGGGGGTGTTGAATACTTTTTGGGGGGTGTTGAATACTTTTTGGGGGTGTGTTGAATACTTTTTGGGGGTTGTTGAATACTTTTTGGGGGGTGTTCAATACTTTTTGGGGGGTGCTCAATACTTTTTGGGGGGTGTTGAATACTGTTTGGGGGGGTATTAGATTAATTTTTTTAATTTAATTAGTTAATGTAATTAATATATTAATTTTATATATTATTTTTTTTGTTGTTTTTTATTATTATGTTTTATTTTATTGTGTATTATTTATATTATTTTTTTTTTTTTTTTTTTTAGTATTTTTATTATTATTAAAGTTAAAAAACCGCACTTGCTGCACCTGCCGCAAGTCCCCCTATACTTTCTATGGGGGTTACCGCAACCGTTACACTTGCGGCGCGGTTGCGGTAATCCCCATAGAAAGTATAGGGGTACTTGCGGCAGGTGCGGCGGCTGAGGTAGCGACTCGCAATGGCCTCGCGGCCATTGCTCGCGCTACCTCAGCGGTAAATCGCTAAGTTTGTGGCCGAGCCTATGGTTCTATTTTCGGCCAGCGACTCGCTGAGTAAAACAGCTGAGTGTGAGTGCTGAAGATCCGATACATTCATGAGCCTAATGAGCGGCTGAACCTGTGGGGATTAGTGCTTTGCTGGGCTAAACCTGAATGGTGCACAGGGGGTTAATCACATGTCAGGTCTGTGTGTGAGTGAAGATGTGCTGATTGACTCACTGGGTTGCAGCTGGGAGTGAGTAGGCTGGATAGGAACCTGCCAGGTGTCTGAGTTAGGAGAGGATGATTCAGAAGTTCAGAGCACTGCCATGTGAAGAGGTGCTGGAAGTGATCCGTCCTCAGTGGGTAAGTGATGGGAGCCTACCAGCTGATGTGTGCATGGCAGCCAGTGTCCAAGGGCCAGGCGGTCACAGCTGACTTTGGGACATTGAGGGGGGGGGGGGCTGTGCGGCCATTGAGGGGGGGGGGCTGTGCGGCCATTGAGGGGGGGGGCTGTGCGGCCATTGAGGGGGGGGCTGTGCGGCCATTGAGGGGGGGGGCTGTGCGGCCATTGAGGGGGGGGGGGCTGTGCGGCCATTGAGGGGGGGGGCTGTGCGGCCATTGAGGGTAGTAGTAGTAGTAGTAGTAGTAGTAGTAGTAGTAGTAGTCGTAGTAGTCGTAGTAGTAGTAGTAGTAGTAGTAGTAGTCCCCCCCATACAAAGTATAGGGTGACGTGCTGTGATAGCGACTTGCAATGCACTACACAGCGACTCGCATGGATCCCCATGCAAAGTATAAGGGGACTTGCGGCGGCTGACGTAGCGACTCGCAATGGCCCCGCGGCCATTGCTCGCGCTACCTCAGCGGTAAATCGCTAACTCTGTAGCCGGGCCTCTGGTTCTATTTTCGGCCAGCGACTCGCAATGGCCGCTTCGCGGCCATTGCTCGCGCGTGGTGACGTCACATAGTGACATAGCCACGGCGTTTTCGGGGGCCGACACGAAAATGCCTACGGCAATTATAGAGTAGATATATATTTGCAAATTTCATGTGAAATTGTTTTTGACATATTTTCTGCCATGTTGATGTAAATAATTATCCCTGTATTGCTTATCCCTGTATTGGCTTACCCAATCCTTTATATTATTTAATACATTTTCTTTTTTCCTTTCCTCTTTATTTCCTTCCTTTCTTTTCATACTATAATACGAATAGAACACATAAAAGAAATTTGTAATATTGTTTAAAAGAAAAAAATTGTAAAATTTATAGTACTGTTTATAGAGTTGTATTTGGATTACTATGTAATAAATACATTTAAACACATAATATCCCACCCGCTAAGTATTGTAAGCTTTGACAATTTAGTGCCTCTCATGTGAAACTAAAGGGTATTTAGCCCAAAAATAATTAATTTTAAAAATAATGCGGGTTCCCCTTGCTTTTGATAGCCAGCTAGAGCAAAGCAGATAGCTGCAGCCTGTATACCACATTGGCAACTTTATCTTGGCTGGGAATCCAAAACAAACGTCACCCCATGCTTTATAAATAGATAATTAAAAAACAAACTGTGCAGTCCCCCCTAAATTTGATCACCATCAAAGGTAAAGCTGACAGCTGTGGTCTGGTATTTTAAGCTTGGTAAGGGCCAAGATTAATGGGCTCTCCACAGCCTACAAATTGCAGGCTGCAGCTACACCAGAACTGGGGCCTCCATTAGATCTGTCAATCTTAGTGCTTTGCTCTGCCTCTTCCCACTTACCTGGTGTGTTGCCAAATGGGGCAATGGTATTTTGGGTTGATGCCAGCTGTGTAATGTCAACTGCCATTAAGCCCAAGGGTTAGTAATCTTGAGGCCTCTAACAGATACCAATATTACTAACCCATATAATAAGCGGCACTGTTAATGACAAAATAGAGTAAAAGAAAAATTGCAGCTAAGCTAAAAGGAGAAAAAGAAGACACTTAGCTTTATCAATGCGCATTCATAAACCACCCAGTCACCACGTTGAGGTGTGTCTGTTCAACTGGGTCCCTAGATTCCTTCCTAAACAAAACAGAAAAAACTGCACAGCACTCACAGACACAATGTGAACTGGTGCCAAGCAGGGACACTGAGTTAAACAACTAGAAAAAATTCTCTGCAGCACTCAGCTACTACCAGTGATGCACATATGTTAACAAGCTATATATAGTTGAGAAAAAATTTTAAAATCTTACGTTTTTTTTTAAAAACTCAAAAGTTCTTATTTTTTTATTTCTGAAGTTCTTAGTACATACATTGGCCAATGTCTGTTTGCTCATCAACTGCGACAAAGTGACCTCAGGTCTGATGAGTTCTAACGATGACATCCCTGTCCTCCTTGTCCTCCCCATCCCACCACCAAGTGGGCGGACACCATCTCAACCCCAGACCACCTGTAGGTGATGAGGGTGCAAATTGCAGACATGGAGCCAATGTATGTACTAAGAACCCCAGAAAAAAAATAAGAATTTTTGAGTTTTTTGAAAAAAAATGTAAGTTTAAATTTTTTTTTCTCAAATATATATAGCTTGTTAGCATATGTACATCATTGGTAGTAGCTGAGTGCTGTAGATTCCTTCCTATCTATTTTCTGGTGCAATTTTGATTCATTTTTATAGGCTATCTGATACCTGCGAGCAATAGAGAATGTAGGCCTGTGGGAGGAAGGAAAGGTGTTATTCATTAGCAATCTCTGCCTAGTTGGAAAAAAATTAACCTCTTTAAGAATAGACTAGAAGGTTGACTTTTGAAAGCAATAGCATACGTGGACACAGGATAACTAGGTGGGGAAAGGTACATTACATAGGGGGTGAACCCATAATAATTCATTCATATATGCAGTACTCATTCCTATCAGTGTTAGTGCTACGCTAAAACACAATTTAGATACATATAATAAGCGGCACTGTGAATGACAAAATATGATAAAAGAAAAATTGCAGCTAAGCTAGAAGGGGACCCAGTTGAATCTAGGGACCCTGTTGAAAAGACACACCTTAACGTGGTGTCTGGGTGGTTTATGAATGTGCATTGATAAAGCTAAGTGTTTTCTTTTTCTCCTTTTAGCTTAGCTGCAATTTTTCTTTTATCATATTTTGTCATTAACATTGCCGCTTATTATATGTATCTAAATTGTGTTTTAGCGTAGCACTAACACTGATAAGAATGAGTACTGCATATATGAATTAATTAATATGGGTTCACCCCCTATGTAATGTACCTTTCCCCACCTAGTTATCCTGTGTCCACGTATGCTATTGCTTTCAAAAGTCAACATTCTAGTCTATTCTTAAAGAGGTTACGGTAATTTTTTTCCAACCAGGCAGAAATTGCTAATACATAACACCTTTCCTTGACCCTATAGGCCTACATTCTCTATTGCTCGCAGGTATCAGATAGCTTATAAAAATGAATCAAAATTGTGCCAGAAAATAGGTAGGAAGGAATCTAGGGACCCAGTTGAAAAGACACACCTCAATGTGGTGACTGGGTCGTTTATGAATGTGCATTGATAAAGCTAAGTGTCTTCTTTTTCTCCTTTTAGCTTAGGTGCACTTCTTCTTTTATCATATTTTGTCATTATTATATGTATCTAAATTGTGTTTCAGCATAGCACTAACACTGATAGGAATGAGTACTGCATATATAAATATTACTAACCTAGTCATTAGTAACAAAAATAAAGACAGCAAATAATATTTTATTTGAAATTAAATTCTCTGAAACATTCCCTCTCTTATGAATTTATTGAAATAAAAGCCCCACCCCCCCAGAAAAAAAATTGTTGCAGGTATCCTCAGAATCCAAGGTAGTCCACAATGGCAAACCTGTAAGACATAAAAAGAGAGAATTAGTAAATGAATAAAGACAGGAGACATCCTCATTAGCCACTTTATTCCTTATTTAAATCCAGGAAGGCCCAACGCAGTCTCATGGAGGTCCCTTGAAGTCTCATTTTTCCAGTTTATGGGGGCACATTCTGTGCACGCATCCCACATGTGCTGGAAGAGCAGCCACTGTCTGACTCCTAACAGTGATGAGCAGTGATGTCACAAAGGTTAAAGCGCTCATGCAGTGGCTATCACGCAGCGAGTATTCCTCAATTGTGAACTGAGGTAACCCTCAAAATCGCACAAGTACACAGCTTGCACACTGCATACTGTTAGAAATCTCCTGTGCTGGGAGTGGGAGGTCATGTGACCCCAAAAAATCAATTCACTTACTTACATCAACATTCTGACTAGACATGTTTGGCAACGCTGAATTGAATTTAGTTAGGCAGTAGACATCTAGTTGGCACATGAGAGCATGTATGTAAATGACAAACTAACGGTTACATGACCTCCCACTCTCCAGAGAATTCAGACAAAGTGAGAATTCAGATGTCTGCTGTCACATATAATGATATCAGACCTTCATTACAAACCTGGAAAACATATTTAATAGAGTTAGGCAAACTTTCCCCAAACATGTTCGCCAATTGCAAATTAGACATGAACATTGCGGATTCGGTTCAGGATCGGAAATAATAGCAGTTTACAAAAAAATCAACAAACGCAGCTTTGTTCCTTATATAATTGAATAAAAAAGCATTAATGCATTTAAGTGATGCTTTTCTTTTACCTTCTGACAGTGTAGGATAGTGGGCAGGACGTGTTTAACAAGCGGAGAGGTTGGGGAGAGGTCAGAGGAGCATCAGACCCCACTTTCTTGTGTTCACATTCAGAGCTAGCAGCCAATTAAGGAGCATAAACCATCCACAAGTTGAAGACACAAAGACTTGTATCATTGACTAGCTTGTTTTATTGCAGGCAATGGAATAAACAGAGGAGAGAAAAACACGTGACGGATCACGTGCAATTACACAGGGGGACACCGAGGAAAAAGGGAAAGAAATCCACACCGTCCAGAGAGAGACCCCGGCACTCACTACGTGAGCCCCCCTGTTGTGCGGACAGCACAACAGGAAAAGGTGAGTGTAACGGTGACTTAACAGAGGGTGGATATAAAACATTAAGCAGCGTGGCGCAACCAATTTCTATATGTCATAGCTTGTTTTATTGGCTGCGTAACTGTCATGTCCCTCGGGTTATAAGAAGTGGCCATTTGCCGTTGTCGCCATTTTCAGAATGTTACTGTATAGGGACAGTGCTGCTGCCATTCTGTGCTGCTCCCTGCTGCTCCATCCATGCTACTTAATAGAAACTAGCTACTCGATCACTTTTTTGATAGAAAAGGAAGGCAAGAGGGTCCATCTGGACATAGGAATTTTTAGCTGAGAACAAGTGTGATTGCTAAATCTCTGTGTGTTTCTAAAGCTGCCTTTCCTGCATACAGCAAGTGATTGACAAACCTTAGTGTTTCCCCTAAAAAGGCTTTGTTTGGCTGCAAACCAGTGATTACCAAATCCTTCCGTTTGTACTAAAAAGGCATTTTTTTGCCTCAAAGCAGTAATTGCAAAATCCTTTATTTTCCTCTAAAAAGGCTATGTTTGGCCTCAAACTAGTGATTGCCAAAACATTCAGTTTGTACTAAAAAAGGTATTTTTTGCCTCAAAGCAGTGATTGCCAAATCCTTCACTTTTCCCTAAAAATCTGTTTGGCCTCAAACCAGTTGTTGCCAAATCATTCACTTTTCCCTAAAAAGTCTGTGTTTGCCCTCAAATCAGTGATTGACAAGTCTTTCAGTTTGTACTAAAAAGGCATTTTTTTCACAAAGCAGTGATTGCCAAATCCTTCACTTTCTTCTAAAAAGGCTGTGTTTGACCTTAAACCAATAATTGCCAAATCCTTCAGTTTTTACTAAAAAAGCATTTTTTGACTCAAAGCAGTGATTGCTAAATCCTTCATTTTCCCCATAACAAAGCTGTGTTTGGCCTCAAACCAGTGATTGCCTAAACCTGGTGTGAAAAAGTTTGTAGTTAACCTCAAACAAGTTGTGACAATACGGCATATTACCATCTGTGTCATGGTTTAGTAACTCTAAATTAGGCAAGATGTATTATTATTTTGTTTGTTAACTAATGAGAAGTAAAGGCCCTGTTGCACATAACGAGATCGCTAACGAGATCGCTGTAGCATCACAGATTTTGTGACGCAACAGTGATCCCGTTAGTGATGTCGGTCTGTGTGACACACACCAACGATCTGGACCTTGCTGTAAAATCTGGGTCATTTCTACGTTGTTGCCCTCCCGCTGGGAGCGCTACATAGTTGTGTTTGACAGGGACAATGACCAATTATCTCAATGCTATGCTATGGAGTGACTATTCCCAACGACCTCGGTATAATTCTGGATTGCTGGTGCGTCGTTTTTTCACATCGTTGGTGAGATACCTGTTTGACATCTTACCAGCGATGTGAAAAACGACGCACCAGCGATCTCTGCACATTGTTATCATTATCGGGATCGCTGGTGCGTCGTTTTGTGTGACTGGGCCTTAAGTCATTGTTTCTTATCAGACTGCTCGGATCCTCCATTGTCTTAGTTTGTGGATTGCAAACTAAATGTAAACTGCCTCAACCCCCTCTGTCTACATCATTCAGAGGGAAATTACGCAGTCGGATTTTACTGCTGACCAATGAAGGAACAGCCTTATCCCAACAATCCTGCAAGCACACAATACCCTGAGGTGAAGGTTCAGGGTATAAAAAGGACTTACTTCAGTCACCAGCTGTGATATGCTACATGACTTCCGCCTATGGGCTTTGATGCCAGTTAGTAGATCATAACCTCAACCTAGAGGCTTCGGTTCAGGCTGGAGGATTACACTGAATCTTCATAACCTGAGCCTAAGGGCTTTGGTTCCGACTAGAGGATCACAACTGAATTATATTCTACAGGAGATCAGCCTAGGATCCTAGGATTTAGCTGGAAGATACTCAGGTTGGGTCAGTTTGGTTACCTGGCTACAAATTTTGTTGTGCTCGGTTAGCTTCGTAAACTTGCTGCTATCTCTTCTCAGTGGGTGCCTGCCAAAAGCAGGGTGTTGCTGTACTGGGGTAGTTTGCCCTAGAACCTCCAAAGGCACAAATATTCTAATTCCTGGTGAGCCAGAGGAAGGGTGAGACTCTGTTGCTTGTTATATTGTATGTTCTTCCTGAGTATGTGTTATATGCCTTTGACTGTTGGTGATCCAATATAGTCTAACCAATGTGTGGTTCCCTCACTCTGTTTTGTCTAAGTCATGTGCTGCCCACGGGTAAGGAGTTCAGATGTTCAGTGAGATGAGCCTTGGTTCATGCGGTCTTTCAAAAGGCAGACAGCGGACAAGAGCACTCACTGACCCCCATGTCTCCACAAAACTGCTTTCCAAATCTGTGTGCATTAAATATGAGTAGGAAATCCTGAGGTTTTGGCTAGAAAGGTGAAGGAGAATAGATGTGGTGGAAGGGAAAGTAGGCTTGATGTTGTACTTCGTATAGATGCTACTGCTAATGTTACTGAAAGCAGTACTGACCCGACAATGGCTACTGGACAATCTACTCTAGTCCCTTTATTTGCCAGAAGCAGAGCGATATGAGTCGTAGATGAGGCCCACAAAGAGCTTTTCCTACATTTCATTGCAAGCACTGCATCAAGTGACCTGTCCTCCTTTTCCTCCACCTTAACATCACAAACAGTACAGTCCTGAGAGGTGGCACCCCCAATTATCCATGTGTCACCCCAAGTCACAACTGACATGTATGTAAATAAAAACTTTGGTAGAGGCAAAAAAAAAAACAGTTTGACCACAACATGCATGGACCGGCACATGGCCAAGCACCATGCGTTACTCTGGCAACATTACTGTGCTATAACTGGACCTAGCAGCGTCACCAAACACTGTCCACCAATTCAACTGCATCTGCTGCGTCTTCCTCTTTCGTTATTGTCAAACGTTTTTTTTGCTAGGTGTCCGGCCACAGAACCACCACTTGTTTACCCACTACAGTCGGGGCAAGTAAGAGCCTGTCAGCTGTTACAGAAGCTGACTTGCCTGCTGGTTTTGACCGATGTCATACACCGAGCACACCACTTGTTTGTCAACCCACCATAATATCTCAGCCTGCACCTTCATCCTCTCTTAGCAAAGCAGCTAGCCCTCTGTCTCGCAGTTGTTGTCATGGAAAATATTTCCTCCTAAACATCCCAAAGCAAAGAGCTTGAACTTGACCAGCTCCCATTTGTTGGCCAATGAAATGCTGTCTTTCTGCCTGGTCTACACAGACTGTTTTCAAAAGCTGATGGCCATCACAGCCCCCCAGTATCAGTTGCCTAGTCTCCATTACTTCTCGAAAAAAGCTGTGCATGTGCTACACTAACATATAACAGACAACATCACCCATTCCTTGATAAACTCTGTATGTGAAAGGGTTCATCTCACCACTGACACCTGGACAAAAAATCATGTCCAAGCGTGTTGCATCTTCCTCACTGGCCACTGGTTGACTGGGGCTGCTGGACCAGATTTGGAAGGGGCTACTCCCTAAGTTTTGAAATCCCGAAGACTTTTGGGACAAAATTCTACCTGTACCTCTTCATGCATTGCTTCTGCCAAATCCACATCCTGACCGGTCCCCAGCTGCACTGTCGACCTCTCTCTTAATGTTTCAACAGTTCAGACAGGAACCACCCCACCATCGTACTTTGCTATCTGGGCTCTCCACCATCAGGCATTTTTTAAATTAAAATGCCTTGGAGATGTGAGTCACACAGCTGAAGAGTTGTGGACAGCTATGTAGGCTGAGTTTCAGCAATGGCTGTCTCCGCTAAACCTGGAGCCAGGGAGAGCTATGTGCAATAATGATGCGAACCTTATGGTGGCCTTGTGGGGGAGCAAACTTGCTCATGTCCTCAGCCTGGTTGTCCAGCAATTCCTAGGTCACTTTTCTGAATATGCAAATAGAGTCTGTGGAGCCTCGGTTAGGAGTCTCAAACACAGGACTAGCCAGATATCTGTCACTTTTCTGGCCTGGATGAGCTGCTGCACAAGGAACGGTCGCTGTGTGCTCACATCTGCCATTCACACCCAAAGCTCATCGACTAGCATCACTATAGAGGTCTTTCGAACAATCAGTTAACTGGTAGATATGCGATGTACCGACATAGTGTGATTCCACTCTGCACATGTTGCAGCAACTGTGGCAGCAGTGACAAGCCCTGCCGCAGTATGTAATGACGCATACAGTGACTCAAAGTGAGTCGAATGCTTGCAGGTGCAAATTATGCTTTCAGAGAGTACACAGATCAAGGACCTCTGCACTCTTCTTCATAGATTTGAAATGGCTAATGCGATGGTTAGCACTGACCATGCCATCACCAACATCACTATTATGGTCATCTACATGATAGAGCAAACTTTGAAAATTCTTCGTGATGAAGTGATGGTACCACAAGAAAAAGAAGAGGAAGAATAGCAGGATGTGGAAAGGATATCAACATTTTAAGGATCTTGACTCTAACAGCTGGGTAGTATGGCAGAGTGGAGTAGAGCAACAGAGGGGGGCTCATAGTACCAGACAAAGTGGTAGTGAATGTGCAAGAGCTGAAGAGCAAATGGAGGAAGACAAGGATGAAGAGGTGATGGGCATAGGTCTATAAATGAAGAAGAAATGATTCCCCTTTCTGTTGTCCGAGGTAGGTGGGAGAGGCCGGAAGAAGGAAGCTCAATTTTCATGCTACCACCTACAAAACAAGGACTTGGGCTACATAGATGCATCAGACACATGATCGCCTTCTTGCTGCACTATCTGCAACATGATGCCCTTATTGTTAGGATTTGAATTAGTGATGACTACTAGTTTGACACACTCTTAGAACAGTGGTACAAGAGTAAATTTAGCCAGATTCTTCCCACCTTGGATAGGGACACACACATGCTGGAGTATCAAAAAAAGCTGGTAGACAATCTTAGAACTTGTTTTCTCCAACAAATAATAATAATAATAATTTTTATTTATATAGCGCCAACATATTCCGCAGCGCTTCACAAATCAGTGATGGACACAGTAAGTATCATTTATCTACACTTGCAACCCGGAGGACATCAAGTTGTCAGTGAAGAATCATTAACAGCAGCAATGTAACTATCAAAAGCAATTTCTGGGGGTCCTTTGACCATTTTTTTAAGCCAAACTGTCCACAGCGCAGATAAAACCAATGGCTAGAGATTGCAACCCTCTGCCATGTGCTTTAATTTGGCTGGGTATCAAAATATGGGGGCACCCATATGTTAATTTTTAATTATTTAAATAAATAACTGAAAAAAATAGCATGGGGTCCCCCAATTTTTTGATATTCAGCCATGATAAAGCTCACTGCTCATTAAACCTAATAAATATTCTGCTTACCCCAGTCATCCTCTGTGACATCATCTGTGATTGGTTGCCCCCAAACTAGTGTGAAAACAAATATATAATTGAAAAAATTGTGAGGTCCCTCATATTTTTATTCCCAGTGCAGAACAGTTGCATGTTGCAGCCCCCAGGTGTGTGCTTTATCTCGACTGGGCATCAAATATGAGGGACCCCACACAGGTTTTAATTAGTTATTTAAATAATTTAAAAACAGCATGTTCTCCCTCTGGTGCAGTGGCAATTGGGGTGATATTAGGGGTTATGGCCACTTTACACGCGGCAACAGGAAGATAGAAACCGGCAGGTGTCGGAGACAATTGTACCTTTTACCTTCAAAACACCTTGCAGATACCTGAATTACAGGCAGCCACTTCAAGGTGTTTTGAAGGTAAAAGGTACAATTGTCTCCGACACCTGCCGGTTTCTATCTTCCTGTTGCTGCTTGTAAAGTGGCCATTAATGATAGCCGTATTCTAATAGATGCCCCATTTCTGGCCAGCTGCGGGACACTATTTATAGCCTTTTGAGGGCCCTATAACCATCATCCTCTCCACTCTGAGAATGCCAGCCCCCTGCAGTGTGCAGAGTAATATTAATAAAGTTTAATGAGCGGACCTGGAAGCAGTGACAGCAGCATGGAAACCTGGTCGGTAAGTATGATTTATCTGCTTTATTCTCCAAATTGCACCAGTACAGCATGCCGATTGGCTATGCTGCAGCGTTTCAACAAGCTTTATCTGGGTGTCACGGGTGGTTATAACAAGCAAAGTTAGGTAGCAGGATGGCAGTGATGGGAAAACAGCGATCGGGGAACTAGTCTGACCTATACACTCGGGGTCCCTAGGTGATGGCAATCTCTAGGAAAGCTACAAGACGGGTCCAGCAGAAAAAAGCAACAGCACATGAGCTTGCAGAGAATGAACTCTATCAGTGACACCAGATGATGGCTCATGGGACTACTTAAAGACTGGGGGAATGATTAACCACATCACCTGATGCACTCAGCAATTGGTACTGCAGATCTACAGTCAACTCATACGGTAGAGCCTAAATTTACAAAAAGTCTACACATAACACCGGGTGGCAGAATACGAACAGTAACACGGACTTCCCTGAGAAGTCCATATTCAGGGTCCATGCAAGGACACTAGTTGTCTGGTATGGACCTCGTACTTTACAGTTAGGGTTCGCCCATCACTAGTTAGCACCCTTAAAAATGTTCCATAAAATTAATTATTTGTCCTAGAAAATTATTGCAATTATACATGCTTGTTCATTCACATATTTATATCCGATGTGTGTATTAGGATAACACACAAAAAAAAACAGAGAAAAAAGGCAAATTGGACATAATGTAACTGACTAAATTGTTGGTGCCTTTCCAAAATTGCGTGTAAACAACTTTGTTTCAGGCATGTGATGTTCATTCAAACTCACTTGTGGCAAGCAATTTGCTGTGCCTCTCTCCTCTCCCTCTCATACATATGTTCTGTTGATTATGTACAGTATATATGTAAAGTGGCTGTAACCACCATAGCAGCTGTCATTAGTGCTCCAGAGATTCTATGGAGAGGTGGTTACTGCTTCTGGTTAATATGTGATGTTATGTTACTATGTGAATAGCGTTTTATGTATACCATGTATGTGATAATGTAAATATATGAGTAGTACGCGGTTTATGATAAAGAAAGTAATAAACTGCTGTTCATGTTATGTTACTAATGGTTGTTGGTGTGACTTATGCTGCCAAGCGAAATCCCTACGCATGCGCTACCTCATAATTTATTTAGGTGCAGTTTTTTTTATCAGACAGGTACACTGTGTGCAGAATTGTTAGACAAGCTGTATTTTAGAGGATTATTTTTATTACTAGATGGCGGCCCGATTCTAAAGAATCGGGTAGTCTAAAATCCATATATAGTTTATTTACTAATAGTTACGGGAGTGCGGTGAAATGAATTGTGTGTATACAGGCGGCTCTGTGGGTAGCACAGTATACGGTGGCTCAGTGGTTAGCACTGCGCGGTGGCTCAGTGGTTAGTACTGCGCGGTGGCTCAGTGGTTAGCACTGTGCGGTGGCTCAGTAGTTAGCACTGCGCGGTGGATCAGAGGTTAGCACTGCATGCGGTGGCTCAGTGGTTAGCACTGCGTGCGGTGGCTCAGTGGTTAGCACTGCGTGCGGTGGCTCAGTGGTTAGCACTGCTCGCGGTGGCTCAGTGGTTAGCACTGCGTGCGGTGGCTCAGTGGTTAGCACTGCGCGGTGGCTCAGTAGTTAGCACTGCGCGGTGGCTCAGTGGTTAGTACTGCGTGATGGCTCAGTGGTTAGCAC
The DNA here is from genome assembly GCA_033576535.1 of Allobates femoralis. Lineage (NCBI taxonomy): Eukaryota > Metazoa > Chordata > Amphibia > Anura > Aromobatidae > Allobates > Allobates femoralis. The sequence goes on from JARQOC010000005.1 coordinate 311,828,192, forward strand.
TGTGCGGTGGCTCAGTGGTTAGCACTGCGCGGTGGATCAGAGGTTAGCACTGCGTGCGGTGGCTCAGTGGTTAGCACTGCGTGCGGTGGCTCAGTGGTTAGCACTGCGTGCGTTGGCTCAGTGGTTAGCACTGCTCGCGGTGGCTCAGTGGTTAGCACTGCGTGCGGTGGCTCAGTGGTTAGCACTGCGTGCGGTGGCTCAGTGGTTAGCACTGCTCGCGGTGGCTCAGTGGTTAGCACTGCGTGCGGTGGCTCAGTGGTTAGCACTGCGCGGTGGCTCAGTGGTTAGCACTGCGCGGTGGCTCAGTGGTTAGTACTGCGCGGTGGCTCAGTGGTTAGCACTGTGCGGTGGCTCAGTGGTTAGCACTGCGCGGTGGATCAGAGGTTAGCACTGCGTGCGGTGGCTCAGTGGTTAGCACTGCGTGCGGTGGCTCAGTGGTTAGCAGTGAGTGCTGTGGCTCAGTGGTTAGCAGTGAGTGCGGTGGCTCAGTGGTTAGCAGTGAGTGCGGTGGCTCAGTGGTTAGCAGTGAGATTGGTCAGCGCAGCGCCGTGGGCAGAGTGGTCAGCGCAGCGCTGTGGGCAGAGTGATCAGCGCAGCACCGTGGGCAGAGTGTTCAGCGAATCGCCGTGGGCAGAGTGGTCAGCACAGCGCCGTGGGCAGAGTGGTCAGCGCAGCGCCGTGGTCAGAGTGGTCAGCGCAGCGCCGTGGGCAGAGTGGTCAGCGCAGCGCCGTGGGCAGAGTGGTCAGCACACACATACACATACACACACTCCGCTATACTTACCACCGACCCGGCGTCTTCCCCGCCGCCTGGATCCTGAGTCGACATGTCGCCGCCCCCGGGCGACTGGATCCAATATGTCGTCCGGGTAGTTTGGCGAGACATCTTGGACGCTATATTGGATCCAGTAGTTCGGGGGCGGCGACATGTCGACTGAGGATCCAGGCAGCGGACGCAGGGCCGGTGGTAAGTATAGCGGAGTGTGTGTGTGTGTTTGTATGTGTGTGTACAAAGTTGAGGGAAGTGCGGACAAAGTGACGGAAGTGCCTACATACACACATATATACACATACTGTACATTGCATATGGAGGAGTAAGGAGAGCGGAGGCTGGAGGGGTGAGGAGGGGTGAGGAGAGCAGAGGCTGGAGGGCAGAGGACCGGGAGAGGAGAGCGGAGGCTGGAGGGCAGAGGCCAGGGAGAGGAGAGTGGAGGCTGGAGGGGAGAGGACAGGGAGAGGAGAGCGGATGGAGGGCAGAGGCCAGGGAGAGGAGAGCGGAGGCTGGAGGCAGAGGCCAAGGCAGAGGAGAGCGGAGGCTGGAGGGCAGAGGAGAGCGGAGGCTGGAGGGCAGAGGCCAGGGCAGAGGAGAGCGGAGGCTGGAGGGCAGAGGCCAGGACAGAGGAGAGCGGAGGCTGGAGGGCAGAGGCCAGGGCAGAGGAGAGCGGAGGCTGGAGGACAGAGGCCAGTGCAGAGGAGAGCGGAGGCTGAAGGGCAGAGGAGAGCGAAGGCTGGAGGGCAAAGGCCAAGGCAGAGGAGAGCGGAGGCTGGAGGGCAGAGGCCAGGGCAGAGGAGAGCAGAGGAGAGCAGAGGCTGGAGGGCAGAGGCCAGGGCAGAGGAGAGCGGAGGCTGGAGGGCAGAGGCCAGGGCAGAGGAGAGCGGAGGCTGGAGGGCAGAGACCAGGGCAGAGGAGAGCAGAGGCTGGAGGGCAGAGGCCAGGGCAAAGGAGAGCAGAGGCTGGAGGGCAGAGGCCAGGGCAGAGGAGAGCGGAGGCTGGAGGGCAGAGGCCAGGGCAGAGGAGAGCGGAGGCTGGAGGGCAGAGGCCAGGGCAGAGGAGGCTGGAGGGCAGAGGCCAGGGCACAGGAGGCTGGAGGGCAGGGGCCAGGGCAGAGGAGGCTGGAGGGCAGAGGCCAAGGCAGAGGAGGCTGGAGGGCAGAGGCCAGGGCAGAGGAGGCTGGAGGGCAGAGGCCAGGGCAGAGGAGGCTGGAGGGCAGAGGCCAGGGCAGAAGAGGCTGGAAGGCAGAGGCCAGGGCAGAGGCGGCTGGAGGGCAGAGGCCAGGGCAGAGGCGGCTGGAGGGCAGAGGCCAGGGCAGAGGAGGCTGGAGGGCAGAGGCCAGGGCAGAGGAGGCTGGAGGGCAGAGGCCAGGGCAGAGGAGGCTGGAGGGCAGAGGCCAGGGCAGAGGAGGCTGGAGGGCAGAGGCCAGGGCAGAGGAGGCTGGAAGGCAGAGGCCAGGGCAGAGGCGGCTGAAAGGCAGAGGCCAGGGCAGAGGCGGCTGGAGGGCAGAGGCCAGGGCAGAGGCGGCTGGAGGGCAGAGGCCAGGGCAGAGGTGGCTGGAGGGCAGAGGCCAGGGCAGAGGCGGCTGGAGCCGGCAGGGCAGAGGCGGCTGGAGCGGGAGAGAGGAGGCGGCTGGAGCGGGAGAGAGGAGGCGGCTGGGACAGACGGGAACGTTCCTGGCTGGAACGTTTCTCCGCCATTCCCTGTAGCTGGGCACAGCCCGGCTACAGTGCACTGGTGACGTCACCACCATGGGTCCGGAGGCCATCACGGAAGTAACCTTCGGGTTTTCCGGAAGTGGCCTTCGGCTTTTATATTATAGATTGATCAACAACTATGTTCTCAATCAACCCAAAAGACTCAAATATCAATGCTTAATATTTTTGGAAGTTGGAGTGTTTTTTTTTAGATTTGGCTATCTTAGGAGGATATCTGTGCAGGTAACTATTACTGTGCAGAATTATTAGGCAACTTAATAAAAAACAAATATATTCCCATCTCACTTGTTTACTTTCACCAGGTAAACTATTATAACTGCACAAAATTTAGAAAAAAAAACATTTCTGACATGCAAAAACAAAACACTAAAAAAATTAATGACCAATATAGCCACCTTTCTTTATGATGACACTTAACAGCCTTCCACCCATAGATTATGTCAGTTGCTTGATATTGCGTGCAGCAGCCACCACAGCATCCCAGACACTGTTCCGAGAGGTGTATTGTTTTCCCTCTCTGTAGATCTCACATTTTAGGAGGGACCACAGGTTCTCTATGGGGTTCAGATCAGGAAAACAAGGGGGCCATGTCATTATTTTTTCTTCTTTTAGACCTTTACTGGCTAGGCAAGCTGTGGAGTAGTTGGATGCATGTGATGGAGCATTGTCCTGCATGAAAATCATGTTTTTCTTGAACGATATGGACTTCTTCCTGTACCACTGCTTGAAGAAGTTGTCTTCCAGAAACTGGCAGTAAGTCCAGGAGTTGAGTTTAACTCCAGCCTCAACCCGAAAAGGTCCCACAAGTTTATTTTTGGTGATACCTGCCCATACCAGTACCCCACCTCCTCCTTGCTGGCATCTGAGTCGGAGTGGAGCTCTCTGCCCTTTGCTGATCCTCTGGCCCATCCATCTGACCCATCAAGGGTTACTCTCATTTCATCAGTCCATAAAACCTTTGAAAAATCAGTCTTAAGATATTTCTTGGCCCAGTCTTGATGTTTTATCTTATGTTTCTTGTTCAAAGGTGGTCGACTTTCAGCCTTCCTTACCTTGGCCATATCCCTAACTAAGTATAGCACACCTTGTGATTTTTGATACTCCAGTAATGTTGCAGCTCTGAAATATGGCAAAACTGGTGGCAAATGGCATCTTGGCAGCTTCACGCTTGATTTTCCTCAATTCATGGGCAGTTATTTTGCGCCTTTTTTGCCCAACACTCTTCTTGCAATGCTGTTGGCTATTTGCCATGAAACGCTTAATTGACGTGGTGTTCGCAATCTATTTCCGCAAAATTTGTGTTCCAAAATTCAAATAGTGCTACTACCCTTCTGAGCTCTGCCGTTTTTCTAAAAAGAGGTTTCTGACCACATATGGGGCTTAGTGTCTATTTTCTCTTTCTATCTCTTGTAAAAGTGAACAAATTCGGGTTAAAGCAATGTTTTTTACATCAAATATGCTTTTTTCATTTCACTTTGCATTTATTCCTGTGAAGCACCTGAAGTTTTTATAAACTTCTTGAGTGGGGTTTTAAGTAGTGATGAGCGAGTATGCTCTGCGCTACTCGATACTCGCACAAGTATCACTGTACTCGGGCTACTCGGCGAGCACCTAGTAATCTCGCGATACTCGTGCTGTGCTCGTGGTCCTCATCCCTGCATGTTGGCGCTCTTTGGAGAGCCAGCCCACATGCAGGGAATGTAATGAGATATAGAAATTGGTTGCGCCACGCTGCTTTATGTTTTATATCCACCCTCTGTTAAGTCACCGTTACACTCACCTTTTCCTGTTGTGCTGTCCGCACAACAGGGGGGCTCACGTGGTGAGTGCACGGGGTCTCTCTCTGGACGGAGTGGATTTCTTTCCCTTTTTCCTCGGTGTCCGCCTGTGTAATTGCACGTGATCCGTCACGTGTTTTCCTTTCTGTTAGATTTGTCTTCTCCTCCGGAGCTGCTCCACCGCTCTCCCCATAGGGAGATGGATTGCAGGCAATGGAATAAAATGATGTTTGGGTGAGCGCTGGGATATGAAGACAGCTACACTTCAACAAGTATTTTACCTGTAAGTTTATTGTTCAAATCACACTAGGTCCTCTCCCAGTGGGAGAGGACCTAGTGTGATTTGAACAATAAACTTACAGGTAAAATACTTGTTGAAGTGTAGCTGTCTTCATATCCCAGCGCTCACCCAAACATCGTTTTATTCCATCACATGCAGGGATTGGCTGGCATACCACTGCAATGCCACAGCCCTGTTAGTTGTGGCATTGCAGTGATTGGCCAGCCCGCACAGCATGACTGAGCCTTTATAAGACCCGGCCACGATGTGCTCTGCACACAGCCATCCAGACAGTGAGTGTAGGGAGAGTGTCTGCTGCTGCTTAGGGACGGATTTGCGGCCCTCATAGGTAGATCCGGAGCAGGGCTGCAAACTGCTGCTGACCACAACAGTCCTTCTCAGGACTAATCTAGGAGGATATAGGCAGGGTGATCCAGATCGGAGTCCAAGCTTTACAGTGACCAGAACAGTCCTCATTAGACTGTTGGAGATGACTAGCTGTATACAGGCAGGGTCTAATATCCAGCTTTCCTGTGACCAGAACAGTCACCAGACTGTAGTACTTGACTAGCTCTATACAGGCAGGGTCTAATATCCAGCTTTCCTGTGACCAGAACAGTCACCAGACTGTAGTACTTGACTAGCTGTATACAGGCAGGGTCTAAAATCCAGCTTTCCTGTGACCAGAACAGTCACCAGACTGTTAAAATTGACTAGCTGTATACAGGCAGGGTCTAAAATCCAGCTTTCCTGTGACCAGAACAGTCACCAGACTGTTAAAATTGACTAGCTGTATACAGGCAGGGTCTAAAATCCAGCTTTCCTGTGACCAGAACAGTTACCAGACTGTTAAAATTGACTAGCTGTATACAGGCAGGGTCTAAAATCCAGCTTTTCTGTAACCAGAACAGTCACCAGACTGTTAAAATTGACTTGCTGTATACAGGCAGGGTCTAAAATCCAGCTTTCCTGTGACCAGAACAGTCACCAAACTGTTAACATTGACTAGCTGTATACAGGCAGGGTTTAAAATCAAGCTTTCCTGTGACCAGAACAGTCACCAGACTGTTAAAATTGACTAGCTGTATACAGGCAGGGTCTAAAATCCAGCTTTCCTGTGACCAGAACAGTCACCAGACTGTTGTAGCTGTATACAGGAAAAATGCGCAAGGGCGTTGGCAAGGGACAAGGAAGTGGGCGTGATGGTGGTGCAGGCAGAGGCTTGCACATCCTGTCCCAAATTCTTGGGGCCCGCAGCAGTACACCGCTCTTGAACCAAGACCAGTGTCAACAGGTTGTTACTTGGATAGTGGATAATGCTTCAAGTCAGATGGGCACCTCCACAAACACCCTGTCTTCCACACGGTCAAGTGTCAGTAGCCGTGATACTGCACCGCACATTTCCCAACTTGATCCTCCTTCCTAACACCAGGCCGAGTACACATCCACGGACATTACTGATCCCACACTAGGACACTCAGAAGAGCTGTTCACGTATCCATTCGCAGAATCTGGCCTCTCGCCAGCTCCTGTTGAAGTGGGTGATGAGATGGTATGTACAGATGCCCAAATATTTGAGCAGCCACGTTCTCACGAAGGGAACCTTGGCAACGTGTCTCAACAAGGGGTGGACGATGATGAGACACAATTGCCAGGAAGTCAGGAGGAGGATCAGGGTGCGGAAGAGGAAGACGACATGGAGCATGATCCAGTAGCTGACCCAACCTGGCAGGAGGATATGCAGAGCGAGGACAGCAGTGCACAGGGGGAGGGAGGCATAGCATCCCAACAGGCAGTAAGAAGCAGGGTCGTGTCCGCAGGCAGAAGGCAGGCAACCGTTCCCCGGAACAACAACACGACACAAGGTGCCTGTGCAAATGTTAGGTCTTCCCGAGTCTGGCAGTTTTTTAAGTTGGCTCCAGATGACTCTAAATAGGCCATTTGCAACACCTGCCATGCCAGCATCAGCAGGGGTACGAAAACTAGCAGCCTGACCACCACCAGCATGATCAGGCACATGTCAGCCAAGCACCCGACTTTGTGGGAAGTACAACCGAGTCGAGGAGGGGTGCTTGCTGATGTCACTGCTACGTCTTCGCGTGTTGTGCGTGCGAGCCAATCCCCTGTCCATGCTGGCCGCGAACAAGCCTCCGGCCCTGCACCTGACATTTTCCACGCACAAATAACACCGCCATCAAGCACGTCCTTGTCCCAGCGCAGCGTTCAATTATCCATTCAGCAAACCTTTGAACGCAGGCGCAAATACGCTGCCAACGCCCCACATGCCACAGTCCTAAATTATCACATTTCGCGACTGCTTGCGCTAGAAATGTTACCTTTCCAGCTGGTGGAGACGGAAGCATTCCGCGACCTGATGGTGGCTGCTGTCCCACGTTACTCGGTCCCCAGCCTCCACTATTTCTCCAGATGTGCCGTCCCCGCATTGTATAAAAACGTGTCACAAAGCATCACACGTGCCCTGAACAACGCTGTTTCAGCCAAAGTCCACCTAACCACAGACACGTGGACAAGTGCTTGTGGGCAAGGCCGCTACATCTCCTTGACGGCACACTGGGTTAATATTGTGGTAGCTGGGACCCAGTCTGAGCGAGAGACGGAACACATCCTTCCCACACCAAGGATTGCAGGCCCTACCTCAGTCATGGTTTCACCCAGACTCTACAGCTCCGGAATTTCATGCTCCTCAGCCTCCTCCTCCTCCTGCGCATCCTCATCCACTTTACCCTCCACACCAGTCCCAAGCTGGAAGCACTGCAGCACTGCGTCTGCGAAGCGGCAACAGGCTGTGCTGAAGCTAATATGCATAGGTGACAAACCCCACAATGCAGAAGAGGTGTGGACAGCTCTGAAACAGCAGGCAGATCACTGGCTCACACCTCTGAACCTAAAGCCAGGAAAGGTTGTGTGTGACAATGGCCGGAACCTGGTGGCAGCTTTGAGGCGAGGCCAGCTGACGCATGTTCCCTGCGTGGCCCATGTGCTCAACCTGGTGGTTCAGCGGTTTATAAAGTCATACCCAGAGCTGTCTGATCTGCTGGTAAGCGTTCGCCGCCTGTCTGCACATTTTTGCAAGTCACCTGCTGCTTCAGCCGGCCTTGCCGGCTTTCAGCGCCGTTTGCGTCTTCCGGCCCACAGACTGGTGTGTGATGTCCCCACGCGTTGGAATTCAACTCTGCACATGTTGGTCAGGATATGTGAGCAGAAGAGGGCAGTTGTTGAGTACCTGCATCACCTAAGACGTCGGGAAATGGGTCAAACTCCACACATAACACCTGAGGAGTGGAGATGGATGTCGGACCTATGTACCGTCCTCCAAAACTTTGAGGACGCCACCAAGATGGTGAGTGGCGATGACGCCATTATTAGTGACTCACCGTGGCCGGGACTCCGGTTTAGACAGGCTGAAGCTCCTTCCTCCTTGTCACGGGTGGGCCGTGCCTGCCGGTAGTGGGGCCTGGTGGAGTGCAGATCAAAAGTTGAAGACGTCTTGTAGGAACAGATTAAAGGGGTTTAATTTATTCGTGACGCCACATATGAGTAGTTTCGGTAATCGTTACCGACGCTGCGGAACCTCTGGGGGATGGACAGCAGCAAGATGGAACGCTCCCCACAGGCTGAGCGGTGATCCCCGGAGGCTGGAGCTGCTTAAGATGTTGTGCGGCAGCTGCGGTTACCTTGTAGTGCGGACGGAGAGTTCATAAGGAAGCACGGACACAGAAAGTCTCTGCAACGGGTCTTTGCTGTAACCAGCAGGCAGTACATGGTATACAGTTTACGGTCGGCTGTCCTTAGGTAAAAGTTCAGGCTGTAGCCGCCAAGTCGCGGTGTTATTTGCAAACAGGAAGAAGTCTCTTGGTGAACAGTTCAATCAACAAGTCACTTATGGAGGGCAATGTTCCGGACTCGTATAGCGAACCACCCGTCACAGCATACATATCGCTCATAGGTTACAATGTCCCCTCTATATAAGTCTCAGTTAGGATGCCCTCACGGTAGGTGCGATTCCACATCACGGCGCCCCACGAACACTTCAGTACTCACACCCTCCTCCCTTACGAATCCCCACCCGGTGGATAAGTTAAAGGTGCTCACCCGTCCGGTTTTACGGAACTCTTCAGGCAATGGAGATTGGCGGCGGGCTTCAGCGCGGGCCTGCATATTGGCACGCAGCCGAGCGTGCCACTCCTCCCTTCGGATATGACGTACCTCTTCGTCGGAGTGGTGCGGCGTGTGGATAAAGTCACTACGGCGTGCTGGTTGTTGAACGGCTCGAGCTTGGTGGGCAGTCTGGAGAGGGGCCCGGTTTAACGGAACCGGAGAAGATGTTGCTGCGGCGGCACCCGACCAGTGCACCCGAGCAGATCGCCCGGCAGAAGGATCCTTGGTGTCTCCCCAGGCGAACCCGGTGTAGAGGTCCTCAGCGGCGCTGTAGGTCTCGTCGTCATCATCCTCGATCTCTCCCTCGATGACTACGTCGGGCTGCTCGGCTGACGGAGATGATGGAACGGAATCCTCTGGGTCGATAGGTGGCTGTGCTGCAAAGTTCTCCTCAGGGTCATTGTGCAGGACTTCCAGGCTGCCTGCCTCTTCTTCTGTAGCAGCGGGAAGTGGTGTTTCAATCCCGGTCACCAGGTAGGCCTCGGTAATTGCAGAGGAGGCCTCCGGTTCAGGGGAGAATCAGGCGACAGTCTCAGTAGTGTGGAAACTAGTCGCAGGTTCCGCAGGTGGAACCAGGTATGTGTCGGCTTCTTCTATGGAGCGTATTGGAAGCTCCGGCACAGGAACGGGGTCGGCTGCGGCTTTAATCGCTGGAACGAGCTGAGCTGTGGCCTCCACAGGAATGATGCAGTCTATGGGCTCCGGTGACGAAGCAGGACAGGTGGTGGGCGACGGTGAGGCGGTTGAGAAGCAGGCGATGTCGTCTGGGCCTGGAGAAGCTGTACCCGGTTGGCTCTGCTGCATCGCATGATGGAGTCTTCTGCCTAGGGTCGCACTCCAGCTGCGAATTGTCCACTCCACAGTCTCAAGTAACCGCACCCGGAGGTCTTGTAGAGCCTCTAGCCAAAAGTCGGGGCTGCCGTCTATGGTAAGGGCAGGACCCGGACCCGGTTGGCCGATGGCTGCTCTGGCCTCCGCCTCGACCTCCCGCATTAGGTCTTGGAGTCTCGTGCTGGCCATTCTCTTCTTTAGAGGGAACCACACCCGTTCAACCGGTAACCGTTCTGGTAGAGAGCTGGTGAAGAAGGTTTGTGATACTCCCATTTCCTCTGGGCTTTTGTAGTCCAATGGTGGGAAAAGTCTTTGGGGTCCGCCCCAATGGTTGATTCGAGCAATCAGGGCGGACAAAGAGTTTGGCGCCTTTTTCCTTTAGCCCTCCCACGATGAGGGGGGTCGGCTCACTCCTGGGCTTGCACGTGGCGGATTCTTGTGGCGGGAACGCCATCTTGGGCGCCATCTTGGCCCACGGTGAAAAGGCGGGAAGGTTCTTTTAGGGACGAACAAAGTCCAAATTGTAGACAATAAAGTCATTTTTAAGCACATTATACCCGTTAGGGAACGGGCCTGCTCGTATCCTGTTCGTGACGCCATTTTGTGACTCACCGTGGCCAGGACTCCGGTTTAGACAGGCTGAAGCTCCTTCCTCCTTGTCACGGGGGGCCGCGCCTGCCGGTAGTGGGGCCCGGTGTAGTGCAGATCAAAAGTTGAAGACGTCTTGTAGGAACAGATTAAAGGGGTTTAATTTATTCGTGACGCCACCTATGAGTAGTTTCGGTAATCGTTACCGACGCTGCGGAACCTCCGGGGATGGACAGCAGCAAGATGGAACGCTCCCCACAGGCTGAGCGGTGATCCCCGGAGGCTGGAGCTGCTTAAGATGTTGTGCGGCAGCCGCGGCTACCTTGTAGTGCGGACGGAGAGTTCATAAGGAAGCACGGACACAGAAAGTCTCTGCAACGGGTCTTTACTGTAACCAGCAGGCAGTACATGGTATACAGTTTACGGGTAGTAGACCGGGTGGACTCAGCAGTGATAGTGTCCCTCAGAGATTCGCAAGTGTTCCTCCATTCTAGCTAAGTGTTTCGCCATTGTCGCCCAGGAATACCAGATCGGGTACGGGGAGGCTGCTTCAATGCCCTATCCAAGTTGTACGTTGTGGATGTTTTGGGGAGCCTTGGATCCCTCGGTGGGTACACCGTTGGTTAGACGACTGGAAGTTGGCTGGTGGTGGGGTGCTCCTGTAAAGCTGCTCCTCCACGTTTCTGGTTCGAGTAGCAGAGGTGAACTGCTGCCAGCTTCGGTACCAGTGAACCGGCTGTGAGTTTTGGGCACGGGAGTCTTTTGGAACCCGTGGTAATGATGCCCGATCCCGGTTGTTGAGGCCTCAGATGCTGACACCCGACCGGTGACGGCCCGGGGGCTGCACGGGGTGCGGAGCCCCCGCTCCTACTCCAAGTTCTCGACTGCTCAGGTCAAGTTCTAGACTCCTTCTCTATGACTAAGAGTCAGTTCTCCTACACACTTCCCTAGCACTCCGCCCACCAGGACCCTGGATTGGTCCTCTGTTCTAGGTGATGCATGCAGGGTTGGATCTCAAAGTTAACTAGGTCACTGCTGTGTCAGAGAATATTGCGGCTGCATTTATGGCTGCAATACCCTCTTGTGACGCACTCGTTGCGGGGCGCCACATTAGCGTCACCATACCGCTACTCTGCCTTCTAAAACGGTCTCTGCTGAAAAATAAAGAGTATGTGTTGCAGGCGGAGCGCGATGAGTTTGAGCAAGAAACAGTAGTGGGTGTGGGTGATAACACACAGCCCTGCCTCATCTCTTCACAACGTGCAGTGGAGGACTATGACGAGGAGGAGGAGGAGGATGAAGACATGGAGCAACTCTCTGGCCAAATTGAGGATATGACATGCACACCAGTCATACCCTCGCTTCAGCGTGGCTGGCCAGAGGACAGGGGAGATGAGGAGGAGGAGGAGGAGGAGGAGGAGGACAGCATGTTCAGTCATCGTGTTGCTCTGGATACTGAAGTGATGGCTGTTAAGAGTCTGGCGCACATGGCTAACTTTATGGTAAGCTGCCTGGCTCGTGACCCTCACGTTCAGAACATCTTGGCCGACAATCAGTACTGGTTGGCAACACTCTTAGACCCACGCTACAAGGAGAACTTTATGTCTCTCATTCCTGAGGTGGAGAGGTCAGCCAAAATGCAGCAGTTCCAGAAGGCCATAGTCACGGAAGTAGGCAAAGCATTCCCCTCACAAAACGCTAGCGGCATAGGTCAGGAATCGGTGGACCACCAAGGCGTACGGCCGAGAGGGGCACAAGTCCAATTCGCCAGAGGTAGGGGAACAGTCTTTACGATGTGGGACAGTTTTCTCAGCCCCTCACGTACCACAGGCCCTGAGGTGCGGGGTAGTGCCACAAGAAATGCTAAGTTTGGCCAGATGCTGAAGGAGTACCTTGCAGATCGAACAACTGTACTGTGACATTCTTCTGTGCCTTACAATTATTGGGTCTCCAAGCTGGACACGTGGCATGAATTGGCTCTCTACGCCTTGGAAGTCCTGGCCTGCCCTGCCGCTAGCATTTTGTCAGAGCGTGTTTTCAGTGCCGCAGGTGGAATCATTACTGATAAATGCACCCGCCTGTCAACTGAAAATGCTGACAGGCTGACTCTGATCAAGATGAACAAGGGTTGGATTGGGCCAGACTTCACCACACCACCAACAAATGACAGCGGAATTTAAATTTTGTTATGGGAATTTGCCATGTACCTCCACTCACCCATGGGTACACACTTCTGGAATTTGGCTAATCGCTGGAGTGCTCCTCCTTCTCCTCATGTGCCACCATGATGACCGTTACAATAGTTAGGCTGTTGTTTCAGGTATACCCCCAGTGGTAAATTTTTTCACCCATTCTTTTAGAATGGGCATTACAACGACAGGAGACCCGCTCCTTTTCAATGGGAAAAATGTTTTGAGGCCCTCATGCACGTCTCTATCCAGGGACAATGTGGAGCCTCCCAATTTTTGGCTGCCCTGCCAAAGAACTATACTCCAATACACCCACTTCAGGTTTACAGGCCCTCATGCATGTCTCTATCCAGGGACAATGTGGAGCCTCCCAATTTTTGGCTGCCCTGCCAAAGGGCTATACTCCAGTACACCCACTTCAGGTTTACAGGCCCTACTGCACGTCTCTATCCAGGAACAATGTGGAGCCTCCCAATTTTTGGCTGCCCTGCCAAAGGGCTATACTCCAATTACCCACTTCAGGTTTACAGGCCCTACTGCACGTCTCTATCCAGGGACAATGTGGAGCCTCCCAATTTTTGGCTGCCCTGCCAAAGGGCTATACCCCAATACACCCACTTCAGGTTTACAGGCCCTACTGCACGTCTCTATCCAGGAACAATGTGGAGCCTCCCAATTTTTGGCTGCCCTGCCAAAGGGCTATACTCCAATACACCCACTTCAGGTTTACAGGCCCTCATGCATGTCTCTATCCAGGGACAATGTGGAGCCTCCCAATTTTTGGCTGCCCTGCCAAAGGGCTATACTCCAGTACACCCACTTCAGGTTTACAGGCCCTCATGCACGTCTCTATCCAGGGACAATGTGGAGCCTCCCAATTTTTGGCTGCCCTGCCAAAGGGCTATACTCCAGTACACCCACTTCAGGTTTACAGGCCCTCATGCACGTCTCTATCCAGGGACAATGTGGAGCCTCCCAATTTTTGGCTGCCCTGCCAAAGGGCTATACTACAATACACCCACTTCAGGTTTACAGGCCCTACTGCACGTCTCTAGCCAAGGACAATGTGGAGCCTCCCAATTTTTGGCTGACCTGCCAAAGGGCTATACTCCAATTACCCACTTCAGGTTTACAGGCCCTACTGCACGTCTCTATCCAGGGACAATGTGGAGCCTCCCAATTTTTGGCTGCCCTGCCAAAGGGCTATACCCCAATACACCCACTTCAGGTTTACAGGCCCTACTGCACGTCTCTATCCAGGAACAATGTGGAGCCTCCCAATTTTTGGCTGCCCTGCCAAAGGGCTATACTACAATACACCCACTTCAGGTTTACAGGCCCTCATGCATGTCTCTATCCAGGGACAATGTGGAGCCTCCCAATTTTTGGCTGCCCTTCCAAAGGGCTATACTCCAATACACCCACTTCAGGTGTACAGGCCCTCATGCACGTCTCTATCCGGGGGCATTGGTAAACCTCCCAATTTTGGACTGCCCTGGCAAAGGAAAATACTACAATAGACCCACTTCCTCAAAATGGGCACATTATGTCAAGACAGGGCTTCATGTACGTCTCTTCTCAGGGACATCAGAGTGCCGCACAATGTTTTCACGTAAAATCTTTCATGTAATCACAAAAAGTAACATACACCAGCTGTATCTCACTATTGGGTATGTGCCCTTAACATTTCCACCCTAAATATTCATTTTGGTGTCATTTTGGAAGGTTTTCTGGAGACTCCGTAAAATTGGCGTGAAACTCGGACAACATTGTTCACAGCTGTGACTTTTGAGTGAGAAATGCTTCCAGGGGTCTTCCCCATGGTGTTGCCATGTCATTTGAGCACTTTTCTGAGACTTTTGTGCCATTTTTAGGGTTTCTACATGCTGCCAGCAGTCATTTCATAAAAATACTCGTGTCTCCCAAAGGATAACATTGGGCTCGGTGCTCGGGCCGAGTACACGAGTATCTTGGGATGCTCGGCCCGAGCTTCGAGCACCCGAGCATTTTAGTACTCGCTCATCACTAGTTTTAAGCAGTTTGAGGGGTGAATCTTTCAGAATGGTATCACTTTTGGGTATTTTCTGTCACGTAGCCCTCTCAAAATTACTTACAAAGCAATGTAAACCCTAAAAATAGTTTTGTAATTGTTTGTGTTAAATATGAGAAATTGTTGAAAACCTTTTGACCCTTTAAACTGCCTAACAAAAAAAATGATGTTTCAAAAATGGTTCTGATGTAAAGTAGACATATGATAAGTGTTATGTATTGACCATTTTGCGTGACATAACTCTGGTTTAAGGGCAATAACAGTTAAGTTTAAAAACTGCAAAATTTTGTTCCAAATCATCTTCAAGAAACAACTAAAGGACATAAAACTATCTGCTTCTTATCTCTGGACGCTGATGTTTACTGCCCCAGATGCTCTCACCCCCCCAACTCTGACCAAGCCCTGTGTTTCACCTCACTTGGTTTATTTACTGCATTATAAAACCCTGCATATGAGTATATGTGTGTGTTCAGAGGTTGTGTCATTATTAAGCCTGATGAAGAGGTTATAGAGTCTTGAAAGCTTGTCCTTACCATCTTTTCAGTTAGCCATTAAAAGGTATCAACCACTGAGGACTCTCAGATTCTAATCTAACATTTTCTCCAAATGTCTAATTTTTTTTTACAAATAAATGCAAAAAATATCATCCTAAATTTATTTCTATCATGAAGTCAAATACGTCATGAAAATTTTTCTCAGAATCACTGGGATCCATTGAAGTGTTCCAGACGTATTACCTCATAAAGTGACACTAGTAAGATTTCTAAAATTTGACCTGGTAGTTATGGCCAAAATTTGATTCATCGCTACATAGTTGATGGGGTTTCCAATGAATAAAGTTAATTTTAATCAATAGATCTTGGAATGATACTAAGTTCCACAATTTTAAATTTTATAAAAATGTTCCTTTGCTAAGATACTGTGCAATGGCCATGTATGACCATACATCCTGGGCAGGGGAGGACATAAAAAAGCATGAAGACATTATAGCACGGGGTCACAAATGAGTCTTTCTTTGAGTTAAAACTTTTTTAAAAAACAGGCAGGGAAATGTTTTACCTCACAAAAAAAATCAGCTGTGATCCCTTGCTATAATATCTGTATACACTGTTTTACTTCCTCCCCTGCCTAGGAGATGAGATATGATCAGACCATGTCCCTGTATGGTCAGACAAGGCCATTACACATATAACCCATAAGAAAGAAATCAAGAGCCAAAATTTATATAAAACATCATTTTAATGAAAAGCACTGGACATAAAAAGTGCCTTGGACCAGTGTTTGGAGGGACACACACTATAACGCACTATATGGTCAGATCGTAATAGATAGATACAGATACATGTACAATTAGTATAAAAAGTAAATCAATCAATGTCAGTTTGAAGTAAAAACACAATACAAAAAGTTAACCCTGGCACACCGTGAAAAAAGGAAAAAATAATAATTGCTTTTCAGGTGCTTTTATTTTTCATTGCAAAGGTGTATAGCTTCCAAAATCGACGTTTCGGCTCGGGCATGAGCCTTCGTCAAGAAAACAATTGGAAACCATTAACAGTACCTGCCTGTGTTTAAGGCTGCTAGGAAACTATTACCCTCCACCCTGAGCAAGAATCTTCTCTGCCCTTCCCCGTACCTGGTAACCTGAACATAACAGCTATACTTGGACAATCATAATAGGTTTCGTCCTCTAAAAATCCATTCTGGCTTCTTCACAAATAAGGCACATAGTGTATCCAAGGACAAGTAACCATATATTTAATGGGCTGTCACTACTACAGCACCAAAACATTGTGATTTATCCTATACCACCAGTGAATTCAAAACTATCTTCTTCATCCTGGTTCCCAATTGTCTTCCTGATGAAGGTTCATGTCTAAGCCGAAACATCGGTTTTGGAAACTATACACCTTTGCACTGAAAAATGAAAGCACCTGAGAAGCAACTACCATTTTTTTCCTTTTTTGTGATGTGTGCCAGGGTTAAATTTCTGTACTGTTTGACTTATTACCATTGAGCACATAACAGTGGCTTAAGCTTGATTATATTCCTCTAACTGAAGTAAAACACAGTCCACAGAATCTGACCTGTCTGCATGTTCCCCAACCACTCGAATTGCACCAGGTTCAGCATGAATGCTTTCACCAGGGAGCACCCCCTAATGAAGGCATCAATGCCGAAATGCGCATCAGGACCTGACACCATTCCCGTGGTTGAGGAACATGAAAGTTGGTTTCAGTGGACTGTGTTATACTTCAAACTGATATTGATTTACTAATAGTAATATAATATATAAAGCTGAGTGTGTGTAGGTGTGCGCATGTATCATAGCCCCGTCCACTCAACATAGCTATGCCCACTCCTTTTAGCCATGCCCTCTCTTTATAGCCATGCCCACTCCACACAGCCCTGCCATGAGACTATGTGGAGGGTGAAGCTATGAATGGGCATAGCTGTATGGAGTGATCATAGCTATATGTAAGGGCAGAGCTATGAAGGGGCGGAGCTACTGGGAGAGGCAGAGCTGTAATACATACAAACATACATTACTGTTGTGAATTAATTGGAGCTCCCTCCGGTGGTTGTTGTTGGTGATGCAGCAGACTGTGTGGGCTTCACAGGTGATGGTGATGATTGGCAATCTGGTTCTTGGAGTATATAATGGTTTGAAGTGGATCAATCCTTGCCAGTTGTCTTTGGTTCCTGGAGGAGTTCACATCTCTCTGGTTTCTTCTGCTCTATAGAATTCTTTGCAAGCTAAGTGGATGGTTATTTGATATTTTGTAGCACACTTTTGTGTGCTTATGGTTCTGCTTATGTTTTGTCTTATTCTGATTGTGGGTTTGCAATTTAGTCTGTATATTTGTTTATCTGCTCTCAGTTAGAAAGTTTTCTTCCTAGGAATGTTACCATTCACTGTTATCTGTTATTTCCAGTTCTGCTGGCATTTGATTTATAGAAGTCTGCAGATATAGAGGGCGCCGAATCTTAGCGACTCAGGACAATTTTTATTCTATTCTGTCCTTCCTATATAGCTAGTTTGGCCTCTTTTGCTAAACCTTTTACTCTGCCTGTGTTTGTTTTTCTTTCTCTTGTTTCCCAGTTAATATCTGTGGGGACTTGCTATTCTTTTGGGGTTCTGCTTTGAGGCAAGGTAGCTTTTCATACATCCATCTTTAGGAGCAGTTAGTTCTACGGCTGTGCAGAGGTGTCTAGATCTGGTTAGTTACATCCCACGGCTACTTCTAGTTGCGGTGTGTAGTCAGGAATGCGGTCAGTACAGTTACCAATGACTTCTATGGAATCTGAATGTTACTCCTGAGTCATCGTTCATAACACATTACCATATGTAGGTGATATTGCTATATATAGGCATTACGACAATATATAGGCATTACGCCCGGGCAATGCTGGGCTCTACAGCTAGTATTTAATAAAGATATGTTTAGATATATCTTGGCTCTTGATTTTCTATTTATGGGTTGTGCTTGTTAAAATTATTCATTGGTCTACTATATACTTTATGGCTTTTTGGGGGGTATACTATGCTAATATTATATTGATAAATACTTATACATATCCTTACTTTCCCCTGTGTTGGCTAATAGTTTGTACTTATACAGCCATTAGACAGCATATACAGTATCAGTAGTAGGGACACATACTGTATATAAGAATATCTCAGCACAGGAACATTTTTTTAAACACATCCAATTGTGGAAATTATTATTAGTCCAAGATCTATTGATTAAAATGAACTTTAAAATGAACTTTTATTTGTGGGCAAAACCCTTTTCTGTATACAGTATTGTCCTCCTTTTTGTTTCAGACTTTGTCCTGCCTTATTTCTATATTATTGGGCCCTGTGTTCTCCATTCAACACTGCATACAGTACTTAGTCTCTTTTTAATATTCCAGAATTCATATTAAACACTTGTTTTCTCATTTGTTCATCACTTGCTTTTTGTAGCCAAGTCATGTTTTGCATTACAGATGTATTTTGATCCTTAAATGAAGCCTACTTGTTTCCTGACATGTTACAATGTACTTGTTTGTCCGTTGGGTTTTATGTGCCTGCATAGCGATAATGGGAAAATATAAATAAAAAAATTAGCTTCTTTCTTCTGCATGCCAATGATTACTGCTTTAATTTATATCTTTCATTAGGCCTCCATAAAAACACGGATTGAAAATAAGAAAAATAAGACAGTAGTGCTAGTAGGCATATTTTAAGGCGGTAGTAAGTCAGCTAAGCACAATGTTCTTTAATCTGTTCTTTCAAATAATTAAATTGTTCTAGTAAGTATCATAGTGCATGTCAATACCTGAATGGACAATAAATGTTAGAACAAGGTAAATAATTGCTTGGCTGTACTTGGGCTAATGACTATAAACTTTTACTATGCTAATTTTCTCCTCACTTTTAATTACAGATCAATAACAGTTTGCTGTTGACATTTAAAAATGCTGAACCCAAAGTAGAACAAAGATAGAATGGAAATATACTTTGTGGTACTGGATTTGCCAAATCAATAAACTTTGCCATTTAACAAACAGAAACATGTAAACAACTATCAGAGATCAGGGGCGTAAATACCTAGCTTAATAATTGTTAATAATGTCTATACTTAAATAGAAGACATCCTGCTGAGAAAATAAGTTCCTTGATACTATGATCTCGCTGCTCCTTCTACAAGTGTCAGGAATTATGATAATTTATCAAAATTGCTAGGTGGATAAAAAAAAGGTTAAAAGACAGCTACTCGATCCAAGATGGCCGCGGATGAAGGAGGCTGCATCTCAGAGCTCTCCTAACAATCTGCCCACATCCGCGCCACCCAAACACTGGAGGGACCCCCGACCATCCAGAGGAGCCGGTGACCAGCTCCTCTCCAACCAGAGGCTTATATTGGCCTGTTTGTACTGCGGGAGCCCCGCTTCCCGTGCCTCGAGGCCGGTCACGAGGAGGCCGCACGAGCCGCCGCGGCGCCGGAGCCGGACGGGGCCTTAAAGCTGGTGATCCCGGCCCTGCTACAGCCTGGTGGCTACTACCGCACCTCGGCTGAGCCGAGCCGCGGTGCTGAGGCGATCTACTACGCAGAAGAGAGGAGACGCCCGTAGCTGAGCAGCGGAGGAGGCCTAAGAGCGGGAGCCGTGGACCGGAGGTAGCCCTGAAGCGCGGGCGCGCGGTGCAGGGAGCGAGGAGCAGCGGGACACAGGGGAGACCGGAGGGAACTGAGCCTGCAGGTGAGAGGGACACTGGGGAGTGCACACACAGACAACCCTTGGTCTCAGCATAAGAGACCCAGCGCCATAGGGCCAAGAGACACAGCACATTGGTGCCCCTGAAGCACATCCATTGGACTTTGTAAATTATCATCCTCTGCTCAGACATACAGCAGCAAGATCCACAGGCAGGCAGCACCAGCAGTGAAACACTCTATTATATCTAATAAGTCTCTGCACACTACTATTTGGAATCCTGCTATCCAATAAGGCTAAAGTGATCTTATAAGACTGGCATATTCTACCACCTACTTCCACCTGTGTAACTGAAACCTTGCTGTGAACAGGGAGCAATAGTCGGTTTTTCATCAAATCCTCACATATTGCTACATTGACCCTCCGTCTCATCTGATTTCCACCCTGTGTGCTTCCCTCCCCAACTAGTGCCCTGCTAATATACTCTGAACATAAACCTCGTACCCTCCTTACCTGGTGTTTAAAACTGAAACCCAGTAGGATCTCCAAGGACATTTATTCCCTATACTAACAAGTCACTTAAAAGTTTGTGACATGTAAACCCCTTAAGCAAACAGCAGGGGCACAAGCAGACCACATCAGCGTGATCCAGAACACGCATCTTTTTTTGTTTTGTTTCCCATTTTTCCTTTTTCTACTTGTAATATCTAACTCTCTGAAACATGGGGAAGTCAACCTTAAAAACCCCCAAATTAACGACAAAGACATCAAAATCCATAACACAAGCGGACGTAGATCACTTCTTGAGGAAACAGACTGACTCCTCAGACTCTCTTAACCCATTTAAACACTCTGCTCTCCAACCTGATGACGATTCGGACTCAGACATGGAGGGTGAATCTGATACTAGCATTAAAAAGAAGGACTCTACGGTGACGAGATCTTTTTTGAAACGTATATTGACAAAAGCCTTAGAACCCATAGGACGTGACCTAGCGGACATCAAACAAGATCTCGCTCAACAAGGCCATAGACTCGAGGTGTTGGAATCAACACAGGGCACAATAATACGCCAAGACGAATTCACAGCTAGAATGTCTAATATCACATGAACAACAACTACACCAAATCCACGCCACCCTAGAAGATCACGAGAATAGGGAGCGCCGCAATAACATCCGCATAAAGGGCCTCCCTGAAACAGTGGCATTTGAAGCTCTAGGAAAAACAGTCTTGGAAATGTTTGCGGCATTGTTGAGAGAAGGAGATCCGCAGGACATCGAATTGGTCCGGGTTCATCGTGTCCTCCGCCCTAAACCAGCCCCTGGGGAAACCCCCCGTGATGTCTTGTGCAGGTTCCTGGACTACCGAACAAAAGACTTAATACTGCGTAGAGCCAGGGATGCAAAGGAGGTCGCTTATGGCGACTCCAAAATACTCCTATTCCAGGATCTTTCGGCTATAACATTGAGGAAACGACGCTTGCTGAAACCGTTCACGGGGGCTGTTCTCGAGAAAGGCTTTAAGTTCCGCTGGCTATTCCCCTTTGGGATAACCGTCACAGCCGGGGAAAGAACCATCACCGCCAGGACCTCTGCTGACATAAAAAAGGCATGCATTTCCCTGGACATAGTGCTCGACCAATACCCGGATCTGGAGTCTTTCCACTCGGCCTCCCTCTATCATCCACTACCAACCCCGACACCCTGGCAACAGATGCTAACACCAAAATCCCAGCGAGCAAAAAAGAAACTGTCTAAATCTCCATCGCTGAAGAACCCAGAAGATGTTACCTGAAGGGCGATCTCATGGAACCTTTCCTTTTTTTTTTTTCCTCTCTCCCTTTCGGCTCTAAATCGCCTTACATTTGGCGATACTGAACCTGCTGATTAGGCCTACCTCCTATGACCCTCCTTACTCTGAATAAGGACCACAATGACACCCTCATGTTTATAATATAAACTTGTTACACTTGTTAAGATTATTAGTGTATAGTTGAAATTGTTGTACTCTAATAACTGAACTTTTACTATTAGTACCCATCTCCTCGTACACCCACGCCCTAACACTCCTTCCTCCCCCCCCCACACCCCCCATGTACCCCTCTCCCACTCCTTCCACTCCTACACCCCCCCACTCCACCCCCCCCCAACCCCGCCCTACACCTCTCTCCCACTTCGCCCCTATCTGCCCCTCTCTCCAACCCACCCCCCCCCTTTCCCTTATCCCCTCTCCCCCCTTCCCCTCCCTTTACCCCCCCCCCACCTTCCCCTCCTCCTCCACCTTACCCCTCCCCCCCTCTTTACTACTCCCACCCCCTCCACCTCCCAGCTCGCTACCCAACGAGATAGCGACCGATAAGATGTAACCTGATTGTATATCCCCTCTTTAATCCAACCATGAGGTTCATTACTACCAAAATACCAACCCCCCCTATCCTGACTATAGTTACTGGATCTGTTTCATAAATAATATATCTAGACAGCGCCCCCATACTGCTGTGCAGCATCAGACATGTTCACATTGATGAAAATTGCGCATTTTTCTTGTGACTTATATTTTCAAATGTTAATGTTTTTTCTTTTCCTCTCTAATTCTATCACCTCTCACTATCTGTCCCCTCTTCTGCTCACTCCTTTTTACCCTGAGTCTCCCCCCAACCCCACCTCTCCTAACAGGCACAGCCGAACCCCTCTTCAATGCATCTTCTGGAGACTGCATACCATAGAAGACCATGGCTGAGGGTAACGTATTCACTTATGCTTCACTTAATGCACATGGTTTGAATTCACCGAGCACTAGACACCCGACACTACATGCACTTAAGAAACAAGGTGCTGACGTCCTCTTCCTCCAAGAAACTCATTTTAAACCAGATAAAATCCCTAATTTTGAAAAAACGGCATTTGACCGATGGTATCACTCCACTTCCAACCAAACTGGAGTCAGAGGCGTGTCAATAGCATTTAGAAAACATGTTCACTTCCAACACCGAGAATCTTGGATAGACCCTCAAGGCAGATTCATACTGATCAAAGGTCTACTGAATGGCACCCTAGTGACGCTTGGTAGCCTATATGCCCCGAATAAAAAGCTATTAAAATGGATATTAACCACTATGAATAAAATAGAGAGATTTAGGGAAGGATTAGTGATTATTGGCAGTGATCTTAATGTGGCACTTGAACCACTTTTGGACACAACCAAACAAAAAAGCTCCATTTCCCATCGGGACCTGGCAAGAATTCGTTCACGTTTACAAACCATGCAATTAATTGACTCATGGCGTTATATCAACCCATCGACCCGTGACTATACCTATTTCTCACACCCCCATAAATCATATCACAGACTAGACTACGTCTTAGTATCAAAGCGCTTGCTGCCATCAACACGCTCCTCAGTAATAACCCCTAGCATTTTCTCAGACCACTCGGCAGTCCTAACGTCCATTTCCACTTCTGCGCATCGCTCATCATGCAGATCCTGGCAGATAAATGAAACCCTGTTAACCTCCCAAGACACAAAAAAACGCCTCCAACAATATTTCCAGAACAACCAAAATGATGATACCTCTATCCAAACCCTATGGGAAGCACATAAGGCCGTGATCAGGGGAGAACTGATATCCATGGCAGCATATGCCAATAAGAGACGGCATACCGAAACACAGCAGCTGTATGATGAGATCGCAGATCTGGAACTATGTCACAAAAAATCCCAACGCCCGGAGGTTCTAAAAGTCTTGACATCCAAGCGCCAACGCTTGAAAGATTTAATTAACGTAACATCAGCAAGGCAATATAAAAAATGGAAAACCAAACTATATGCCCATGGTGATAAAGCATCCAAATTCATGCTCTCCCTATTACGTAAAAAGCAAGCCCGCACACAAATACACACGATAAAGAACGCAGAGGGAGTAGACTCTCAGGACCAATCCCACATAGAACGGGCTTTTTTAGATTATTACTCACGCTTGTACAACCTGAGATCTGGGGAATCTGAAGATCTCACGAATCATAGAACCCGAGAAATTGAAAACTTCTTGAGCGACATACACCTCCCAACTTTAACTAACGCTGACCAACATAAGCTCCTTCGTCCCTTTACTCTTGATGAACTCCAGTCCACCCTGTCCCGCTGCCCTAAAGGGAAAGCGCCTGGCCCTGATGGTTTCTCGGCCTTGTACTATAAGACCTTCCCATCCCTACTCTTACCGCACCTACTAGCATTGTGCAATGCCACACTGGCTGGTCAAGCACTGCCTGCTCCAATGCTTGAAGCGAAGATCTCGCTGATACATAAGGAGGGGAAGGACCCAACTCTGTGTAGCAACTACCGGCCTATATCTTTACTGAACGTTGACCTGAAGCTTTTGGCCGGCATGATTGCCCACAGACTGGCGGCGTTCCTACCACAATTGATCTCAGCGAATCAAACAGGCTTTGTAAGAGGCAGAGAGGGGAAAGACAATGCACATAAAGTTTTACACTTAATTCAATATGTAAAAGCACACAAATTACCGTTAGTTCTCCTGGGCACAGACGCGGAGAAAGCGTTTGACAGGTGGACTGGACTTTCTTGAGACTGACATTACTTAGATTTAATCTCCCGGCCGCACTTGTGGCATCCATTATGACGATGTATCAACGGCCCTCAGCACGTATCAAAATCAATGACTCGTTGACTACACCCTTTACAATTGGGAATGGAACCAGGCAGGGGTGCCCGCTCTCCCCCTTACTATTCGTGTTGACAATGGAGCCCCTCCTAATGGAGATACAGGGAAAACAGGAAATAGAGGGCGTCAGAATAGCAGAGTTCACTATAAAACAGCAGCTTTTGCTGACGACCTCTTAATATTTCTAACAAAACCCATGAGCGGACTCCCAACTCTCATGAATGTGATGGAGAGATATGGCGACCTGTCGGGCTTCAAAATAAACATGTCAAAATCTGAGGCTCTAGGAATACAGATCAAACCGAACACCCTTAAAAAACTACAAACATTATACCCACTTTCCTGGCCCACACACTACATTACATACTTAGGAGTGAAACTGAACGGAAACTACCGGACTTATTTAAATTGAATATTCTTCCTCTCTTGACATCCACGACGTCAACAATGCGGACCTGGAGAGATACCTATCTCTCATGGATGGGGAGAAAGAATATGTTAAAAAGCTTAATTTTACCTAAATTTAATTATTTATTCCAAATGCTACCCATAGCGATCCCAGTGAGCTTTCTCTCTAAAATTAATACACTATTCACTAATTACATGTGGCAAAGCAAGAGACCCCGAATATCTTTACGCACTTTGACCCTCCCTAAGCACCTGGGCGGGATGGGAGCCCCTGACATTAAATTATATTATAAAGCAGCGCAAATCACCCGCCTTGTTGACATTTTGAGACGAAACAAAGAGAAACACTGGGTGAATATTGAGGAATCATTGGCACCTTGCAGCCTTAGATCTCTATTCCTTATACACCCCAACTTGAAAAAACATACACCTCTCCAAAATCTGCATACCAGAGATACTCTACAGATATGGCGTACCCATGCGAAATACTTATCACCACCCCTCTCGCCCCTAATTAATCTTAATGACATACTGGCCCACCTAGAGACTGCACACACCACTGTCCCGGGACCAAGTCGACACCTCTATGCCTATTCCATTGACCAACTATTACAGGACGGCACTATTCTACCTTATACAGACCTAATAACACTACCTGGACTCTCCAACTTGAATCACTTACACTACAAAATAATACACAGTGTCCTCCGTCCACTACTGAGATACTCGGATCTTTCTAGGGAGTTAACTAGCTTTGAACACCTATGTGCCGCTGTGACAAAGCCGAAACAAATTTTTTCTAAAATCTACCAGACTTTACTGGTGACAGAAACTAGCCCCAAAAGAGCATATATTGCGCTTTGGGAGAGGGACTTAGGACGCAAATTTACGGATACACAGGTGAAATACATTTACAGGCACTCACACGGCCCTACTCAATGTGTGAAAGCTCAGGAAACTGCTTATAAAATCATAACAAGGTGGTATCATACACCGGACCATATCCAGCAATGGGACGCCCATCATTCTACTACATGTTGGAGATGTGATGCACCCGATGCTGACTACTTTCACATATGGTGAAAATGTCCGACTATTGCTCAGTTCTGGAAACGAGTGGAACGACTCATACAGACCATCACGACCAAACCCCTCCGACTTAACTCGGAAATGGCCTTGCTACACTTCCCAACCTGGCCGGACTGTGCCAATCTCTCACTACTCGCTCAACACATACTAACAGCGGCTAAACTGCTAATTCCTCTGTTTTGGAAATCCTCAGACTTACCTTCTCAATCCCTACTGGAAGAGAAGATACACTCTCTTTACCGAGTGGCCGAAGTAGTGGCCGCAGTAAATAACACGTCCCCGAAGTTCCTAACCATCTGGACCCCCTGGCTCGTGTATGTTCATTCACACAGACAGGGTGATGCTCCCAGACACTAATTGACAACTAATAACATCTAGGGACTGGCTGTGCCTGCCACCCCCCCCCCCCTTTTCCTGACCCTCCCTCCCCCCCCCCCTACTCTCACGTCTCTTTGTACCTCCTTTATACCTCCTCCCCTCCCCCTGATCTACCCTGATACTCTATTCTATCCTCATTTCTAGTCTTCCTTTTCTTTCTCTCCACTCTACTACTACTTAGAACGCAAAGTTATATTCTGTTGATATGTTTAATATTTTGAAGAAATGAGCCAATACTCCAAGGGTATATAAAACCTACTAGATGGGAACCCAATCCAACTGGCTTGACTCTGGCCTACCTACGAGGGAGCCACTACTATTCCTACGTCAAGTCTGACAAGAAGAACTTTATTAACAAGCTCGTAGTTCCGACGTACGCACAATGTCTTTAGTTTTTGAAGCTCCTCTACCCCTGATTGGATATCAGCCCGCTATTGGGCCGCAAGGAACATTATACTGACTGTTGGTTTGTATTGGGCTTTACTATTGGGTAGATTACCCTGCAAAAAATACTCTGTTACTGTTTTATTTTCACAAAATAATTCAATAAAAAGAATTTTGAAAAAAAAAAAAAAAAAAAAAAAAAGACAGCTACTCAAGTTCCAAGATGTTAGAAAATTATTTCATTGAATGAAGTGAAAACTTTAAAGCTTGTGAATTTCTCACATCTATTGCACCTAGTTTGGAATGGTTGTAAATATTTACAGTATGTACAGCTGTAAACTATGAATTTTATTTTTAGTATATCTAATAAGAACAATTAAATCAAGCACAAAATACTGGAAAAAACAGAGTGGCGCACATTAGGTTTATATCTGAGAGACAATGACTAATAGATTTGGAGAGTAGTGCACCTAGAGTGGTTGTGAAATAGTCACAACCTCCATAAGGCTTGTATTAGCTGCCACAACCCCCAGTGATAGGATCAATCAGGCAGGAGAAGGATGGGTTAAAAGACTGTGTAGCAGATGATAAAATACAAATAAAACTTGGATAGTCAGAAACATGATTTATTTAGAAAAAAAAAAGGTTTAGAACAAGGTTAGGCTGCTTTCACATTAGTGTTTTGCTGATGCGTGCGGACGATCCGGCAGATGGCGCTGCATCTTCCGGATCTGTCGCCTAATGGCCAACTTGTGGCCTGGTTCCGGCAAGCCCCATGTATTCTCTATGGGGCTTGTGGTTGGGTGCAGCAAGTGCGGTTCTGCCGGATCCTGCAGATCTGGCACTTGTGGTGGTGTAAAAAAAACGCTGCTAGCAGTGTTTTTTTTCCCGTGCCGCAAGTGCCAGATCTGAAGGATCCGGCAGAACCACACTTGCTGCACCCAACCACAAGCCCCATAGAGAATACATGGGGCATGCCGGAACCAGGCCACAAGTCGGCCGTTAGGTGGCAGATATGGCAGATGCAGCGCCATCTGCCGGATCGGCCGCAAGCATCAGCAAAACACAGATGTGAAAGCAGCCTTAGCCAGTTGAAAAAGATTGATTGCTCTCAATGGGAGAAACAAAATAATTATCCTGTAGTTGTGATACCTTTAATGGCTAACAAACGTAAAGTAATTGATGTTACAAGGCGAGCTTTTGTGACTTCTCACATCTCTTAATCAGGCACAGCATGACAAAATATTTAAAGAAACACATATATACAGTATACACAACCAGAGCAGATGCAACTTAAAATAAATGGACATTTAAGTAAACAAACAGAGTCAAGAGAGGACCCTTAATTAGCCAGGCTTAGTGGTGTGAAAGGTTTTTTTGTCCTAATTTATATGTAAACCTTGTGCCCTCACTGTCTCTGGAAAACATTCTTAAGATGTTGTAATGAGTCATAAATCCTTCTGATAGATTTAACCCTGGTGTTCTGTTTGGTCAAAAATCACTGAATTTGAAATTTTCGATTTCACTTTTCATTTGCTTATGAACGACCATGTTCTCATACAGTATAATAATGCAACATGTATTCAAATAAAACACTTTAATTAGCTAAAAATCCTGACTTATAATGTTGCAGTCATTTTTTACCGGACCTAATAAAATGTATAGTAGACCCGAACAAAACAGCAGGGTTAAACCCGATCGGACAGACACAAAGGTTGTAATGAGTTTGTATTCACAGACCCTTCGATGTTTCTGTGATTTGAAATTGCCTCTTAATATGGCAACTTTCATACTTTCAATGTTATGTCCTTGACCACAGAAGTGTTTGGCTACTGCTAAGTGTGATAATGAGACCTTATCCATGCTTTTAGTCTCTGTCCTGTCTCCCCAACATAAAAAGCCTCCACAGGACATATAGGCTGGCTTCACATTGGCGTTCCCCTCCGCAGCGTTCTGCAGAGAGGAACCGCAATGTGAGCGCATCCACCGCAAGTGGCAATGTTTATAATGGGAGCGCATTAATTTGCCTGTGTGATTTGTACGCATGCGCATGCTTGCGTACAAATCATACATTGTCGTCCGCACCAGGAACGCAACATGCAATTTTCCAGTTTATCCATGAAAAGGATGGTATACTGGGGTGGCATTTTGCTTTCTATAGCAGTTCTGGTGCTTTGTAAATATAGTTCTTCACCAAAAGAGAAAACATTGTGTATGAGGATAAATCTGGTGAGTCTTTGTACTGATTCAGAAAGGATCCCATTGACTTCAAGAAACATTTGGTAGGCTTTAAGTCCATCTTCATGTGGGATGTTAGAATATAGGGATTCCACATCCATGGTGGCTAAGATGGTACTCTTGGGGAGGGGACCTATTGTAGATAGCTTATTGAAAAGGTTCATAGTGTCCTATATATATAGTAGCTGTCTGTCTTCCTTACCAGTGGTTTAAGGACATTTTCCACCTACCCTGAGGTCCTTTCAGTGAGTGTTCCCACCACTGAGATGATTTGCCTCCCTGTGTTACCTGGTTTATGAATCTTGGAAAGCATATAGAAAACAAAATATAGTCAGAAATACACCTGGGGTTTCTCAAATCATATATTAATAGTATACAAAAACACCTATATATTATTCAATAAAAGGTAACACTTTAATGGTTTACAAAAATACAAAAACCCACAAACAAAAAAAGGACACATACATTAAAAACAATCAATACCACCAACACAAGGACTGGATTATCAGGATTACCCTTGCTAACCTATTCAGGCCCTAAGTTTTCCCTTTATATTGAATTAATGATGTCCTAAGTTCATAAACCAATAATGGCCCATCTGCCTCTTGGTCTTGGTGAGAATTGTTGTCTATTCAAGAAAATAAAAACAGATGAACTGTCCCCACTCAATTATTAACCAAATAATGGTTAAAAACAACGACATACTGTATACTGGAAGAGTGCCAATATCTTCTTTTCCAGTTCCTGGAGTGTTATTCAGACAGTAGCAAACCATACCAAGCTTAACTGGCGGGGTCCCTCTCCAAGAGCGATGTCCACTCACTCCATCCAAGTTGTCGTGGTTCGCCTCAATTAGCCTCTACACGTTTTCCCCTTAGTGGGCTCTTCAGGAGGCACAAGATAATCTAGTGGTAGTTCAGTGAATCTTCATAAGTGTTCACGGGTTTGGATAAACGTCCATCTCTCAAATAGAGCTATTGTAGGGTAATTAAAAAAGAAAGAAAGTGAATAAATATTATAGCCAAATCAAGACATTAACACGCATACATTCTTTTTAATACTTGACCCAGAACACAGTGTCTTACTCTCAACCCTTTAGGGCTTCTATATTTATCTCTTGTTACAAAGTTATTTTATATATTTACTATCAAATTGCCAAGCACTGATACCCTTTGTAAATACAAAGAACATAAAATAAATAATTTCAGGTATCAAAGGAAAATGAACGATTTTCCCTTGTTATTGATAATTCAGATCCTGTGTCTCAGAGTCTAAATGACAGGTTCGGGTTTTCTGTGTCCGGATCCAAGAAAATCATGGACCCAGACACAGAAATGGCATCCGGAGGTCAACTCCGATACAAATCAAGTAGGTTTGTGAAATCTGTACCCAAACATTTGATGACTTCTCAACTCCCTCATATATTTTGGAGTTGGATCCTCATCCAATTTGGTGTAGTACTGCATATCTATCAGCTGTCTGTGCGCTTCTTTACTGTAGTCGATTGTATTCAGGAGAACTATGACATCACCTTAATCTGCAGGCTTACTAGTGATATCCATGTTGTTCTTCAGGCTGTGAATTGCTTTTCTATCTTACACAATGATAAGATATTTCTACATTTTTTTATCCAATATCATGGATTGTACCAAATGTCTGAATAAGTCAATATATTGGTCCAAAATAGTGTTGTGGCCAGGACAAGGTGTCCAGTCAGAGTTTTCTTGTTCTCTAGTTGCACATATGTTTGGCTGCTTAGAGGCCTTAAGTTTTTTTTATAATCAAAAAATTGCTTCTGTCTCAACCACCTGAAGTTTTCTTCCATGTCACTACAAAGTTCAGTTTTGTCTAAAGATTTGTAGGACCAAATCAAATGAAACCTTTGGAAAGCACAGATTTCTAGATCAGCAGGTTTGTGAGATGACTAATTAATAACTCAACTGACAGTACCTGTGTACTTCTGGCAGTTTTGTTCCATGCTGTTGTGTTCATGAGCAGTGATGAACGAGTACCGTAATAGTCGTAATAGCCATACTCATCACAAATACTTTGTAATAATCGCGTATTCGTGCCGAATATCGAGTACAATGTGCGTCAATAGGAAATGCCAGAATTTTCCGCTGGACCCTACAAAAGGGTCTGGGGACCTACGAAAAGGCTGAAATTGAAAGTGAAAGTGATGAAACAGAATGGGAAGAGCATGGAGAATATGCCTGCATGCATTTCTGACTCGCATATGGTTTGTGGGAATAACCTTGTTGCAGGATTACAACAATGTTGCAGATACACAAGAACAACTACCAAACCTAACCTAAATCGCATTTAACAGGCCAAAAAGGTTCAGAAACACTTTTTTCCCTGCATAATCAGTTGTATATAAGGTTAAATAATCCAGAAAAACAAAAAATATCCCTTTTAGCATTTGTTCACACATACTGTTGTAGCTTTTTTTTTGCCATATAACAGTTGGGAGGGCCTTGACTCATACATTTTACACGTCCCTCTGACTTACATCATTTTTAGTTAGCTATTCCCCAGCACTTTACAAGGCCAGCTACAGAAACCTGAGTTTTCTGAGGACCCAGAGGGGACCCTGTGACGTACATTTTGGAGAGACCGCTCTTACTTAGACATTTGGATGGTCCCTCTCTCATTGATACTGTGATAGTGGAATACATATTCCTTAGCAGTTTACAAAGTGCCCATTGTAGCATTGGGCTTCACCCCTCTCCACCTCTTCCACCTCCATGACATTCTGCGACCCTACATTCAAATGTTCAGAGGGCCTGCAGTAGGCAGGAAACCTGATTTTGGTGAGGGCCCAGAGATAGGGACTGCTCTTGTTTAGACTTTTGTGAGGGCCCTCCTCTATACTTTAGAAAGGGCTCTCCTCTAGTCATTTGGGAAGACCCTCCTCTACACTTTTGGGGGTGAAACCACTGCTTTAAGAATAACACAGAATAAGCAAAGCCATGGTTACTGGCACTGAAGGTCATCTCATCTGTTCATTAGGGAGGGCCCTGCTTTATACATTTATGAGGACCATCCTCTATACTTTGGGAAGGGCCATCCTCCGTTCATTTGGGAGGGCCCTCCTCTACACTTTTGGGGTTAAACCACTGCTGTAAGAATAACAGAGCATAAGCAAAGCTATGGTTGCTGGCACTGAAGGTCATCTCATCTGTACATTAGAGAGGGCCCTCCTTTATACATTTGTGATGCCCTCCTCTATACTTTGGGAAGGGCTCTCCTCTGTTCATTTGGGAGGGCCCTCTATACATTTGGGAGAGCCCTCTTCTACACTTTAGGGAGGGTCCTCCTCTACGTTTTTGGTGGTGAAACCATTGCAAGTTGGCAGTGGTCCTTTTTTCCCTGATATTTTGGGGGACACACAGTTAGCTCAGCTTTTGCCATCAATATGTACAAATATGTAACAAAAACCTGAAATGATAAAAAAAGACTATTGTTAAGGAACAGGGGTGTGGGTAAAGGCGTGTTGTTGTCAGTGGTGCGCGACAAAGCACTGAGTCTGTGAAAGGTCAGAAGAAGCTTGATGCATCCACTATGTTTCTGGCAAAATTTCCTTGTCTGGAATGTAAACTAGCCTGGAAGCCAGAAGAGTGAGAGAAGATTCTGTCTTGGATGGCACACAAGGCCTCTACTCTACGGATTTCTCAAGCAGCACCAAATCTTCCACGACTATACAGTCTATTGTCGATACACAGAAGGATGGACCATCCAATCCAGAATCTGGTTCTCTTTTCTTCCACCATCATCAGTCAGAGGAGACACATGACCCCAGGTTTGCCCACTTGTAGGATGTGTTTTGTACGCATCCTTTGGTTGACTATATCCTCTGACTGTGCAGCATTGAAGAGGGACGTTAAGACGTGGAAATCATTGATGCACAAGTATTTGAGGACTGACGGCCAGAAGTAAGCCACTTTGAGGAACCTGATTTACTGTCTCCAGATGTCGACAACGATGATGATGAAACACAGATGCCATTAGATCAGCCTATAATCTCAATTGTGAAGGAGGATGGAATGAAAGATGAGTTGGTCGATGATTAGTCCACTGACCTGACCTGGACAGTTGGCACGCATAGCCAGCACAGTAATACAGAGGAAGATTGATATGTAACACCAACACAAGTGCCAAGAGGTAGTGGTTTGACCAGACTAAGAACTGGACAAACACTAATGAGCCATGCACACAGTGAACAGATCTGTAAGACACTGTTCACACCACCAAAAAACTGAATCACAAAAAACAGTCAAACAAACGTGCAAAAATACTCTGCTGTAAAAGATAAAAACAGTAAAAAGCAAGTGCTGCTAAAAAAATAGTAAAAAGCAGGGTATTTAGTTGATACGTTTTTTGCAAAAAATGTACACTAAGCCGCTCTACCAAACGTGAGGCTTGCGGTAAGTGTTCGGCAGGTGCGGCAAGTGCAGTTTTGACACTTGCGGCAGGTGAGGCCGCGAAAAAAACGCGGTATGCCGCAGTTTTTTCGCGGCCTCACCTGCCGCAAATTCTGAATTCACACTTGCCGCACCTGCCACACACTTACCGCAAGCCCCATATACATTGTATGGGGCTTGCCGCAATTGAACCGCAAGTGCGGCCATTATGCGGTAATCGCGGAAGTTGCGGTTTTTTTCACCGCAACTGCCGCAATCCGCGAAAACCGCTGATGTGAAAGCAGCCTTACACAAGCACGCATGAAACAATATCCACTGTGCTGTCACCAACACTGTAACTAGGAAGGTCGACATAACAACAGACACGTAAAGAAGTTGTTGTGGACAGTCACCGAAGAAACATTTATGTAACAGCACAATGGGTGAACTTAGTGGAGGGTGGGACAGAGTGACAGCATGGGACATGTCGGCACAACTTCCATCATGGTTTACATCTATTCGTATGCAAATTTCTGTCTCTCCTCCTCATCCTCATCCTCCATGTAATTCTGCAGCCCTCAATTCAGTTGTTCGGATGGCCTGCAAACCTGAGTTTGATGAGGGCCCAGAGGTGGCCCTGCAACATATGTTTGGGAGGGCCCTCCCTCTCTTCATTTGGGAGGACCCTCTATACATTTTGGAGGGCCGTCATCTATACAGTTGGAAGGACCATCATGTATGTGCCTGCGATAATGGCAGTAAGCTGGTGGTGGCTTTAAAGTCAGTAAGCTGCTATACATGCCATGCGTAGCTCATATAGTTAACCTAGTTGTTCAGAAATTATAAAAAACATACCCTAACTTGCCGTACATAAATCATAAGGCGTACCGTATTATTGCCCATTTATGCCATTCCTCTACCGCTGGTCTTGCAAAGATATGTACACCTGCTACAACAGAAGTGGGGCGGAAATGTGCACAAACTGGGCCATTGTCTACTTGCCCTTATAAAAGATAGCATCCTTGTCCCATTCATGTTTTCCTGCTTTTCTTCTGATAAAAGCTCCGTCTCCCAGGCGTTTCTTGAGTATTTTGCTTCTGCTCTGGCTCCTCTGTGTATCACCTGAGTTTGTTCCATCTCCAGTTATTCTGGGTCAGTTCTTCCTCCTGCTCTGGAGTTATCTACCCTGATGGCTTTACCTGTTTGCGACTTGCCTTTCTGCAACAGGCTGTCTTTCACTAGGTGATCTGGACTGTTTCTGGACTTTACTGTTAGCGGCCCTGCACTGTGCCTAATTTTGGGAATGTGTTTGCTCAGAGACTATTATGTTACCGGCCTCACAGTGTGCACAATTACTTACTGACTGTCTTCTGTTACTGGCTTAAAGTGTGAACTCTTCTGAACTATTTTCGCTGCTGGCCTTGCCAGTTGTTTGAATTATTCCCTGAAAGACTTTATTTGCCCTCTTATTTTGCTCCCTGTTTCTGCATCTGCACCTGAACTTGTTTGCTGCACATTTGCTAATTATAAAACTTTAATGTAAACCTTACCTCTGTCTTCTCTTGCCCTAGCTACCAGATTCCTAAAATATCCACAAAGTGATATTACACATAGACTTTGGTTGCTTCAGGATAAACATACAGATAATGATGCAGATTCTCAAAACCTGCTTCAAATGAAGCACCAAAAAACATGCAGTGGGCATGGGGTCTTACAATAATATGGTGGGGTCAAATTCACAGAAAGCATCCATCATGTGCTGTGAGAGCAGGTTCTCAAGCATGCATAAGAGTTTGACAAGCGGAGCCATCACAAATATTACTGCAGTTCAGACTCGAGGGGTCATACAGGAGCTATCCCACAAGTTTGAATTGTGCTGCACTCGCTGACATCACCGCTCCTCACATATTCTGTCTTACGATACCAACGAGATATATCCACTACATCTCACATGATATTGCGGTTCTTACGAGACAGCTAGTGTTACGAGCGCTGAGGTCACTGAGGTTATCTCAGGTCACAAAGTGGGATTCCCTGCTGCGTGTTACCTGCTGTGTAACCTGAAACAACCTCAGGGAAGTCATGTGGATGTCTGAGGTTCATGAGCGGGCCCGGAAGCTGTACTACCTGTACCTGTACCTGTACCTTCTTAGCACATCCTTAACCATTCCTGTCTCACCTTATAGTGTCCTATATTGGCTATGAATATCCAGCAACCAGGCTATGGTCTGTTGTCTGACTAGGTGGTCCTCAGGGCTCCATTTTCCCTCCTCGCTACTATAATCACGTAATCACAAAATGCTATGGCAGGAGACCAAGGAGTACATCAATATGGATAAAGAATCATAGAAATCTAGACTGCAGTTTTTGACAAAATGTGTGTGAGTAAGCCAAAATATTTCTGCAAAAGCATCTTTTGGACAGGTGAGACCGAGATAGAGCTTTTTGGAATTTCAAATAACACTGATGTGAAAGCAGCCTTAGAGTTTGGGTTCAGTTCGGGGGTTGGGGAGCAGTAAAAAAAAGAAGATAGTGATTAAACAGCATCATTATACTTTCCAGCATCCGCACGTCCTCCCACTTTCGCGGCTGCTCATTAACATACTGGGTATTCATTGCTGAAGAGCGGAACAGCCAAACACAGACGCTGTTACAAACAATGAGCATCTGTGATTGGCTGTTGGAGTAATCTGGAAACACCCCATACATTCTAGTATGGTTTCAGGTTACTCCAACAGCCAATCACAGCTGCCCATTCTCTATGACAGTATCTGTGATTGGCTGTTGGGCCCCTTATTAGAGATGAGCGAGTGTAATCATTACTATTCACTATTCACACAAATAGTACGTACGGTATTCGTGATACTCGTTACTTGGCGAGTATCGCTGGTGCTCATGAGTGATGTGTCCTTCGTTATCGATCTGACACAAATTTACAGTGCCCTTCAATACACAAAGGGAGCTGGCAACCAAGTGAGAGCAGATTAAATGTTATGGTCTCTCTGGGGGAACTGCAAGGTGTTTTATGCAGTAGAAACTCAAAAAGCCCACCCTCATACCCTGTTCTGGAAATGTGCGTTTTATAGCCGGATGTGTGTGGGTGGAGCCAATCACTAATTGACTAACTTTTTTTGTATTAAAAAGCACTTATTACGAGTATAGTGATTACGAATATTACATCAATCGCTCATTACTACCCCTCACTCATTGACTGACATCATAGTACTGTAAAAATAAGTAATTTAAAAAATTATAATTCGATGTATTTTTAATTCTCAGTTGCCTGGCTTTACCATGGTTGGCAATCAAAACACAGGGAAGCCCATTATTTTTTTAACTATTTAAATAAATAATTAAAAAAAAAAATGTGTGATTTTCGCCCTATTTTTCATTGCCAGCCAGGGAATAATCCAGGCAGCTGGGGGCTGGGATTCTCAGCATGGTAAGGCCAAAGCATTCTGGGCCCTAATGCTAAAAATCGCAGCCCGCAGCCACCCATGAAAATGGTGCATTCTTTCATAGCACCGTTTTCAGGCTCTTACAGTGGCGCTGGTGATGTTGGCAGTCTGGGCAATAAAGGGGTTAATATCAGGTTTGTGTTGGCAGCTAGCACTAAGCACAAAATTCATAATGTCAGGCCAATGTTAGACCCGCCCAATGCGAATCTCTAGTAAACATTAAAAAAAATACAACGAGAATAAAATCTTTTAATTGCAAAAAACACAAACACAAAAGACATCCGTGGTTCCCATCTTTAATAACTCAAAACAAAACATCTGCCCCAAACTTAAACTTTAAAAAAAAAGTCTGGTCGGGTACACCAAACCCAAACTTTGGAAGCTTTGCCCATCACTACTCAAGAGAACTTTTTTTTTTTCTGGATCATGTAATGCTACTGTTTACTGAAAACAGATTGAGGCAACACAGTACCTGCAGTCAAATATGTTTGAGATTCAAAGATGTTTTGGGATTGTTATGCTGCCTCTGGCACTGGGTGCCCCGATCATGTACAAAATATCATAAAATCAGAAGATTAACAAAGGATTTTGTGTCTCAATGTAGTACCCAATGTCAGAAAGCTTGGTTTACATCTAAGATCATGGATCTTCCAGCAGGACAATGACCCCAAACATACCTCAAGAAGCACCCAGAAATAGATTAAAACAAATTGCTGGAGAGTTCTAAAGTGTCCAGCAATGAGTCTAAATCCAATTGATTAACTGTGTAAAGATCTTAACGCACCCTTCAAATATGAGACACCTGGACCAGTTTGCAAAAGAAGAGTGGTCTAAAATTCCAATTTAGAGGTGTGAGAAGTTTTTTAATGGTTACAAGAAGTAATTGATTGCAATTATGTAATGCAAAGAGTGTGCAACCAAATATTATGTCGAGGGTGCCAACAAATTTGTCTGGACCATTTTTGGATTTTTGTGTGAAATTATGTCAATTTTTGCCTTGTTTTCTCAGTTTTTTGTGACACACAAAGGAAAAAATCATGTTTATAACAGAACATGTGTCATTGCAGTAATTTTCTGGAAGACATACTTTATTGATCCTGTTGCAGTTTTCAATGCCGTTAACATCGAGGAAGATTTTCTACATATATTTTTCAACAATTTTGGATCTCAAATCCTCAGATGGGTCTCTTCTTGTCTTTCTGCTCTCTGTGCTTAGTGTGGCACACAGGCATACCACACAAAGATTGAGTAAATTTTTCCGTTTTTTAACTGGTACCATGTAATATTGCCCACAGTTGTTATTTGCCCAGGTAAGATTAAATCATCATTACATACTCAAAACAAATGACGCCCATTGAAAAAGCATTGGCGAAACTTGAGTTGGGCACTATTTCGGTAACGTATACACATTAATATTTGCACTTTATTTTACCACGTGTCCAGTTGAATTTTTTGACATTTATCGTGACCGATATCCTTCTCTTTATACCTTTTAATCAGGTCGTTTACACGTAGCACCTTCATTTTTATGATCCTCTTCTATACATTTCCACATATATCAATTTTTTGCGAACTACATTATATATCTTTTAATATATTTTTTATACTTGCATTCTATTATTTGTATGTTATTACTTTTAGGTCAATTATTCTCTGCCATCAACATCCAAGGAGAATGAATACAGTGCCATGTGTTGTTAACTTCTTGATTATTTTGCGCACCATGGACAAAGGAATATCAAGATTTCTTGAGATGGACTTGTCATCTTGAAATTGTTGGTGTTGTTAAACATTTTTGGTTCTGAAATCTTTCTTCTCTTCTTTCTGTTCACTGTGCTTAGTTTCACATACACACAGACACACAATTATTATTATTAATATTATTACTATTTATTTAGAGAGCACTATTGACTCCATGGTGCTGTACATGAGAAAGGGTTACATACAAACGAGTTAAAAATACAGTGACAGACTGAAACAGAGGGGAGAGAGGACCCTGCCCTTGCGGGCTTACATTCTACAGGGCAATGGGGAGAGAGACAGTAGGTTGGGTCTGCTCTGGTGGTGGTGGAGTGCTGGGTCCAATGGTGGTGGAGCGCCAGGTCCAGTGGTGGTGAGGTGGCACTGTGGTCATTGCAGGCTGTAGGCTGTTCTGAAGAGATGGGTTTTCAGGTTCAGCTTTAAGGTTCTGAGTGTGGGGGACAGTCAGATGTTTTGGGGTGCAGAATTCCAGAAAATGGGGGATACTCGGATAAAGTCTTGCAGACGGTTAGGTGAGGAACATACAAGTGTGGAGGAAAGGAGGAGGTCTTGGGAGGATCGAAGATTACAAGTGGGATGATATCGGGAGATTAGTTCAGAGATATATGGGGGTGACAAATTATGGACAGCTTTGTAAGTCAGTGTTAGTAGTTTGAATTGGATACATTGGTGAATTGGGAGCCAGTGGAGGGGTTTGCAAAGGGGAGAAGTGGAGGAATAGCGAGGTGGAAGGTGGATTAGTCAAGCAGCATAGTTAATGTGCAGATTGGAGAGGTGCGAGAGTGTTAGCAGCGAGGCAGCAGAGGAGGAGGTTGCAGTAGTCGAGACGGGAGATGATGAGGGCATGCACTAGTAGTTTAGTAGATTGAGAGTTGAGGACGGGACGGATTCTGGAAATTTTTTTGAGTTGGAGGTGGCAGGAGGTGGCAAGGACTTGAATGTGCGTTTTGATGGACAGGACAGAGTCAATGATTACTCCGAGCCAGCGGACTTTAGGTACAGGAAAAAGTGTGATGTCATTTATTGTGATAGATAAGTCTGATAAGGAAGGTGTGTGATATGGAGGAAAGATGAGGAGTTCATTTTTGTCTAAACTGAGATTTAGGAAGCGAAGCAGAAGGGTATGGCTAATAGACACTCAGGGATTTTGGACAGGAGAGAGGTAACATCTGGGCCAGAGAGATAGATCTGAGTGTCATCAGCATACAGGTGATACTGATGGCCATGGGACTTTATGAGTTGTCCCAGACCAAGGGTATAGATTGAAAAAAGGAGGGGCCCCAGGACAGAGCTTTGAGAGGGGAAGTTAGGAAATTCCTTTTTACCTCGAAAGATATGGATGAGCTCATTATTGCTGTAGGTACCACTATGGGCCTAGAAGAGGAACAAGTCCTTCATTCGGTCCAAAATGAAATGTTTGCTGGCTTGAAGTCGGCAAAACAAGTCGGCTTCCCTGTCCATGTGAACATTCAGAACCTCATTACTTAGGAATGGGAATTTCCTGAGAAGAGGTTCAAGAGTGATCTTAGAAAAAGGTTTCCCTGGAGGAGAAGATGTTTAACTGGATCCCAAAGGTGGGCGTGCAGGTGGCATTTGTTGATATAAAAAACTGCACTCCCCTTTGAGGATACTTCCCCTCTTAAAGATCAAATGGATCGCAAGATCGAAGGCTTAGTGAAATGATCCTAGGAGGCATCTTCTATCATTTAGGCTAATATCGCCTCCACCTGCATCTCTAGGTCCCTGCTCAGGTGGATTGGATCAGCTAGAAAACCACATATCTCAAGGCACCCCTAGTGAACAGTTGCTGGACTTCCTTCCCTTTCTTAGAAAAGCTACCAATTTCCTAGCTGACGCATCCACAGAGACAGTTCATATTGCGGCAAGGACTTCAGTGTTGTCCAACTCTGCCAGATGTTCTCTCTTCCTCAAGATGTGGAGCGGGGATTTCACTTCTAAAATTATACTCTGCTCTATATCCTTTAAGGAGGAGTTGATTTTTGGACCAGCTCTTGATGACATATTAGAGAAGACAGACAGAAAGGTCCTTCCGGAACAAAAGCCCACCAGGAAGCGGCATTTTTGTCCCTTGATGCCTCAGACATCCCAGCCCAAGGGCAAGGGAAAGACTGGTAGATGGAGCTATCGGATGGGTAGGGGAAAAAACATCCTTGTTCTTTCCCAACTGCAGCAGCAGCAAGACAAGCAGTGCCTCAGTTCAGGTAGGCGGGAGGCTCTCAAACTTTCTACCCCACCAGCGGAATATCATCAATTGCCAGTGCGTTCTCAGAGTCATCTCAGGGGGTTTCCTCATGAAGTTTAAGTCCCCCCTCCACCGGGCCTTCGGGTCACTGCCTTGCCTTCACAGGGACCCCAAGATCTCCTGTATTCCATCTTCAGGACCTCTTACAGTCAAATGTAATTTGTGCCAAAGGAAGAAGAAGGAAGGGGTCATTACTCCCGCCTCTTCTTTGTCAAAAAACCATCTGGAGACACACGTATCATCATCAATCTTAAGCGCCTGAACCAACATGTTCGATACCGCTGATTCAAGATGGAGTCAATAAAATCAGCTGTTCCATTGATATGGCAACACTACCAGATGGCTACAATAGATATAAGGACACCTACTTCCATGTGTCCATCCACCACTGATACAGAAAGTTCTTGAGATTTGCGATCCTTCACAATGGCACAGACCTTCACTACCAGTTCAACGTGCTCCCTTTCGGAATCTCCTCTGCCCCAAGGGTGTTCTAAAAAATTATGTCAGAGGTAGTTGCCTTCCTAAGAACACAAGACATCTGTCTAGTACCATATTTGGACGACCTGTTTCTCATCTCTCCTTCAGCTCAGACCCTCGGAAGCCATGCAGAGATATCACTGAACACACTTCAATCCTTGGGCTAAATTCCAAATCTAAAGAAATCTCAACTCCATCTCTCCTCAACACAGAGGTTCCTGGGGGTATTGTTAGATTCAGACAAACAGGCGTCATTTCCCCCAGAGGATCACAGATTGACCCTCATTTCAAAACTCTCAACGCTATGAAGGCAGAGGACCCCTACCCTTCGCGCAGCCATGTCCACCCTGGGTTCAATGACCTGCATACCATCTGTGTTGTGGGCCCAGGCTCACTCTCGATGTCTTCAGGATCATATCCTGTCAAATTGGAACATATATCCTGCTTCCCTGAACAAGAGATTTCACCTGTCGGGTCGAGTAACCTCATTCCTCCTCTGGTGGTTGAATCCCAGGAATCATCAGGTTTCATGGCTCATTCAACCAGATCCACTTCGGTCTCCTGGGCTGAGCGAGCAGGGGCTTAACCTGTGGAGATCTGCAAGGCGGCTACCTGGTTAACCCCGCATACTTTCACCAAGCACTATAGACTAGATCTAGTGTCCATTTTGCTTTTGGCAGGAAAATCCTGCAGGCTGTAGTCCCTCCCTAGCAGATGATTCATTGGCATTTCTCCTATGCTGTTGTGAAAGGTGACTAGAGAAAAAAGAATTATTCTTATAGTTAATTCGGTTTCTAGGAACCTTCCACGACAGCACTTATTTCCCTCCCTATATTTCTTGATAATTCATGGAATGTGTTAAAGATAACTGGTACTATGGGTTCTTTGTATGTCACTGGCTAATGGGAGGTGGGAGCGTCCTTTTAACCACTCTTGTGCTTCCTATCCCCATTAGGGCGTGGAGAGGCAACATCCTATGCTGTCGTGGAAGGTTCCTAGAAACCGAATTAACGGTAAGAATAATTATTTTTTATCTTGTACCAACTCATATTGCCCACATCTATTTGCTTTAGGTGAGTTTGAATAGTTATCACTAACTCAAAGCATTTTCACCCACAATTTTAGAAAGGTGCTAGTTATTTTGTCCAGCCTATTTTTGGGTCTGTGTGCAAATATGTTGAATTTTCATTTTTTTCTCTATTTTTTCATGTTGTTCTAATACTTAAAGGAAATAAACATGTGTACACAAAATATATGCAATTAAAATAATTTTCTGGGAGACATATTTCCTTTTCTAGAACAATTTCAAGAGTGCCAACTCTTTTGGCCATGGCTGTATGTAAAAAGGAGAGCGAGACACTTACTATGGATGTATTAGCAGGCTACAGATTTTAACCCTGGTGTGAATATATTACATTGCAATGACATCACACCAGCTTTAAAACATGACCAGTATAATCACACTGCTTTTCTCAGTGCATGTTGGGGCTTAATTTGGCCAGACGTGTTGGTCTTTCATTTGTTATCTCATATTTGCTAAATCATTGTTTCTTGCCAGACTATTCAGAGTCTTTTATTGAATGAGTATGTGTATTGCTAATATGATGTAAATTACCTCACGTCCTCATTCAGGGACTCAGTTGTCAGAGGAGAATTATGCAGATATTAGATTGACATATCAACCAATAAAAAATTATTCCACCAATCATGGAAGACTACAATGCCATAAGATGAGTGCTAGTGACTCGTCCCGTGGGGGGCCATGGGGTACTTGGAACTGGGCTCTAGTTCGATGTTGTTCACTGGGGATGTAACGGTGGCACAACCCGGCCCGTGGCCCCAGGAGCGGGCAATTCAGAAGGGATGGGGAATATTCGGGGAACTCTGCTTCAGGGACCAGAGGTTAGGGAAAGTACTTCTGGGTTAGGGATACCAGATTTGGGGATACTTGTTTACATGATGCCACCTGAAGGTTGTGGCTAATGATGGCCGCCGCTGCTTTACAGTTCCACTGAGGGGGTTGGTAATTAGGCAGCTTGATGGTGGGCCCTCCACAAGTAGGGCCTACCCCCCAGGGCAGCAGATGTTATCAGTGAGTTGGTACTGGTGTTTCAGCACAGGGGTGCAGCAAGAAAGTCACAGACACAGCGGGGTGCAGTTTAAAGATGTTTACTCACAGCTTTATTGTTCCAGTCACAGAAGTCATCACCATTGTAACAACCCCCGCTGAGTCTTTGGGGGTTACATGGTGGGTCCAGCTAACTCTCGAGTAAAGTGGTGGCACAAACCAGTACCTCTTTCTACTGTCCTTTCATGGTCGACTTTTCTCCTGCGTTTGCTTTGCCCTCCTGCCCTGTGCCTCGCTCACACAGTGCCCTGAGCCGGTGACCACGAGACACTCCTAGAGATTGTACATCATCTGTCCCTGAACCCTATGACCCTATGTAACCACCTTTTCAGTGGATGTGCACGGTACCGACTGCAGCACCTTGGAAACACCACAGCCTCCGAGTTGTTAGCTGAGCCTGGTTGTTCTTTATTAGTCTGGGGTTCGGTTCCCCTTCTGCGGCCTGGTCCCTCCACACAATTACAATCGCTGTAGATGTGGGTGGCCTTTATCGCTTACTACCCGGTCCCCTGGGACCCCTTCTCTCCTTTGGAGCACCCTTGTTCTTTCTCTCTCTTTCCAGATGTTACCCTACTACTGACACTTTGGCCCATGCAGGCTCCTGCCAACGACTCTCCACCAACTACCAACTAACTCTAGATGTTTCTGTCACCCCTTTTTATAAGGTCCGTCACGTGTCCCAAGTCCCCTACATGTGTTCTTCCTAATGTCACTTCTTCCTGTATGCTCCCTTAAACCCCACTCTCTGCCAGCCCCACTACCCTGGTTCCTTTTTCCCAAACAGGATCAAGGACTGTGCTTTCCCATAGGAGCAATCTCGCCCTGACCCCGACCTGGAGTGATGTGTGGTGTCTGTGTGCTTGGATGCCAGTCAGTGCCCCAATTCTTACCCGAGAGTGGGGTACTACACCTCTAACTGAGTTTCAGCACCTCTGTGGCGACTGGATCCACAGGGGTGCAACACTCCCCCCCACCTTAAACGCAGCACATCCTTGGGCTTGAACAAACAAGAAAAGCAAGTGGTTTAAAGACATGCAATATTTTTAGAAATGCATTTTAATAATTAACAATAAAACTCTTCATCCCTTTATTGGAGGGAATTTACTTGAACGTTGCA
The DNA here is from genome assembly GCA_033576535.1 of Allobates femoralis. NCBI lineage: Eukaryota > Metazoa > Chordata > Amphibia > Anura > Aromobatidae > Allobates > Allobates femoralis. Next base: position 311,872,570 of record JARQOC010000005.1, read on the forward strand.
AAAATATAAAATAGTATAAATATAACTTTGTACAAAAACTACAATAAGGTCCAGTGCATTCTCATTTTGGCGTCCAACACATTGTCCTAAATGCAAAGAAGGCAGGGGACCTACTTAACATAACCCACAACAGAGGTCCTGGGCGGGCTACAGGAGATTGATGACTCCTCAGTTGTACCACTGATTTGGCCATGCCAACGGGTTTTTCTTCTGTGGTAAAATGCTTTAACTCGGCTTTAAAACCAACAAGGAGCAAACCATGGTGCTAACTATTTACATCTCAGTTTGGGTGTGCTTAGTCCAACATCCTCGCAGTCTCAGTAAGATAATAAAAGACAATACCAAAACATAATAATGAAAAATATTGAAAAAAAAAGAAAAAGGGAAAACAAACAGTGAGCAAGACAAGACCCTACCGGGTCAAAAAGCTATGTTCTTTCTACAATGCTAGCACTTAGTTACCACATGTCGGACTGCAGTTTCTTCCTCTGCCAGGGAAGCACCTCTCTACTTGACTTACCTCCGCTCTTCTGCAGTCCCAAGGTGCTACCTGTGCTAGCTGGCGCAGCCTGGACTTATGCTTCTGCCTGTGGTGGTTGCAGAAGCTCCGTTTGGGCCGCCACCTCCCTTGTTTGTATCTCCACCATGGAATACCCTAGTAGCAGTGCAAGGTTGCGGGGAGCAACCTTGTTTGTGGCGTCGGGGCTTGACTCCCTCAACGGATGCGGGCTTTGGCAGCTTCCTCTGGGGCTCGGACACTGCTGGGGTTATTGGCTGCGGCACTTGGGTCATAGGTGACTCCGAGGATGGCACCATCAATCGCAAGACCCCCGGTCGCCCATGTGCCAGGTGAAGGTGACGGTATCACCAGGGTGCTGGTCGCGGACCAGATTGCCTCCTGGCAGGTGGGCCCTCATATCCCTCCAGGTCACAACCAGTTCCATTGCCTTTCCCCTCTCTTTTAGGAACCCAGGAACCCCCAGCCTCTTGTCAAGTCAAACCAGACTACAGTGACCACACATATTGGTTCCTGGTCCTCGGCCTTGGTTCTGCAGACCTGCTGATAACCTGCAGGCTCTGCTCTTCCATGGCCTGCCACTGAGCCTGCCTCTCCTGCTCTCGAGCATCTTGCTCGGCTTCTCGCTGGCGGCATAATCCTGCCACCTGACAGTCTCTACAAGGTACCTCCCCTCTACAATCTCTACGGGAACCCCATGAGTTCATCTCCCTGATTGACCCACCTGAAGACCACCCATTCTACGGTGATTCCCTCTGGCGCTGGCTCCGGGGTGAGTGGGACCGTCAGCCTATTGAAGTCTATAGATCACAGGCTAGATCTTTACATATGGTACCCTCCGGGTGCAGTGTTGCCATATTTCTCCCCTGGCTGTCTCGCTCCAGGTCTCTTGCTCCCTTCTTTGGGTGGTTCCTCTACCTGGCATCGTTGGCCAAACCGGGGGTGGGTTTCTCTGGCCGACTGACAAGTACTGCTGCATTGGAATTCCTTTGGTGGGCAGGTACAGCTTTTCGCGCTTTTTGGCGGTCCGGTCCACGATGGGAGGCTGCACCACTCCCTCCTTGATGATCATGGTGCCTGTTCTTTTTCGGCCGGGCACTGCTTACAGTTCCCAAGCACAGTCTCTGAGGCGCACATGGCCCAGTTTCACTGGGCCGGTGATCCTAATCGTGATGCCCGTGGAGTGCTGTGGAGTACTCGTAATCAGGCCCTAGTTTGATGTTGTTCACTGGGGATGTCATGGTGGCACGACCTGGCCTGTGACCCCGGAGTGGTCAATTCAGAAGGGATGGGAAATATTCCTAAAACTCTGTTACAGGGATAGGAGTTTAGGGAAAGTACTTCTGGGGTAGGGGTAACAGACTTGGGGATATTTGTTTACATGACACCACCCACAGATTGCGACTAATGATGGCCGCCACTGTTTTACAGCTCCACTGAGGGGGTTGGTAATTAGGCAGTTTGATGGTGGGCCCTCCACGGGTAACAATTCAAACCGGATTACAGTGCCCACACATATTGGTCCTCAGCCTTGGTTCTGCAGACCCGCTGTTTAGCCTGCAGGTTCCGCTCTTCCATGGCCTGTCACTGAGCCCGCCTCTCCTGCTTTCGAGCATCTTGATCGGCTTCTTGCTGGTGGCAATAATCCTGCGACCTGGCAGTCTCTAATGTGGACCTCCCCTCTACGGTCTCTCCGGGGAACCCCATGAGTTCATCTTCCTGATTGACCTACTTGAAGACCACCCATTCTGTGGTGATTCTCTCTGGCGCTGGCTCCGAGGTGAGTGGGACTGCCAGCCTATCGAAGTCTATAGAGCGATCCTAGGGTAGAGCTCTACACACCAGGCTGGGTTCTGGAGCACCCTTGTTCTTTCTCTCTCTTTCCAGATATTACCCTTCTATTGACACTTCGGCCCACACAGGCTCCTGCCAACGACTCTCCAACAACTACCCACTAACTCTAGATGTTTCTGTCAACCATATCATAAGGTCCATCATGTGTCCCACGTCACCTATGTGTGTTCTTCCTAATTTCACTCCTTCCCGGGTGCTCTCCTAAACCCTATTCTCAACCCAGCCCACTACCCTGGTTCCTTTTTCCCAGAGAGGATTAGGGACTGTGCTCTCCCATAGGAGCAATCTCGCCCTCACCCCGACCTGGAGTGGTGTGTGGTGTCTGGGTGCTTGGATACCCATCAGTGCCCCTTTCCTTACCCAAGAGTGGGATACTACACCTCTAACTAGGGTGCAGTACCTCTGTGGTGACTGGATCCACAGGGGTGCCACACTAGGGATATACAAGGGGGTCCTGCTTCATTCATCAGTACTTTATATGCTACATAGCTTTAATCTAGGGGCTCTGTGGAATACCATAACCTCAGCCTAGGAATTTTGGTTCCAGCTGCCAGGATCATATTGTGTTTCATACTCTGCATGGCATCAATTTAGGAGCTTTGGGTTTGATTAGAGGAGCACCAGAACTGGATTATGTTCTGCAGGAGTTCAGCCTAGGATTCTAGGATACGACTGGAATATCAAGACATCTTAAGGAAGATACACAGGTTGGGACAATTCGGTCGCCTGGCTACAGACTTTGCTGTGCTCAGCCAGCTTCTTAAGCTTGCCGCTATTCCTTTCTCGGTGGGTGTCCGCCAATAGCAGGGTGCTGCTGGATTGGAGTATGTAGCCCTGGAAGCCCCGAAGGCATGAAGATTTCAGTCCCTGGTGAGTAAGAGGAAGGGTGAGACTCTGTTGCCTGTTACATTGTGTGTTTTGTTTGGTATGTGTTATATGCCTTTAACTGTTGGGGATCCAACAAAGTCTTACCATCGTGTGGTTCCCTTACCCTGTGTTGTCTGAGTAGTGTTTCGCCCATGGTTATGGAGCTTGAGTGTTCAGTTAGGATGAGCCCTGGTCTATGTGGTTTTTCTAAAGAAGGCTGGACCAGCAGACAAAAGCACCCACTAACCCCCGTGTCTCCATAGCTTGTTTATCAGTATATTCTATTGTTTGTAACTCACATAATACTTAATACTAAGTATTAAGTAATACATAATACTTGTAAGAGGGTTATTATTTCTAATACAGTTATTTTTTTTGTATATCAAAAAGAAGAGAAATAAAGATAAATCACAAGAAAAGCTATGTAGATAGTTAATGACTTGTAATTGTTATGTTGTTCTTTAAAGTATACAAATTATACAAATTAGTGAAGGGTGGAGTAAAAACAAGGCATGGCATCTTAAATAAACCAAGAACAAACACTGGTTTGAATACTACGTATTAACCAGCATGTTGGTCTTTAGAAGTTGGGGATGAGTCATAAAATAGGTCATTTACCTTATAATTATTTTATAATCATTGTCCATTTTAAGGTAAAAGAAAACAAAGAACACAGTGCAGAGCAATGGAGGCATTTATCAAACTGCCTTGAATTTTAATTAAAATCACAGTCCTGGAGATAAATGTTTTAGGCTTTTTGACACAATATTTTTATTATGCACTTAGAGGTATCTCTCTTTGGCCAGGGTCACCCATACCATCCGTTTTTGGGTTAAATACGTTTTTGGGAACATTTTGGTAATTTTTTTCAAATTACAAAAACGCATATGCGTTAACACGTGTCTGTGCATTTTTAAAAAAAAATGCATGCGTCTTTATGCAGCATCCCAAAAACGCTGTTAGGGCATGAATAAGTGTTTTAGCGGTGTCATGGGTAAGGAAGGAGCGGATACGTGAGATGTTTCTAAGCTGGAGCCGGAGGGATGTGGAGATGGCTTTGATGTGGGGCTTGAAGGATAGGGAGGAGTCAAGGATTACCCCGAGGCACTTGGCTTGGGAGACTGGGGAGAGGGCACAGTCATTGAGGCAAATGGATAGGTTGAGAAGTGGGGGGGAATTTCTTGGGGGGAAGACTATGAATTCAGTTTTGTCCATGTTGAGTTTGAGGAAGGCGGAAAGGCATTGTGGGATTTTGGAGAGTAGGGAGGTGATGTCGTGGCCGGACAAGTAGATTTGGGTGTCGTCGGCGTAGAGGTGGTACTGGAGGCCGTGGGACTCAATGAGTTGCCCTAGGCCGAGAGTGTATATGGAGAAAAGTAGTGGTCTCAGGACCGAACCTTGGGGGACTCCGACAGAAAGGGGGTAGGGCGAGGAGGAGGTGTGGGAGAGGGAGACACTGAAGGTCCGGTTTTCTAGGTATGAGGAGATCCAAGAGAGGGCAAGGTGGGTGATGCCAAGGGATTCCAGGATCCGGAGAAGAAGGGAGTGGTCAACCGTGTGGAAGGCGGCGGACAGGTCGAGGAGGAGGATGGAGTAGTGGCGTTTGTTCTTGGCGGCAAGTAGATCATTGGTGACTTTGGTCAGGGCTGTTTCGGTGGAGTGGAGGGGTCGGAAGCCGGACTGTAGGCGGTCGAAGTGGGAGCAGGAGGAGAGGTAAGAGGACAGTTCAGAGTGGACGTGCTGTTCGAGTAGCTTAGAGGCGAATGGGAAAAGAGATATGGGGTGATAGTTGGCGACAGAGGAAGGGTTAAGGGAGGGTTTTTTACGGATGGGCGTGATTAGGGTGTGTTTGAGGGCCGAGGGGAAGGCGCCAGTAGTAAGTGATAGGTTGCAGAGGTGGGTGAGGGCTGGGATGAAAATGGAGGTGTGGTTGGGAATGAGGTGGGATGGGAAGGGGTCATGGGCGCTGGTGGTGAGGTGTGATTTCGACAGGAGGGAGGAGAGTTTTCTAGGGTTTTCTAAACACCAATTAGCCTTCTTACACAGTAAACACAATGTACCATTAAAACTCTGGAGTGGCGGTTGTTGGAACATACACCTATGTAATGTAGATATTGCATTAAAAAACCAGACTTTTGCAGCTAGAATAGTCATTTACCACATTAACAATGTATAGAGTGTATTTCTGATTTATTTAATGTTAGCTTCATTGAAAAATAAAATGCGCTTTTCTTTCAAAAATAAGGAAATTTGTAAATGACCCCAAACTTTTGAATTGTAGTTTATGTCCCATAACTCATCTCTTAATCACAGCAGGATAATGTAGCCTCTGATGGCAACACCAATATTCTGTGCTCTGGCTCAATTTACCTCCTCCCGCACATAACAGTTATGATTGAGTAGAGCAAAATTTCCAAATTGTCATTGATATCGGTTTTTATTCTGCACCAAGTCTTCTAATACACAGAACCACGAGAACTAAGAGAATATATTACATGAGAAAAAGTTTTCAAAATTGTTATCTTGAAAGACATGAACAGACAACCTTTTCTGGGAAGACATCACTGTACCAAGAGAGATGGTCAACATAATTCTAATGCCAATTGGTGTTACAGGATATTTGAGCTGAGATGCTGGCAGCAGCACTCACTTTGAAACAGGGAAAACCTCAGGATTAATTTCAGGTGGAGGAGAAAAACAATCACTAATCCTATCACACACCAAGGCACTAGTCTGTTAGCCAAATCATGGATCACGAGACTAATGATGATTTTTGTGTGTTAGAAAAAACCTGGGATCATCACACAGGTAAAAAGAAGTTGAAGTCAACAGAGGAAAACATTGCTGCATCAGGAATAAACAGTGTAGGCCTATTGGTGGGTTTACACGTCCCGATATCGGCGTCCAACTCCGACCCAACTCCGACAAAAAGTCACGTGGGTCGCGAGTTGGAGCCGATATCGGGTGCGCGTTGTACTGTTTGACAGTACAACGCGATGCTGGAACGATGCCAAAACGATATCGGAGTTGAATAGCAAAGTTATTCAACTCCCTGATATCGCAAGGCCGTTGTACCAGCATCGCTGCGTGTGACAGCCCAACTCCGATGCGTACTCGCACCTCACCCATTAACTCCCATGTTAAATGGTCGTTACTGGGTTGGTGGGAGTACACATCGGAGGGACGTTGTTTCCCGATATCGCAGCGTGTAAACCGGCGATGCGATATCGGGAAAAGTCCTCCCAAAATGCGCGCTCCTGCGCCGTTGTATGCGATATCGTCCCGATATCGGGACGTGTAACCCCACCATATCACATGAAATATATCCTATTAAGCTAAATCAGCTTTTCAAGCATTCAGCTCTGGAGCAGGTAATACCACACATGCTGTTGTTGGAGGAGGGTCTACAGTGCTTAAAAGGTCTGATCGTGTTGGTGTCAAATTATGTATGAGGGCTTCTTGTGTGTAGGAGTTCATTTGCACATTGCTGCAAGACGTTTTATCGACACTGTAGTTTTTATAAACTAGGAACTAGTCTTATGAATGCAACAATTTCTTGAGCATCTGCGGGCTGCTATTCATTGAGTGGGGGCCCAGTAAAAATTGGCCGCCACCCCACTGAGAATACCAGCCCCCAGTTACCTAGTGTTACCTTGGCTGGCAATTAAAAAAAGGGTTTAGCCCTACACATTTATTCTTGCCAGCCAAGGTAAAAATAGGCAGCTGAGGATGGCAGCTTGCAGCTGAAGGCTTTATCTGTGCTGAGAAAGAAAAATACAGCAAAGCTCTATGCATTTCTTTCCATTATTTATTTATTTTACACACTATACAGACACCATACAGATTTTAGAAATGCAGTCTCATTGCAACAGCCAATCATAGACACTCTCACAGAGAGTGAGTGTATGTGATTGACTGTTGCCGATCAGTGCAGTGAATATGCGGCCCCAAGCAAGCAGAAGGAGACTGTTAAGATCGATCTCTGTGTGTGTCTGTTATTTGAGTTGTGTTTAGTAGCCTTTGGACACCATTGAAGGTGTTTTCTATGCATGTTGTGTTGCCTACCATGGATTTTAATGGGGTTCATGGGGATTCGTCGAACAATTCGGTGAAAACCTCACTATCCGGCAATCCGAACCGAATCTGAACACTTGGATGTTCGCTCATCTCTACTCGGGACATTCCAGCTGTCTTACAGTCACGAGACATAGCAAATAATAAAGAAAACATGAAGAGAGCCAACACTACCCAAAAATAGGATGCAGTATAAAACATGCATCTGCACTTATTCATTCCAAACTGTATTAACATTATAAAATTGACATATTTGGCAAATAATTGTACATCTTTTTGAGCCACCCTGCTATGTCACAGCAATCAAATCAGGGCAGTCCCTACATTATGTATTTAGTCCTTTCATAAAAATTGTGTCATACGGCCTCCATATGGAAAAGTAGTACAATTATTTGCCAAAAATCTCAATTTAATAATGATACCCATTTTATACTGCATGCTATTTGCGGGCTCTCTTTATGTTTTTTCTAAAATAGCCCTAGCTCCATGCATGGCGCATAACATGAATTTGCACGCAGCACAGAAGGAAAGTAGGGCACCAGACCCGACAGCTCGCCGGGCGGACCAAACCTGGAGCACTCAGGAAGTAAGACGGGGGTGCCAGTCCTTAAGCACAACAGCGGTGAGTCATAGATTCATAGAAGTAAAGACGGCACTCGCCCAGGTCTTAGTCGGTGTATTTTAATTAGGGAGCGTGTACATCAAGGCAGGGAGGGGGAGGACGGAGCTACTGACGACGGCACCGTTTCGCACTGACTGACCCGTGGAAGCGCACTAGCGCGAAACGGTGCCGTCGTCAGTAGCTCCGTCCTCCCCCTCCCTGCCTTGATGTACACGCTCCCTAATTAAAATACACCGACTAAGACCTGGGCGAGTGCCGTCTTTACTTCTATGAATCTATGCATAACATGAATTTATTAGTTCAATTTGAGAAAGATTATGGCTATGGCCAGAAGAGTTTCATCCAATTTTAATAGGTCTGATGTAGCAAAGCATGCTCTCCTAGCTGTGCCAAAGAAAAAGAAAATTGCCTACTCCCAAAGAACCACCTGGTTTGCAATATTGCAACCCACAAGAATTTAATGCTTAATATGTTGTACCTTTTGTACGAACAGCGTAAAGCCGTAATGGACTACATTATTATTATTATTATTTATTTATATAGCGCCATTGGTTCCATGGCGCTTTACATAAGGAGTGGGGGTAACAAGGACAGGTACAGTACATATGAGCAGTCAATGCTTGCTGATACACGACGGGAGAGGTTCCTGTCCATGAGGGCTCACAGTCTACTCACACAGCAGTCAAACTGGAGCATGGCTTAGTTAGATATCTGATGTTGGCAGCTGATGAGAGACTTGTGTTGCCCTCTAAAGCTCTTTAAGAGGTTACCAAATTTGTCAGTATGGTTATGTGTTGAATTAGCAATGTAGTCCCACTAATATTTATTCTGGACAAAATACTCACCAATTTGCAAGAGGAGATGAAAGTGTTAGACTGTACTGTTGCTGCTGGGGCTCTTGCTAGTGTGGCGCCCCGTTGGTCAGGCGTCACACCGGGGTATTACACCCGTAAAAGCGGTGTAATTATCCCAACTGTAAGTGGTTGCAGGGTTGGTAGGAGGGACACAGTTCCAGCACTCCCACACTCAAGCCGAGGTGGTACCCTAGGGGGAGGGTTAGGGGAGTCGGAAGGTCAGAACAGGTGAGTTGCAGACTGGACCTAAAGCAAGATGAAAGGGGGTCCTGGGGAACCTTGAGAGAGGGTGCCTGATGCGTGAGTCTGGGCCTGAGAGAGAAAGGGGGAACCCAAGAGCAGAGCGACCATACTCCGGGGAGCTTCCTCAGTCCACCAGCACCCAGCCACACATGGAGCAGTCCACCCGGTTCTCCATAGAGGTCGGAATCCAGGTAACAGAAAGAGAGAGAGAGAAAGGAACTCGATTACTACTTCAGCGGGACTGGGAAGAGACTTATCCGAGGCAGGGCTAACAGGACACGGGTTCATTAACTAAGACATACCGCGGGTACCTCCAAACAGCCTTGCATCCATTTACGGTCACCCGAAAGGTTACCTGTGAAATACATCATTGCTGAACTGTGGACCATGTATTCGTTGGATGCTTGTTCCCAGTAAAGTACCTGGAAAGAGTGAAACTGCCTTCGTGTCTCTGTATTGCCATCATTGAACTTTTATTTCAGCTAATGCTGCCCCGGAGGCCAGCTTAACCTGTAGGAAGCTTTACCACCCTTGCCGCAATACCAACGCCCTCATGAGGACTGCAGCGGCGCTGGTGATATCTCACCAGGTACTACAGATGGTGTCATGAACCATTCTAACAAAAACTGTTTTTAAGAAGTCACCGACCCCCAAAGCCATGGACTCGGGTGCAGCTACCAGTGATAGTGTTCCCCTGACACCGTGCCTGAGCTCTGAGTACCCCGGCCTGGGTGGGTTATACGACTTTCTTCTGGCATCACGAACAGGATCCCATGCCTGGTACAACCGGGTACTATGTGCCTTGGAACTTTGAGCTGTTTGAGAAAGAACTTTTCCACCTTTGCATGGCGCCAAAAATGGCTTCCTTCCATTTCTACCGGGAATCCCAATATGGCGACATAAGCATGTGAGAAGAAGCCATGTGCAAGCCCGGGGGTGTGCCTCAGCCCCTAGTGGAAGGAGGGTTATACAACTTTCTTCCGGCATCACAAACAGGATCCCATGCCTGGTACAACCGGGTACTGTGTGCCTTGGATCTTTGAACTGTTTGAGAAAGAACTTTTCCCCCATTGCACGGCGCCAAAAATGGCTTCCTGCCATTTCTACCGGGAATCCCAATATGGCGACATAAGCATATGAGAAGAAGGAATGTGCAGGCCCGGGGGTGTGCCTCCGCCCCTAGAGGAAGGAGGGCCTAGACTGAGGTTTGGCCGCCCCGATGGCCGTCAATCAATCAAGGGGGCGGCCCAGCGTAAGGGGCCTCAGGGTTTCCGCCCATACAAAGACAGACCAGAAAAGAAGGACAGCATGGAGGAGCCTTTGAACCCGGCAGCATGGCAGCACCCCGGTGGTGCGACATAGTGTGCGAGGTCGAGGAGCAGACCAGGATCGCACGTGGAGACACTGGAATGGCCTCCCTCTTGACATTGGAGGGGGATGCTGACTACTGGAGAGACAATTTTAGGAGGCTCTTTCAGGATATGAAGGAAGCCTTTTAGAGGGTGTGCCAGCGGTGAAGCGCTGAACAGGCCTGTGAGCTGAGGAGCATTCGGGATGACCAAAAGGTGCAGGAGGCGGCTGTAGCATCACGAGTGGTCGTGGAGTACCGCGCCTTGTTACCACCTGTTGTGTTACCCATCCAAACCCGGGACGCAGGGACTCAGACGGAAGCCCCTGTTGATTCGCCGCCTCGGCCTAGCAACTATCTCCAGATTAAGACAGCGCAACCATCCCCAGAGGAGCCAGATGTGGTGGTGGAAGGCGAAGAAGGAGGAGATGACACAGAGTTGGAAGATCAGGACTACGGCGAAGGAGCCTCTGGAGGGAGTACTCCAGAGGCCACATGGTGGACTGTATGGCAACAGCAGCAGCAGGGTGCCCCAATCTTCGTGGGTGCGGCAGAGACCAAAGCCACGCCACGGGTCTCGACCGCCAACTTAACCTCGCCCGCATACCCGACTCTGTTGAGTTCCCGCGACCAGCAGACTCATGAGCACCGGTGAGAGTAGTGGTGGCGGAGAGAGCAGGCCACCCATCGGATCCACGAGCAGGCCCGTGCACATCCTCCGCTTCCCCTGGAGTCGCGTATATATGGAACTGTGGTGTCCACCTATTACGAAGAGGGATGGGGATTTATCCGCGAGCCCGGACTAAATGAGGACATCTTGGTAACAAGGAGAGACATGGAATCGCTCTTGAGGTGCGGTCACCTGGATCGTGATCTGTACTGAGGTGAGCAAGTGACATTTGAGAGGCACGCAGGACCGATAGGGTGGTTTGCCACCCGTGTGTCCCGTCTCAATTAACTTTGAATAGACTCTTGTAAAAGAGACTTAATATGTATATAGCCCATCTTATATAGCAAGTAGCTAGAGATATTTGTGTGTCCATGTGACGATGTATAGCAGTCCGGCGGTGATAACTCACACTGGACTGTGCTGGACAATATGTTACTGCCGGACCCGCACAGTTAGTACTTGTCCCCATTAGGCCGAGGACTCAAAGTTAAATTATGTGCAGAAAGTTGTTGATCGGAGAGTAAGATCTTGGCCAATAGGTGACCCAGGGACCATGAGGTCTATAGTAATCACTGCTGTCTGTGTGTGTTAGTAACGTTTAAAGTGACCCTGAACCCAGAAGCCAACCCCACATCCCCTTCATACCTATACATGCAGCTTGTGAAGCTGCTGCCATCGATCCCTGTATCTTGCAAAACCGCTGGGGCATTCTTCATAATTCATACTTTTAATATCACAGTTCTGGGCGTTTCACTGCAATTATAAAGCTGCAAGCAGGCGTGCCTGTGTGCCGCTCTCCCCCTCCTTCTCCGTAATCCTGCACGCCCATTGCTGCGTGCTAAACAACAGAGAGGCGGCTCGCCTCATAGTATGGGCGGTGAAGCCGGTATGACGCGTATTACGTCATATCGGCTTCACCGCCCATACTATGAGGCGAGCCGCCTCTCTGTTGTTTAGCACGCAGCCATGGGCGTGCAGGATTACGGAGAAGGAGGGGGAGAGCGGCACACAAGCCCGCCTGCTGCGGCTTTAAAATTTCACTGAAACGCCCAGAACTGTGATATTAAAAGTATGAATTATGAAGAATGCCCCAGCGGTTTTGCAAGATACAGGGATCGATGGCAGCAGCTTCACAAGCTGCATGTATAGGTATGAAGGGGATGTGGGGTTGGCTTCTGGGTTCAGGGTCACTTTAAAAATAATGTGCCTCCTGGGAGCAGGAAGAGAAATAAGCATGCGTGATTGTAAATAGTTACCTGTTGATGATTATAAAGAAAATGTTTTTTTACTCCACGGTTTCCAGGTACCTATACTCGCGGACGAGTATGTCCCCGTTGGTCAGGCGTCACACTGGTGTATTACACCCGTAAAAGCGGTGTAATTATCCCAACTGTAAGTGGTTGCAGGGTTGGTAGGAGGGACACAATTCCAGCACTCCCACACTCAAGCCCGGGGTGGTACCCTAGGGGGAGGGTTAGGGGAGTTGGAAGGTCAGAACAGGCAAGTTGCAGACTGGACCTGAGGGAAGATGAAAGGGGTCCTGAGAGGACCTTGAGAGAGGGTGCCTGACGCGTGAGACTATGCCCAAGAGAGAAAGGGGGAACCCCAGAGCAGAGCGTCCATACTCCGGGGAGCTTCCTCAGTCCGGATCTTAGGAAACGGCCGGAGTCCATCTCCGTAGCCATCAACCAGTTGCTGCAGCCTGTTTACCAGCCACAGCACCCTGCCACACACGGAGCGGTCCACTCAGTTCTCCATAGAGGTCGGGGTCCAGGTAGCAGAAAGAGAGAGAGAGAGAGAAAGGAACTCGATTACTACCTCAGCGGGACTGGGAAGAGACTTATCCGAGGCTGGGCTAACTTGACACGGATTCATTAACTAAGACATACCGCGGGTACCTCCAAACCGCCTTGCATCCATTTACGGTCACCCGAAAGGTTACCTGTGAATTACATCATTGCTGAACTGTGGACCATGTATTCGTTGGATGCTTGTTCCCAGTAAAGTACCTGGAAAGAGTGAAACTGCCTTCGTGTCTCTGTACTGCCATCATTGAACTTTTATTTCAGCTAACGCTGCCCCGGAGGCCAGCTTCACCTGTAGGAAGCTTTACCACCCTTGCTGCAATACCAACGCCCTCAGGAGGACTGCAGCGGCACTGGTGATCTCTCACCAGGTACTACAGGTGGCGTCACAAACCATTCTAACAAACACTGTATTTAAGAAGTCACCGACCCCCAGAGCCATGGACTCAGGTGCAGCCACCAGTGATAGTGTTCCCCTGACACCGTGCCCGAGCTCTCAGTACTCCGGCCTTGGTGGGTCACTAGCTATGAAATTCCAAATATTTTTGGTCTGCCCCATCTTATCTCCCTTACATGCTTCTCCTACCATAGCCACTACAGCTACTACACAACAATGCCAACCACACACCTCCTGGCTTACACTGTGTTTGATAGCTTTTGACTGTATTAATGCTGGAAAACGTGTGTATACCCCCTTTTACACATACTCAGGCGGCAGTAAACCTTGGACAACTGGGTATACCTGGGTGGAGAAAGACAGCATACAGGAGGAGAGCACACAAGGGGAAGACAGCTCAAAGGAGAGTGCAAAGAGTGAAGAAGACAGCACTGGGAGGAGCGAGACCATATACAGTGGGAGAACACACAGGGGAAAACAGCTCAAAGGAGAGAGTACATGAGGGGAGAAGACAGTAAAGTGGAGAAGCTGCACACATGGGGGAAAATGCAGAGGGGAGAGAGAGCGCGCAGGGGGAAACATGTCAAAGGAGAGAGCACAGAGGAAAGAAGACAGCGCAGGAGGGAGAGAGAGCAGACAGGAGATGAGAGTGCACAGAGGGAGAGACAACCACTGCATCCAGCGCCACTGAGCCCACCCCCATCGTGATGTCACCACCCTCCCAAAGAAATAGCATCGGGCAGCATTTCCCTGTCCGCTCAGCAAAAGCGGCTCTCGTTAACGCTTATGCGCTACAGGAAAATATTCAAAATTTTTAGCAGATGCCATTAAAATCTGCTAAAAATGGTTGTGTGACCCTAGCCATAATCTTCTATATGTGTCCCTGCTATGTACTGTGTAATGGATGTGTCTGACCGTACAGGGACATGGTCTGATCATGCCACATCTCCTGGGTTGAGATAATCTTATATATGTGCTACGCAATGGCCGTGTCTGACCATACAGGGACATGTTCTGATTAAACTGCATCTCCTGTGCTAAGATAATCTATATGTGTCCCTGCTACGTACTGTGTAATGGATGTGTCTGACCATGCAGGGACAAGGTCTGATCATTAAAAAAAGTTAAAAAAAAGTATTTAAAAATGACAGTATGGAATTGCAAATAATTCTTTCTTTGAGGTAAAACATTTTTTTTAAAAAACAGGCAGGGAAATGTTTTACCTCACATAAAGAATTAGCTGTGATCCCACGCTATAATGTCTGTACATTCTATTGTGTCCTCCACTGCCCAGAAGTTGGGGTATGATCAGAACATGTTCCTGTACGGTCAGACACATCCATTACACAGTACATTGCAGGGGCACATATATAAGATTATATCAGCACAGGAGATATGGTATGATCAAACCATGTCACTGTACAGTGAGACACAACTAGTGATGGGCGAATCCTAAATTACTCGGAATCGCTTGACTCTAGCGAGTCCGAGCACAGGACTCGCTACTCGTTGCGAGTCTAGCGAGTCCAATGTTAATGAATGGGGAAGCGAGTAATAGCGAGTAGTGTGAGATTTACAAATCGCAGATGTGTCTCGGAAGCTTCAGCCTGAAGCAATCCTAGTTTTGTCATTTATTTGCATTGGACTCGTTTACTTTGCAACTGTAATCGCTGGGAAACTCGCACAGATAAGAGTCCTGTCTTCTGTGCTGGCTGCCAGCTCCAGGGTCCTAGAGCCCGCCTGCTGCCTGATGTAGCAGTGCTGAGATTGTTCTCAGTCTGCTCATTCCCTGTGTACAGACATGAATGTCTGTACACAGAGATGATGTAGCAGAGCTGAGATTGTTCTCAGTCTGCTCATTCCCTGTGCATATACATCTATATCTATGCACAGGGATGAGCAGAGAGGACATCGCGTTTTGGACTGCGTAGGACGGAAGAGGATTTTTTTAATTAAAGATGGAGTCTCTAATGGCTTTTTTTTTATTTCTAATAAAAAAATTTCTCTGTGTTGTGTTTTTTTTTAAAACAATTTAATAGAAATTCATGGCGGTCATGTCTAATATTGGCGTGACCGCCATAAATTTCGGGCTTAGGGCCAGCTGATAATACAAAGCTGGCCCTAACCTCTATTACCCAGCGTGCCACCGCCACCAGGGCCGCTGGAAGAGCGGGGTTCAGCGCCAGAGGATGGCGCTTCAATGAACGCGCCATCTTCTGGGGCGGCTGCGGGCTGCAATTTGCAGCGGGGGGTGCCCAGAAAGCTTGGGCATCCCTGCGCTGCGGATTCCAGCCCCCAGCTGCTTAGCTGTACCTGGCTAGACATAGAAATTGCGCGGAGCCCCACGCATTTTTTTGACTCCGACTCCGAGACGACTCCGACACGACTCCGACTCCGACTCGACTCCGAGACGACTCCGACTCCGAGACGACTCCGACTCCGAGACGACTCCGACTCCGAGACGACTCCGACTCCAACTCCGACTCCGAGACGACTCCGAGACGACTCCGAGACGACTCCGACTCCGACTCGACTCCGAGACGACTCCGACTCCGAGACGACTCCGACTCCGAGACGACTCCGACTCCGAGGCGACTACGACTCCAAGGCGACTCCGACTCTGAGGCGACTCCGACTCTGAGACTCCGACTCTGAGGAGACTCCGACTCCGAGACGACTCCGACTCCGAGGCGACTCCGACTCTGAGGCGACTCTGACTCTGAGGCAACTCCGACTCTGAGGCGACTCCGACTCTGAGGCGACTCCGACTCTGAGACTCTGACTCTGAGACTCTGACTCTGAAATTCATTAAATAATAAAAAAAATGCGTGGGGCTCCGCGCAATTTCTATGTCTAGCCAGGTACAGCTAAGCAGCTGGGGGCTGGAATCACCAGCGCAGGGATGCCCAAGCTTTCTGGGCACCCCCCGCTGCAAATTGCAGCCCGCAGCCGCCCCAGAAGATGGCGTGTTCATTGAAGCGCCATCCTCTGGCGCTGAACCCCGCTCTTCCAGCGGCCCTGGTGGCAGTGGCACGCTGGGTAATAAAGGGGTTAATACCAGCTTTGTTATACAAGCTGGTATTAAGCCCGAGATTCTTAATGTCAGGCCACGTTTGACCCAGCCACTAAGAATCTCCAATAAAGGGTTAAAAAAACACAACACAGAGAAAATTTTTTATTTGAAATAAAAAAAAAAGCCATTAGGGACTCCATCTTTAATTAAAAAAATCCTCTTCTGTCTGACGTAGTCCAAAACGCGATGTCCTCTCTGCTACATCCCCTGTGCATAAATATAGATGTCTATGCACAGGGAATGAGCAGACTGAGAACAATCTCAGCACTGCTACATCATCTCTGGGAGCAGGCAGGTTCTAGGACCCTGGAGCTGCACAGAGAAAACAGCTGGACTCGGCTCGCAAAGAAACAGCAGTTACTTTGCGAGATTCCCTGCTATCACTGGCACAGTAGCCGAGTCTAATGCAAACAATGGCAATCCGAGTTTTGTCAGCGTTTCTGACAAAACTAGGATTGATATTGATTTGCATTGGACTCGTGCGAGTAATCACTGGGAAACTCGCAGAGTACCGAGTCCTGCGAGTCCCTTACTACTCGCCGAGTAACGAGTCCTAGCGAGTAGATTCGCCCATCCCTAGACACAACCCATTACACAGAACATAGCAGGGACCCATATATAAGATTATGTCAGCACAGGCAGTGGCGGATTATAATGAGGTCAATTTGGGCAAGTGCCCCGGGCCCAAGGCTCTCAGGGGGCCCAGAGCCTTCCAGGGTAAATTGCCCCATCATAATCCGCCATTGTTTGCCCCGTACTCCGCACCGCTGATGTGAATGTTCAGGTCCCTGCTGCCCCCGGCACCACCGCCCCACACCCTTTCTTTCTCCTGCACGTCATGACGTGAATGTGCGGGAGGAAGCTGCAAAAAGAAGGCGGGTGCTGGAGGAGGCACACAGGAGGCCCGCCGAATATGCGATGCCAAGAGGAGCTGAGCTGCTGGTTCTGCCACCGGCAGCTCAATCCACCACTGCTCACAGCCAGGGTTAGACTGGGCAGAGTGGCACTCGCCCCCCAGGTATGTACCCAAGCAGATATGAAGAGCTGCCCCATCGTTTGTAGATTAATAAGCAGGAGACCTGCACTGTATGTGTTTATGTGCCGGGACGGGCTGCATCCATCACAGCTCAGCAGACACTGGCTGAGCTTCTGTACTCCTGTCAGCCTGTCTTCTGCCTGCCAGAGCGGAGCCTCTGTGGGATCAGTGGGGAAGGTCAGACATTGTTGTTTCTCAGTTAGGATAGTGATAGGGCAGGAGATTGTGTTTGTACAGTGTCAGTGAAGAGATTTCAGAACGCTGCTCACCTCACAAGTCCAGGGCTGCAAACTGCATGGTGTCACAAGTCCAGGGCTGCAAACTGCATGGTGTCACAAGTCCAGGGCTGCAAACTGCATGGTGTCACAAGTCCAGGGCTGCAAACTGCATGGTGTCACAAGTCCAGGGCTGCAAACTGCATGGTGTCACAAGTCCAGGGCTGCAAACTGCATGGTGTCACAAGTCCAGGGCTGCAAACTGCATGGTGTCACAAGTCCAGGGCTGCAAACTGCATGGTGTCACAAGTCCAGGGCTGCAAACTGCATGGTGTCACCAGCCGCTCTGCTGAGGATCAGTGGGACTTATTGCAGCAGTTTAACCCTTCATGCAGGTCGGGGGTTGTGGTGTCAGTGTTAGGTCATCGGCTCCCACTCTGTATGAAGAGTCAAACTGTTGCCACAAATCACATTGTGCCCCAGATGGACACACCAGACCTAACTATACAGAGCCCTGCACAGGATTGATTCAGCATCACAGATTATATACATAGTCATCTATGATGTCCTGTACTCAGGGTCCTGGTCAGTCTAGTCCAAACTTGGGCAAAATGCAACCAGGTGGCTGAAAATACTGGCCAGAGGGTCACCTGGTGCTGACCACTACAGGTATCCCAACATCACTGCCAGTGGCGTAACTAGAGTCCGAACGGCCCCACTGCGAAATTTGGACCTGGGCTCCCCTTCCCCTACGCGTCCACATTGGTCAGATGTATGGGCCCCATGTAACGTTCTAGATCATTATGTATTAATGTCCCTCATCCTGCTATATATGGTCCTCCTCCTGGAATATGGCCCTTATCCTGGTGTATATATATAGTCATCCATTATAGTATAACCCAGCCTCATAGCCCTCCATATAGTAAAATGCAGCCTCATAACCCGTCATATAATATAATTCAGAGTCGTGATAGGAATATGCACTGCTCTCTGCACTGGTGACGCTGCTCCCTGTGCTTGTTAAATGGCTATTTGTACTGGTGACGCTGCTGTCTGCACTTGGTGACGCTGCTGTCTGCACTTGGTGACGCTGCTGTCTGCACTTGGTGACGCTGCTGTCTGCACTTGGTGACGCTGCTGTCTGCGCTGGTAGGCGCTGCTGTCTGCGCTGGTAGGCGCTGCTGTCTGCGCTGGCAGGCGCTGCTGTCTGCGCTGGTAGGCGCTGCTGTCTGCGCTGGTAGGCGCTGCTGTCTGCGCTTGTTAAATGGCTGCTGTCTGCGCTTGGTGACGCTGCTGTCTGCACTGGTTAAATGGCTACCTGCTCTGGTGACACGGCTACCTGCTCTGGTGACGCTGCTACCTGCGCTTGTTAAATGGCTGCTGTCTGCACGCACTTGGTGACGCTGCTGTCTGCACTGGTTAAATGGCTACCTGCTCTGGTGACGCTGCTGTCTGCACTTGGTGACGCTGCTGTCTGCACTTGGTGACGCTGCTGTCTGCACTTGGTGACGCTGCTGTCTGCACTTGGTGACGCTGCTGTCTGCGCTGGTAGGCGCTGCTGTCTGCGCTGGTAGGCGCTGCTGTCTGCGCTGGCAGGCGCTGCTGTCTGCGCTGGTAGGCGCTGCTGTCTGCGCTGGTAGGCGCTGCTGTCTGCGCTTGTTAAATGGCTGCTGTCTGCGCTTGGTGACGCTGCTGTCTGCCCTGGTTAAATGGCTACCTGCTCTGGTGACGCGGCTACCTGCTCTGGTGACGCTGCTACCTGCGCTTGTTAAATGGCTGCTGTCTGCACGCACTTGGTGACGCTGCTGTCTGCACTGGTTAAATGGCTACCTGCTCTGGTGACGCTGCTACCTGCGCTGGTAGGCGCTGCTACCTGCGCTGGTAGGCGCTGCTACCTGCGCTTGTTAAATGGCTGCTGTCTGCACTTGGTGACGCTGCTGTCTGCACTGGTTAAATGGCTACCTGCTCTGGTGACGCTGCTACCTGCTCTGGTGACGCTGCTATCTGCACTGGTTAAATGGCTATTTGTACTGGTGACGCTGCTACCTGAACGACTGCACTGGTTACACTTCACTCTATACTGGTGACACTGCTATCTGCACGGGTTACACTGCCTCCTATACGAGTGACACTGCTATCTGCACGACTGCACTGGTTACACTTCCCTCTATACTGGTGACGCTGCTATCTGCACTTGTTAAATGGCTATTTGTACTGGTGACACTGCTTATACTGCCCTCTGTACTGGTGACATAATTATTAGTAGAAGTGACACTGCTGTGTGTACTGGTTATAGAATCTATCTATACTGGTTACACTGCTATCTCTACTGAATCAATTGCTATTTGTAATGGTGACATGGCTATCTGTACAGACTTCACAACTACGCTATGTACTCTGGTGATACTTTCTCTGTGCACTGGTGACGCTGCTCTGTGCACTGGTGACGCTGCTCTGTGCACTGGTGACGCTGCTCTGTGCACTGGTGATGCTGCTCTGTGCACTGGTGACGCTGCTCTGTGCACTGATTCCTAGGTCTTCCCTTTCCCACAGGCCCACCATAGTGCAATATGTGACACATGGCGGCTATAGGCGCTCTGGTGTAGCCTTTTTCTCTGCAGCACTATTAGCATTCTCCTACACGTTCAGCCAATGCAGGGCTTACAGAGCAATACATGGTGTACTGGGAGCGACCACCACCCAAGCTATAGACTAATAATCGCTAGTGATAAGCCCCTACCCCCGCCAGTAATGGAGTAGTGCCTGGAGATCGCGTCTCCTCACGGCAGCACAATATAGAGATGGATTTGCACAGCTCACTGACCAGGACCACGGCCACCATGGTGGTGACGAGCCGGCTTCAATATCCACACAGTGCGCACGCGCTAGAGCCCGGCCGTACCATGTGATCGACCTCACAATGCATCGGGCCAGATATGACGTTCTGGCCAGGGCATCGCATGATCCCAAGAGGCGGGCATTTCAAAAAGGACGTGGTACAGCCCAAGGACATGGGATGCAAATCCATGTAAAGCGGTCGCAGGGGTCGGCAGGCGGCACGGGCCCCTGTACCTGCAGGTCTGGTCTCACTTGCGGCCCCTGTGATCACAGTAGTTACGCCACTGATCACTGCTCTCTGCATCCCTAGGATGCAGTGAGCAGAGGTTACACTGGTGGTGGATGAAGCCGATGGCTCCTTCTTCCACCAGTCACCGTCTCTGACTGACAGCAGACGCAGTTACGTCACTTCATTACCTCAAACGGTATATAGAGGCTTTGTGAGGGCTCATAGTGTTTTATAGTGGCTATGTGGAGGTTCACACTGTATACAGGCAGCTTTGTGGAGGCTCACAATGTATACAGGGGGCTATATGGGTTCTCATACTTTATATAGAGGGACTGTGTGGAGGGCTCTATCTGCATATAGGGAGATACTCCTATCAGTATATTGTTTTATTCTGCTATATCCTTTCTTCAGCTTTCACTTTTTCTATTTTATCTTCTTTGATTCATCATATGTGATCAGTGTATAATTACCTCCATTGGCTTTTATAGGCACCAATTGAATTAGTTTCCATTTTTATTATACTTTTGTATGTTGTTATATTCTACTCTAAGGTATTTTTGTACTCTTTGCCCCTGGATCTTTTTGACCATATCAGTTTGTACATATTTACCGTATGTACTTACTCAACCCCTCCCTGATTTGAATCACTGTCCCATTCTAATGTATGTGGTATCTGATTTTTTACCGTCTCAATTTTTCTATAAACTATTACATATTTTTATTTGAATCTTGGACTTCAGTTTATTTTCTTTCTTTTCTTTTTGTTCTTTATATTGTCAATTTGTGCATTAGGCCTCGCGATTATCCTGCATGCATTGATTTAAATGCACACAATTGCAATATTACTTTTATATCAATCTATTTGCAGTGTTTTATATTATCACTCTTTTCATTAGTCTGCAGCTGCTGTGCTGTGTGTGTGTGCTAGTCCTAAATTGACTAGATCAATGGATGTTTGTCAGGTTATAGTTTCAAACAGCAACTATTTTTCTGAAATAATCTGCTTCAGGTATATGATAATGACCCCCCGTCACATGACCCCCGACCCCCCGTCACATGACCCCCGACCCCCCGTCACATGACCCCCGACCCCCCGTCACATGACCCCTCCCCCCGTCACATGACCCCTCCCCCCGTCACATGACCCCTCACCCCCGTCACATGACCCCCGCCCCCGTCACATGACCCCCTCCCCCTGTCACATGACCCCCCCCCATCACATGACCGGGGGGGGGCCCACCGAGACTGAACAGCCCCGGGCCCTTGCTACTCTTAATCCACCCCTGAGCACAGGAGATGGTTCTTGGTGGGGTCAGATAGAGTGCACAGGGTGCTGGATCTGACCCTGTTTGGCTCCATCAAATGGCTAATTTGCATGTGCATGCAAATTAGCCATGTGGACTGGTAGCTCAACTCAAGGGTCCCTGACATTTGTGATTATTCATAAGCATGAAAGGAGGACATATGAATGCAAGTAGATAGTATTTATTACTGTATATACAGTGCTGCTGTTAGAATCTTTTATAGAGCAATGGTGTTCAGTATTTTAATAGCACATAAACTACCCTTGATCCTATGGTGAAGGAAGAATAATCTACTCACATAATCACAAAATCTCATTTGTCTTCAACTTTTGTCCCGATGTCCCCGTATCCTACGCTGGCGGCACCAATATTTGCACACCCAAGTGTTGGGTTTACAAATATGGTGCCCACTGGCATTACTGGTCCTTTGCACAATACCGCCAGTGGTGATGCTGATATATGGACCTGACGCCACCCGAAACCAACGCTAGAAACTTGCTGCCACGCAAAACGCTGCTCAAGCCACCCACAGATTGCCATCCGATATCACCGCCGCACACAGCACGTGAAGGCGCAGTTAGTTAGGCTGCTGCCATCTTTGGACACTGTGCATGAACACACTGGGTACGCGCAGGCCCAGTTAGTCATGTCGCCACCATCTTTGAATACTCGGGTGAGAGCGCACGTGGGGGGGCACAGAGAGTGAATAAGGGTTGGAACAGAGAGTGCACAGGGGGCACAGACAGTGCACAGGTGTGGCACAGTGAGGGCACAGGGGGAAGTGAGATGGCACAGGGGGGCACAGAGAGCACACGGGGAGGCACAGAAAGTGCACAATGGGAGGCAGAGAGAGTGCACAGGGGGCAGGGGCAACGCAATAAGTGAAAGAAAGAGCACACTGTGGGAAGAGAGAGCACACAGGGAGCAGAGAGAAGACACAGGGGCCAAAGAGAATGCACTGGGACCAGAGAGAGCTCACAGGGGGGGTATAGAAAGATAGAAAGTGCACAGACGGGAAAAGAGTGCACAGGGGGGCACAGAGAGAGCACAGGTGGGCACAGGAGCACACAGAATGACACAGAGAGTGCACAAAGGGGACAGATAGTGCACAGAGAGTGCACAGGAGGGCAGAATGTGTGCACAGGGGGCAGAGAGAGTGCACAGGAGAGCAGAGAGAGCTCAGAGAGATTAAAAAGAAGGCAGAGAGAGCACACAGGAGCCAAGAGCACTGAGGAAGCAGAGACAGTGCATGGGGGGAGGGGTAAAGACTGATGGGTGTCCAATTGTGGTAGTACTGGCACATTGTGCAGTACTGCCAGTGGTTCTGCAACTAACACCACGTGAAGCTGAAGCTGCCAACAGCCACTCCTCACAAATCATCACCTGAGTATGTGCTCATGCATATACCCAGCGCACATACACACTTATTCAGAGGCCGCCGTCTTCGGAAACCTGGGTATACAAAGATAGCGGTGGCTGGATCTGAAGTGCGCATGTGCAATTACTCATGCCACCGCCATCTTTGGACACCACTGAAAAAGAGCACACAAGGACACAAGGGGAGAGAGACAAAACACAGGGAAGCAGAGAGTCCACAGCGGGGCAGAGAGAGTGCACAGGGAGCCAAGTGCACAAGGGGGCAGAGAGAGCGCACAAGGGGGCAGAGAGAGTGCACAGGGGAAGTGGCCAGTGCACAGGAGGGAGAGAGAGCTCACAGGAGACACAGCTCAAAGGAGAGAGTACAGAGGGGAAAAGATATCACAGGGTGAGAGACAGCATACAGGGGGCAGAGCACAGAGGAGAGAAGACGGCACAGGAGAAGAGCACACAGGGCTGGACAGCTCAAAGGATAGAACATATCATAGGAGAAGACAGAACAGTGGGGAGAACACAGCACATGGTGGGAGAGTGCACATGGGTAGAGAGAGCACACGGGGGAAAACAGCTCTAAGGAGAGAGCACAGAGAGGACAGTGGGAGAGTAGACAGAGGAGAGAGTTGGATTGTTTGACATACATAATACACACAAGAGGAATGAATATATAATAAAAAAAAAATGCAATGTCAATGGCATACCAAAAAATATCAGATAACATCTCAGAAATCCTGGGAGAGTCAATATACATTCTTTACAAAAATGCTCTTGAACTTTCTTTAGTGTGTGTTGTTTCAGGCCAGCCCAGCCCAGTTTCCCAAGTGTAGAGTCAAAAGGAAGATCAAAAGGAGAATGACAAGTGAGCTTAGCAAATACACTCACTACTAGAGATCAGTATTTGCTTTTCTTTGGAAAACAAGCAATTATAGCATTTCATTTCATGTAAGCAATGGAAACAGCAATGATGCTATTATCTTGATGTAAGCATGAAAAATATTCTTTGTTGATTTATTTACAACATGATTTTACCAGATGACTTTACGGCACCTGTTATAGTATCGGATGGATACACTATTACCATTTGTTCATAGAAAATATATGATTATTGATGTAATGAAATCTAATATGTTAGGCTAGATTGGTTTTGTATTGCAATTCGTAGACAAGAAGATGTAATAAATCAAAAAAGATTTTTTTTTGTTTCCATGTGTGTTATTCTGTATCCATGTAATCATACCATTTGTATTCATCTCTAAATTTTCTTTTCACGTTTAAAATTCTACTTCACAGGGTGAACAAAAATAAATTTATGCTATCATATTTCATCTGTTTGGCTGTCTTTCTAACATTCAAAAATTACTTTCTTTTAAGAGGAAATTTGAGGTATGACATTACATGCTTGTCAACCACCTGCTGCTGTCACTGGTCTGTTGTCTGTGCTTTAATGTTCATCTATTGCGAGGCATAGCTACATTAGAATTTGCATGAGGGTGGCTTTATACACACACACACACATACACACACACACACATACACACACATTTAGTCGGTTTAAGCCAAGATTAGAAATGGAATAAAGGGAAATGTTAGAAAAATGAACAAATGGCTTTTGACTTTACCATTTAAAAACTAAGTAGTTACGGTATCTTATTATATAATCGCGAATCGGAAAAGCGCCCCTCCGCGCGCTACTTCAGGCGTGGTCATGTGGATACGAATTTAACATTGGGCGCGAAGCGCCCAATGCTGCGCGAGCAATGGCCGCGAGGCCATTGCGAGTCGCTGGCTCAGCGCGAGCAATGGCCGCGAAGCGGCCATTGCGAGTTGCTGGCCCAAATTCGAACCACAGGCTCGGCCACAACCTTAGCGATTTACCGCTCAGGTAGCGCGAGCAATGGCCGCGAGGCCATTGCGAGTCGCTGCCTGAGCCGCAACTCGCTCCCCGGGGACCATGGAGCGGAGGCGGCACAGCCGCCTCCGCTACCCACAATTCGCCCTCCCCCCATGTCCGCACAGCCCCCCCCCATGTCCCACACAGCCCCCCCCCATGTCCACACAGC
The DNA here is from genome assembly GCA_033576535.1 of Allobates femoralis. NCBI lineage: Eukaryota > Metazoa > Chordata > Amphibia > Anura > Aromobatidae > Allobates > Allobates femoralis. Next base: position 311,897,950 of record JARQOC010000005.1, read on the forward strand.
CCCCCCCACAGCCCCCCCATGTCCACACAGCCCCCCCATGTCCGCACAGCCACCCCCATGTCCGCACAGCCACCCCCATGTCCGCACAGCCACCCCATGTCCGCACAGCCCCCCATGTCCCACAGTCCCCCCCATGTCCGCACAGCCACCCCCATGTCCACAGCCCCCCATCTCCGCACAGCCACCCCCATGTCCGCACAGCCACCCCATGTCGTCCACACAGCCCCCCATGTCCGCACACCCACCCCGCAATGTCCGCACAGCCACCCCGCACCTAAGCTCCTACCCCCTAACTCCGCCGCCCCTAAGTCCCTACCCCCTAAGCCCCGCCGCACCTAAGCCCCCTCCCGCCGCACCTAAGCCCCTACCCCCTAAGTCCGCCGCACCCCTACACCCTAAGCCCCGACCCGCCGCACCTATGCCCCTACCCCCTAAGTCCGCCGCACCCCTACACCCTATGCCCCGACCCGCCGCACCTATGCCCCTACCCCCTAAGCCCCGCCGCACCTAAGCCCCTACCCTCTAAGCCCCGACGCACCTAAGCCCCTACCCCTAAGACCCGCCGCACCTAAGCCCCTACCGTTCGCCGCCAAGCCCCACCCGCCGCACCTAAACCCCTACCCCCTAAGTCCGCCGCACCCCTACACCCTAAGCCCCGACCCGCCGCACCTATGCCCCTACCCCCTAAGCCCCGCTGCCTCCTAAGCTCCCGCCGCTTTCCCCCGCCGCTTTCCCCCGCCGCTTTCCCCCGCCGCTGTCGCTAACACCTAAAGCCCTACACCCGAAGCCCCCGCCGTCCCCTAACCTAACGTCCCCGTCGATCACTTACATGCCTTCTTACTCATCTGATCGTCCGTCCGATCCACAAGTCCTCTGTCCGGCCAGGCGTCCTCTTCCTCCGGCCCCGGGGGTCTTCTCTCTTCTTTCCGCCATCTCCGCCTCTTCGTCCGGCCCGGGGATCTTCTGTCTTCTTTCCGCCAACTTCCAGCTCCGACGTCCTCTTCAGTTATCATTAACATAGAATGGACGACAAATCCGCCATTCTATCTTAATGAGATGTGAGGGGCTCTTCTGATTGGTCGCTGTCTACTGCCCTCAGCCAATCAGAAGAGCCCCTCATTTCCCATTGAAATACATTAGCGATGTGTCGGCGATTTTATGGCCGGCCACCTGGTTCTATTTGTCGGCCCTAAAATCGCGGACACACCGCTAATGCATCTCTATGGGCAGTCAGCCCGATTTCGGATTGGTCGCCGACCAATCAGAATTCGAGCTCACTGCCCATAGACATGCATTAGCGGTGTGTCCGCGATTTTAGGGCCGACAAATAGAACCAGGTCGGCGGCCATAAAATCGCCGACACACCGCTAATGTATTTCAATGGGAACAAATAAATTTAATAATAAATAAAATAATTAAAAAATATTTAAAAAATAATAAAAAAATAAATAAAAAATAATAAATAATTCAATAAAAATAATAATAAAAAAATTAAATATATGCTAATTATATCAGCCCTTTCAGTGGACCTGAAAGAGAACTGGGTCTCAGCCTAAATAATAAATTTAATAATAAAAAAAATAATTAAAAAATAATAAAAAAATAAATTAAAAATAATAAATAATTCAATAAAAATAATAATAACAAAATTAAATATATGCTAATAATATCAGCCCTTTCAGCGGACCTGAAAGAGAACTCGGTCTCAGCCTAAATAATAAATTTAATAATAAAAAAAATAATTAAAAAATAATTAAAAAATAATAAAAAAATAAATAAAAAATAATAAATAATTAAATAAAAATAAATAAAAAAATTAAATATATGCTAATAATATCAGCCCTTTTAGCAGACCTGAAAGAGAACTGGGTCTCAGCCTAAATAATAAATTTAATAATAAAAAAAAAATTAAAAAATAATTAAAAAATAATAAAAAAATAAATAATAAATAATTAAATAAAAATAATAATAAAAAAATTAAATATATGCTAATAATATCAGCCCTTTCAGCGGACCTGAAAGAGAACTGGGTCTCAGCCTAAATAATAAATTTAATAATAAAAAAAATAATTAAAAAATAATTAAAAAATAATAAAAAAATAAATAAAAATAATAAAATAATTCAATAAAAAATAATAAAAAAAATTAAATATATGCTAATAATATCAGCCCTTTCAGCGGACCTGAAAGAGAACTGGGTCTCAGCCTAAATAATAAATTTAATAATAAAAAAAAAATTAAAAAATAATTAAAATAATAAAAAAATAAATAAAAAATATATAAATAATTCAATAAAAATAATAATAAAAAAATTAAATATATGCTAATAATATCAGCCTTTTCAGCGGACCTGAAAGAGAACTGGGTCTCAGCCTCAGGCTCACTTTAAATAAATAATAAATTTAATAATAAAAAAAAAAATTAAAAAATAATTAAAAAATAAATAAAATATAAATAAATAAATAATAATTAAAAAAAAATGCTAATAATAATGCTATTACTGCTAATAATAATGCTATTAATGCTAATAATTATGCTATTAATGCTAATAATAATGATATTAATGCTAATAATTATGCTATTCATGCTAATATTAATGCTAATAATGCTAATAATAATCATATTAATGCGATTAATAATGCTATTAAGCCTAATAATCATGCTATTTATGCTATTCAAAATGCTATTCATGCTAATAATATTGCTATTAATGCTCTTTATGCTAATACTAATGCTATTAATGCTATTTTTTATGCTATTAATTCTATTATTTATGCTATTAATGCTATTAATAATGCTATTAATAATGGTATTAATCCTATTAATGCTATTAATAATGCTATTCATGCTATTAATAATACTATTAATGCTATTAATGCTAATAATAATGCTATTAATGCTATTAATAATGTTATTAATGCTATTATTAATGCTAATAATGCTATTATTAATGCTATTTATGCTAATAATAATGCTATTAATGCTATTAATAATGCTATTAATGCTATTATCTAATATCTATAATGTATTATTAATGCTATTATGTAATAATAATGCTATTAATTATTAATGCTAATAATAATGCTATTAAGTATAATATGCTATATTAATTGCTATTTAAAGCTAATATAATGCTATTAATGCTATAATAATGTATTAATGCATTATATTAATGCTAATAATAGCTATTATTAATGCTATTATTAATTGCTATTAATAATGCTATTAATGCTATTATTATATGCTATTATATGCTATTAATCTAATTATGCTATTATTGCTATAATAAATTACTATTATGACTATTAATGCTATTAATGCTATTTAATAATGCTATTAATGCTAATATTTATCTAATTATAATGCTATATTAATAATGCTATTAATGCTATTATTATGCTATTATTATGCTATTAATGCTAATATTTATATATTATGTATTATTAATGCTATTAATGCTAATAATATGCTATTAATGCTATTAATGCTAATAATTAATGCTATTAATGCTATTAACTATTAATGTTATTAATGCTATTATTAATGCTAATTAATGCTATTATTAATGCTATTAATGCTATATTAATAATGTTATTAATGCTATTAATAATGTATTAATGCTATATGCTATTAATTATGCTAATATAATGCTTATCAATTAATTATGTATTAATTATTAATGCTATTAATGCTATAATAATTAATGCTAATTAATGCTATATATTAATAATGCTATTAATGCTATTTAATATTAATGCTATATTAATGCTATTAATGCTAATAATAATGTATTATGCTATTAATGTATTATTAATGCTATTAATGCTTAGCTTAATTAATAATGCTATTAATGTAATTTAATGCTAATAATAATGCATATATTAATGCTATTATATAATGTTATTAATGCTATTATTAATGCTAATAATGCTATTATTAATGCTATTAATGCTAATAATAATGCTATTAATGCTATTAATAATGCTATTAATGCTATTAATTATGCTATTAATGCTATATTTATCCTATTAATGCTATTAATGCTATTATAATGCTATTAATGCTAATATTAATCCTATTAATGCTATTAATGCTATTAATAATGCTATTATATGCTATTAATATGCTATTTAATGCTATTTAATGCTATATAATGCTATTATTAATGCTATTAATGCTAATAATAATGCTATTAATGCTATTAATAATGTTATTAATGCTATTATTAATGCTAATAATGCTATTATTAATGCTATTAATGCTAATAATAATGCTATTAATGCTATTAATAATGCTATTAATGCTATTAATTATGCTATTAATGCTATTAATGCTAATATTTATCCTATTAATGCTATTAATAATGCTATTAATGCTAATAATAATGCTATTAATGCTATTAATAATGTTATTAATGGTATTATTAATGCTAATAATGCTATTATTAATGCTATTAATGCTAATAATAATGCTATTAATGCTATTAATAATGTTGTTAATGCTATTATTAATGATAATAATGCTATTATTAATGCTATTAATGCTAATAATAATGCTATTAATGCTATTAATAATGTTATTAATGCTATTATTAATGCTAATAATGCTATTAATAATGCTATTAATGCTAATAATAATGCTATTAATGCTATTAATACTGTTATTAATGCTCATAATACTGCTAATAATGCTATTAATGCTGCTATTACTGCTAATAATAATGCTATGGCTTATATTATTGCTATTGATGATGCGATTATTATTTAAAAATCTTTAATTAATTTATTTATTTAAAAACAATAAACATATTTTAGATACCCGATGCTTGCATCAGGCTAACAGCTATAACTACTATAATCAAATTAATGCACGTTCTAGAATCCCGATGCATTTGCATCGGGCTCACAGCTAGTATAAGATATTGGTGTAACACGGGTGAACTATGTTTCCCTGATCCTCCATGGGGTCTGAGTCCCACAAATTACACATTGACATCCATTGGTAATGTCGAACTCGCAAGGGTTTGGGGGCTCAGATCTCGGGCGGTTGGGTACGGTGCTGTCACGGGTGGTCGGTGCCCGAGTCTGTGTCCTTGGGGGTGACAATAAAAAGGGGATTTTTGATGGGGAATAAAGTTAATAAAAGTCATGACGCACCTGTAGATCCGGTGATGGCACCGGCGCTGCTGCAGACCTCCAGGGTGATGGATGGCAGCAAGGTGTTGTAGCTCCCTACAGGTAGAGCAAGATCCCCCGGGGCAGTGTAGTGTGATGATAGGAATAGGGCAGCGCAGTCTCTGCTGTGAAACTGGAATGTCACAGTTAACAAGGAAGAAACACAGACACTTGCTCTGCACGGGTTCTCTACTCTAGTTACCTTCAGCTTGTACAAAGCTTCGCAGATGTTACGGTTCGGGTAGTGAACCAGGTGTCATAGTAGGAAATGTGGCGCCCTTGCGTACAGGGTGGCCACAAGTGGGAACTGCAGTCAAGCAGAGGGTAGTCACCCACACCCACAGAATACAACACCCAACCCGGAACCCGGACTCTAGACAGGCAAGGGGTGGTAGGGTTTAGAGGGAAGTGGGTGGGAACTAATCAAGGTGACAGCACTGGGATAAAAGGGAAAGACCAGGAAGTAGCAGTAGTAGGCCAGAGGGTGCCGAGCAGTAAAGACCAGGACTAGGCCAGCATAACTGGGCCAGGAAGGAACACGGCAGCGTGGCTAAAGGAAGACTTTGAGGAGAATCCCTTCTGGTGCAGAAGTCACATGGGTAGGACAGAGCCTGGTGGATCCTTAGTACAGCAGGGACACTGGAGGATAGGCGATGGCTCTGAGATGAGTGGAGCTTCAAGCCCAGATCACAGACATCTCAGCGGGGAGGTGCAGATTCCAGGTCTGCTCTCCTAACAAAGTGCTATGAGACACAGTGGCATATAGGGCTCAGAGCTTACCTACCCACACATATCACATATGGGGAAGCCAAACAAGAGCCCGAGCGACCTGTCATATGGCATGCAGGAAGAATTAGAGGAAGAAGGAGTCAGAAAGTGGGGATACGACTGGAAGGAAGGCTTGACTGCAGGAGGGGTACCAGCAAAGAGTAAACTGTGTGTGAACTGTGTTCTGTACTGCAAAAGTGGTGAAGAACTTCAGTAAAATCCGGTGAACCCTGCCAGTGTCTCCAGTGTGTGTTTCTCTGCATGTTAAACTGTTATACACCCTATCAGGAGTAGCCCGACCCACGGCGGGCTCATCCGTCCGGCTGCAGCACCATCCATCCTCCTGGCAGAAGCAAACAGCAGCGGGGTTACCCAATGACAATCCCTGTAAATAAGCCCTTTTACTTGTGGGCTCGGGACACGGTCCAGACCAAGACCGCCGTGATAACCCCCGTGATACCCCAGTCCGATACCGAGTACCCCATCCTAGTGGGCTCCACAGAAGCAATGTCTCTCTAAGGCTTCAGTGTTGTTCCTTCCTTTATCTCTCTCTGTACTTCCTCTGCACACTCCTTCTTTCCCAGAGCCGGCCCCTCAGTGGCCTCAACGATCACATCCAGCTCTGGATCGGGCCAGGGTGTTCAATCACCCTCTGCGTGCCCCTCTCTGTCTGGGATGCCTTCCTTCACAGGTGCCCTCCCTCTTAGATCCTGCTCCTTCTCTTTCCTCTCACATTCTGACTTCTCACTGTGCTTTTCCTGCTCTGCCCACACTCCTCCCACCAGGACTGGGTCTTCACAAACATCAGGTTAACCCTTTAGTCTCCTGCTCTAAGTGTGTGAGTGCAGATTGAGAGCCTCAGACCTGCATTTCCTCCCCCCATAACAGGAATACTGCACTCTCTGTCTTGGGTGCAGTACTGTTGTGAATTCATTGGAGCTCCCTTTGGTGGTTGTTGCTGGTGATGCAGCTGACTATGTGGGTTTCACAGGTGATGGTGATGATTGGAAATCTGTTTCTTTGAGCATATAATGGTTTGAAGTGGATCAATCCTTGCCAGTTGTCTTTGGTTCCTTTAGGAGTTTATATCTCTCTGGTTTCTTCTGCTCTGTGGAGTTCTTTGCAAGCTAAGTGGATGGTTATTTGATATTTTGTGGTACTTTTGTGTGCTTAAGGTTCTGCTTATGTTTTGTCTTATTCTGAGCTGTGGGTTTGCAATTTAGTCTGTATATTTGTTTATCTGCTCTCAGATGGGAAGTTTTCTTTCTAGGAATTTTACCATTCACTATTATCTGTTACTAGCTGTAGTACCCGGCTACGCCCGGGTTAATAAATAACTGATGTTAGCTATAACAAAATAGAATTTGAATATGTCATATTAATGACCTGTAAGAAAATAGAAGCTGAGCTGTGATTGCTTGCTATAGGCAGCCTAATAAATCTCCAGCCAACAGTAAACCCTCCCCCTGGCCGGGCAGTATATGTTACCTCACACATACACATAATAGACAGCTCATGTGACTGACATCTGCCTTAATTCCCTATATAGCACATGTGTTGCACATTGGCTGTTTTTAATCAGATGGTTATGTTTGGAAATTAAAGATAGCACACGTATGAGACGAGTTGTGTGAGGTGATTTGTGCACATCTGTGTCTGTCTTTGTGGGGTGTGTGTCCCTGGGGTGTGTGTATGTGTGTGTCCCTGTGGGGTGAGTGCATGTGTCCCTATAGGGTGTGTTTGTGTGTGTGTCCCTGTGGGGGGTCTGTGTTGTGTGTGTGTGTCCCTGTGGGGTGAGTGCATGTGTCACTATAGGGTGTGTGTGTGTCCCCGTGGGGGTGTGTGTGGTCTCTTTGTGGTGTGTGTGTTTGTTCGGGTGCGTGGTGAGTATCCAATGTTGGGGCTGCACCTTAGCGACTATACACTTGCTGTTACTCTTTGTGTGCGTGTGGTGTTTATAGATGTCCCCGTGCATGGTGAATATCTCATGTTGGGGCCCCACCTTAGTGACTATATGCTGGTATGTGCTGTTAGTCTTTGGCGCTATCATTAAGCCACTCTCAATCACATCTGTCAACTGGTAACTGTCACTTTTTCCCCATTATGTAGATAGGGGCAAAATTGTTTGGTGAACTGGAACGCGCAGGGTTAAAATTTCGCCTAACAACATAGCCTATCACGCTCTCGGGGTCCAGACGTGTGACTGTGCAAAATTTTGTGGCTATAGTTGCGACGGTGTAGATGCCAATCCCGGATATACACACACACATACATACATACACACACATTCAGCTTTATATATTACATTTCCAGTTCTACTGGCATTTGATTTATAGAAGTCTCCAAATATAGAGGGCGCCGAGTCTTAGTGACTCAGGGTAATTTTTGTACTATCTGCTGTTCGTATTTTTTTTATAGTGTTTTATACTGACTGCAATACTATTCTATCCTGTCTTTCCTATATAGCTAGTTTGGCCTCTTTGCTAAACCTTTTACTCTGCCTGTGTTTGTTTTTCTTTCTTTGGTTTCCCAGTTAATATCTGTGGGGGCTTGCTATTCTTTTGGGGTTCTGCTCTGAGGCAAGATAGCTTTTCCTACTTCCATCTTTAGGAGCAGTTAGTTCTCCGGCTATGCAGAGGTGTCTAGGTCTGGTTAGTTACATCCCACGTCTACTTCTAGCTGCGGTGTGTAGTCAGGGATTGCGGTCAATACTGTTACCAAGGACTTCTGTGGAATTTGAATATTACTTCTGAGTCATCGGTTCATAACACAGTACCCCTCTGTAGCGCACTGACTAGTGGGGCGCTACATTAACACATTGATTGTTATAATAATGGTAAATCATGAATATATTAGTGCATCTCAATGAATTAGAATAGCATTAAAAATCAATATCATATTGCCATGTTTCAGGGTGTTTCTGGGAGCCCTGAAACACGTTGACTAATAAATCAATATTATATTCACCCTTTGATGCCAATCTATATAAAGGAAATACAAGCGCAAATAGGGCCTATTCTTTTATCATAAATAGCACTACGGCCATGTCATGCACTGCTCACCTGATATGGTTATGGCACTCACAACCAGTATAAATGCTTTGTACAGCCGCTGCTGGACCCTTACTTCCACATGTACAGTGGTATCGATCAATGGTCAAAAGGACGGTGTGTTGTGGTCCATGCTGCTGAATAAGAATGGAGAGCACACTGGATCTACAAACAATGCTGCTGTTTAATTCAACGCATTTTGGAGCCAGCCATGGACGTTCATCAGGAAATATGCATATTTCCTGATGAATGATCACAGCTGGCTCCAAAACGCGTTGAAATAAACAGCCTCATCGTTGGTAGATCCAGTGTGCTCTCCATTGTTATCCAGCAGCATGGACCACAAAACACCGTCTGTTGGACCATTCACCCTTTGATGCCTCGTGGAATACGGCAGTGCAGTTTTTATCCCTTCATCCTCCCTATTTTCATTTTCAGAGATAATGATCTTTGGGTTTTCATTGGCTGTTAGCCGTTATCATCAACATTACCGAAAATAAACACTTGAAACAGATCACTCTGTTTGTAATGACTCTATATAATATATGCTTTTCACTTTTTGTATTGAATTACTGAAATAAATGAACTTTTTGATGATATTCTAATTCATTCAAACGCACTAGTATACATCCTCAGAAATCCCTTTTTAAAACAACATGATTGAAATAATCACTAGAGGATCAAGTTTGAGTTGAATTTCCTAAATTCTGCAGCTTCATGCATATTACAACAGTCTGCATTCAGATTTGCAGTTCACATTTTTAACCTTATCACTCCCGGGCAATTTTCAATTTTCTGTTTTTCGTTATTCCCTCCTCCTCTTCCAAAGGGTCATAATGTTTTTATTTATTTTGTAACATAGACATATGATAGCTTACGACATTGTTCATTTCACCATATAATGTACTGAAAAACAGGAAAATAAAAGTGAAATTCCACAATGGTTCTATTTTTTTTATTCAACATGTTCGCTATATGGTTGGTTAAACTGACCTGTCAGTATGATGCCTCAGATTGTTAAGAGTTTGTAGATACCAAACATGTATATTTTTAATTTTATCTAAGTGGTGAAAAACATTCAGATTTTTTTTTTAAAGAATTGCGCTTTTGGCGCCATTTTCCGAGACCCATCGCATCCTCATTTTTCAGGATTTTGGGCTTTGTGATGGTTTATTTTACATCTTGTGTTGATGTTTCTAATGATACAATTTTGAGGTAGATGCGCTGTTTTGCATTGCATTGCATTTTTGCATTTTATTGCAATGTTGCAGCGACCATAAAACATAACTTTTGTTGTTTTGACTTTTTTCTGTTTTGCAGTTTGCCGATCAGATTAATTGAATTTATATTTCCATACACTGGGTATTTCTAAATCTGGCGTTACCAAATATGTGTTTTTTTTATAATTTTATTTTCAATGGTGCAAAATGGGATGATTTAATTTTTTATGTTTTTTTTTTACTTCTTTCCATATTTAAAACAAAAATAAAATTTCTTGTGCTTTATTTCACTTGGCACCTTAAGGCGCCTCAACACTGCAGTGTCTTATCATTCCTGCAGTACAGAGCCGTGCTGATGCATGCCTCAGCATTGCAGAAATAATCATCTTCTGAGAATGCTGACACTCAGCGGGCATCTACAAGAAGGGAGTCATCACAGCAACAGGGGTCCTCATTAGGGATGAGCGAGTATGCTTGCCACTACTCGGTACTCGCACAAATATCCCGGTACTCGGCGAGTACCGAGTAAGCTCGCGATACTCTTGCTATGCTCGGGATCCACCTCCCTGCATGTTCAAAAGGGGAAAAAACAAAATCGTTTGAGCCAAACTGTTATGGATCAATACATGGGGTCGGTTTATTAACCCCTCCGCTCACCTTCTCGAGTTGTGCAAGTCCGCACAACTGGATTAAACGCTTGTGCTGCTGGCTCTCCTAGTTGAATATGAGCGGCGGGATGAAACCTGCACGTGCCCTCCGTATCTCTCTCTCTGCAAGTAACTGTTCCAAGGGAGTGGTGTAATGATGTCTGTCAAGGTCTTGCGGCCCAGAGCTGCTGGCTATCACACTTCCCAGTCGGGAAGAAAGTATATGCAGCTCCAAAAGATAATGTGATATAATGAGCGCCAAGGTACACACAAGGACTCGACCAGTGAATAGTTTACCTTTCAGCTTTAATCGACAAATAGATCCCTCTAGCCACAACGCGTTTCAACGCATATAGCGTCTTTCTCAAGTGATTACTGGGATCCTGAGTTAACAATCTTTATATACATTTCACACAAAAGAGGGGGAGTGGGGAATTGTTCTGGGTTCATGACAATTTAACAAATGGAGTGTGGATTGGGTTCATCGAAACAGTCTACATATACAATGCATTATTTCACATTATCTTTTGGAGCTGCACCTCCCTGCATGTTGGCACTCTTTACAGAGCCAGCCCACATGCAGGGATTGGCTAACAGCCACTTTAAAGCCACAGCCCTGTTGTGGCTTTACAGTGATTGGCTGGCCGCACAGCGTGATCAAGTCTTTATAAGACCTGACCGCGCTTTGCTCATCACTCTGCTCCACAGACAGGCAGTGTAGAGAAAGGTGCTTCTGATTGAGGGACAGATTTGTGGCCTTTCAGCGAGTGTAGGCGCAGGGCTGCCAATCTAATTACCACAACAGTCCTTCTGAGAGCTGTATACTGGCAGGCAGGGAGGCAGGGTACATAGCAAACTTCGTTGTGCCAGTATACCAGCCTGCATCACATCTGGGGCTGGTGGAAAGGCTGGAAATCTCATCCATCCCAAAACAGTGCTTTTAGGGATTAATTTAGCTCTCTATAAGCAGGAGTGGGTTCTAGTGGAAATTAGGATACGCCAAAACACTCTGTATTCTCGTCAGTGTTTGTGTCTGACCGGTACACCTGCTGGGATTTAATCTCTAATCTGTAATCTCAGTGCCCAGCTAAAAACCAACTCTTGTCTGCATTCATTTACCATTTGTGTGTGCCAGGAGTGGGTTATAGCGGAAATTAGGATACGCCAAAACACTCTGTATTCTCGTCAGCGTTTGCGTCTGACCGGTACACCTGCTGGGATTTAATCTCTAATCTCTGTGTACAGCTAAAAACCAACTCTTGTCTGCATTCATTTAGCATTTTAGTGCGACAGGAGTGGCTTGTAGCTCCAAGTAGTATACTCTAAAACATGGTATACGCATCAGTGTTTGTGTCTGAACATTCCAGCTGCCGGGATTAAACCGCTGTAATCTTAGTGTGCAGCTAAAAAACATCTTTTGGATGCCTTCATTTAGCTGTATACAGACAGCACAACATTGAAAATGCGCAAGGCCGGTGGCAAGGGACAAGGAACTGGACGTGATGGGCGTGCAGGCAGAGGCCTAGGCCGTGTGCAAGCTCGAATTGTGCCACGACAAACGGCCACATCATCTCGCTCAACCTTCCTGTCCCAATTTCTAGGGGACCGCAGCAGTACACCACTATTAAACCAAGACCAGTGTCAACAGGTTGTTAGTTGGATAGCGGATGATGCTTCCAGTCAGTTTGGCACCACCACAAATACCCTGTCTTCCACATGGTCAAGTGTCAGTAGCCGAGAGACTGGACCGCACTTTCCACACCCTGATCCTCCTTCCTCCCACCATGCTGAGTGCCCGGCCCCGGACATAACTGATCCCACACTTGGACACTCTGAAGAACTGTTCACTTATCCATTTGTAGATTCTGGCCTCTCGCCAGTTCCAGTTGAAGTGGGTCATGAGGAGATCGTATGTATCGATGCACAAATATTTGAGCAGCCACGGTCTCACAAAGGCAACGGTGGGAACGTGTCTCAACAAGAGGTGGACGATGATGAGTCACAATTGCCAGAAAGGCAGGAGGAAGACCAGGGTGCGGAATTGGAAGATGACATGGTGGATGATCCAGTAACTGACCCAACCTGACAGGAGGACATGCAGAGCAAGGACAGCAGTGTACAGGGGGAGTTAGGCGTAGCATCACAACAGGCCGGAAGAAGCAGGGTGGTGGCCTCAGGCAGAAGGCAGGCAACCATTCCCCGGAACAACAACACGACAGAAGTAGCCAGTACAACTGTTAGGTCTTCCCGAGTCTGGCTGTTTTTTAAGGTGTCTGCAGATAATTCGAAAAAGGCCATTTGCAACACCTGCCATGCCAGCATCAGCAGGGGTAGCATAACGAGTAGCCTGACCACCACCAGCATGATCAGGCACATGTCAGCAAAGCACCTGACTTTGTGGGATGTACACCAGTGTCCAGGAGCATTGTCTGCAGGTGGCACTGCTGTGTCTTCCACTTTTGTGCGTGCAAGACAATCCCGTCTATACTGCAAGCAAAGATGCCTCCTGTCCTTCACCTGTAGTTGCACAAGCAGAAATAGCACCATTATCAACAACATCCTTGTCCCAGCGCAGCGTTCAGTTATCCATACACCAATCTTTGGAATGGAGGCGCAAATACGCTGCCAACACCCCACATGCCACAGTTCTAAATGCACACATTTCGCCACTGCTTGCACTGGAAATGTTGCCATTTAAGCTAGTGGAGACGGAAGCATTCCGCAACCTGATGGTGGCAGCTGTCCCACGTTACTCGGTTCCCTGCCGCCACTATTTTTCCCGGTGTGCTGTTCCCGCATTACATAAGCACGTGTCACAAAACATCATACGTGCCCTTAACAACGCAGTTTCAGGCAAAGTCCACCTAACCACGGACACATGAACAAGTGCTTGTGGGCAGGACCGCTACATCTCGCTGATGGCACACTGGGTTAATATTCTGGAAACTGGGACCCAGTCTGAGCTTGGGACGGAACACATCTTTCTGACACCAAGGATTGCAGGCCCTAACTCAGTCAGGGTTTCACCCACAGCGTACAGCTTCAGAACGTCATGCTCCTCAGCCTCCTCCTCCACTTCACCCTCCACACCAGTCCCAAGCTGGAAGCACTGCAGCACTGCCTCGCCTAAGCGGCAACAGGCTGTGCTGAAGCTAATATGCGTAGGTGACAAACCTCACAATGCTGAAGAGTTGTGGACAGCTCTGAAACAGCAGGCAGATCACTGGCTCACACCGCTTCTCTGTCTTCTAAAATGCTCTCTGCTCAAAGACAATGCATTGCAGGTGGAGCACGATGAGTTGGAGCAAGAAACCGTACTAGGTGATTACACACAGCCCAGCCTAATCTCATCCCAACGTGCATTGGAGGACTATGACGAGGAGGATGAAGAAATAGAGCTACTTTCATGCGGAATTGACGGTAATACAGTACATGCACAACCGTCATACCGTGGGTTCAGCGTGGATGGCCAGAGGATAGGGGAGAGGAGGAGGAGGAGAATGATGAGGCCAGCATGGACAGTCATGCTGTTGGAGAGGACCCTGAAGTCTTGCCTGTCAACAGTCTGGCGCACATGGCTGACTTTATGTTACGCTGCCTGTCTCATGACCCTCGTGTTATCAACATCTTGGCGGACACTCATTACTGGTTGTTGACACTTTTAGACCCACGCTACAAGGAGAACTTTATTTCTCTTATTCCCGAGGCGGAGAGAGCTACAAAAATGCTGCAGTACCAGAAGGCCATAGTCGTGGAATTAGTCAAAAATTCCCTTCTGAAAACGCTAGCGGCAGAGGTCATGATTCGGTGGACAACCAAGGTGTCTGGCCGAGAGAGGCACAAGTCCAATCCAGCAGAGATAGAGGAACACTCTCAAAGATCTGGGACACTTTTCTCAGCACCTCCCGTAGCACAGGCCCTGAGGTGTGGGTAGTGTCACAAGAACTGCAAAGTTTGCGAAGATGCTGAGGGAGTACCTTGACGATCGTACAAAAGTGCTCCTAGACTCCTCTGTGCCTTATAATTATTGGGTATCCAAGCTGGACACGTGACAGGAATTGTCTCTCTACTCCTTGGAAGTCCTGGCCTGACCTGCCACTAGTGTTTTGTCAGAGCGTGTTTTTAGTGCCGCAGGTGGAATCATTACTGATAAACGCACCCGCCTGTCAACTGAAAATGCTGACAGGCTGACTCTGATCAAGACGAACAAGGGTTGGATTGGGCCTGACTTCACCACACCACCACCAAATGATAGCGGAATTTAAATTTTGTGCCGGTAAATTGCCATGCACCTCCGCACACCCACACTTCGGTACACACTTCATGACTTTGGCCACTTGCTGTACTACTCCTCCTTCTCCTCATCTGCCACCATCATATGATCAGTGAGACCGTGGTTCATGATGTCACGAAAACATAATTTTTTTTAACATCATATTTATGATGATGATGACCCTAACCGTTCAAAAGTTAGGCAGTAGTTTCATGTATAACCCCAGGGGTAAATGTTTTAGTCTAAGCATACAGAATGGGCATTACAAGTACAGGAGACCCGCTCCTTTGTAATGGGAACAATATTTAGAGGCTCTCCTCCATGTTTATTTCCAGGGGCATTGAAGTGCCTCACAATTTTGGGCAGCCCTGCCTAGGGCAATACTACACAAGACCCATTTCCTTATAATGGGCACAATATTTAAAGAGGCCCTCATGTACGTCTCTATCCAGGGGCATTGGGGTGCCTCCCAATGTTTAGCAGCCCTGCCTAGGGCAATACTACACAAGACCCACTTCCTTAAAATGGGCACATTATTTAAAGAGGCCCTCATGCACGCCTCTATCCAGGGGCATTGAAGTGCCTCCAAACTTTTGGCAGCCCTGTCTAGGGCAATACTACAAAGGACCCGCTTCCTTAAAATGGGCACATTATTTAAAGAGGCCCTCATGCACACCTCTATCCAGGGGCATCAGAGTGCCACACAATTTTTGGCAGCCCTGCCTAGGGCAATACTACAAAAGACCCACTTCCTTATAATGGGCACAATATTTAAAGAAGTCATCATGCACGTCTCTATCCAGGGGCATTGAAGTGCCTCCCAACTTTTGGCTGCCCTGCCTAGGGCAATACTACAAAAGACCCACTTCCTTGTAATGGGCACATTATTTAAAGAGGCCCTCATGCACACCTCTATCCTGGGGCATCAGAGTGCCACACAATTTTTGGCAGCCCTGCCTAGGGCAATACTACAATAGACCCATGTCTTTATAATGGGCACAATATTTAAAGAGGCCCTCATGCACGTCTCAATCCAGGGACATTGGGGTGCCTCACAATTTTTGGCTGCCCTGCCTAGGGCAATACTACAAAAGACCCACTTCCTTAAAATGTGCACATTATTTAAAGAGGCCTTCATGTACGTCTCTTCCCAGGGGCATGGGAGTGCCACACATTTTTTTTTTTTTTTAAATCTTTAATGTAATTCAAAAAAGTAACATACACCAACTCTGTCTCACAATTGGGTATGAGCCCTTAATATTTTCTCCAGGAAAATCCATTTTGGTTTTATTTTGTAATGTTTTCTTGACAGTCCGTAAAAGTGGCGTAACACTCTGACAACATTGTTCACAGCAGTGACTTGGAGTCTGAAATGCTTACAGGGGTCTTCCCCATGCTGTTCCCATGTCATTTGAGCACTGTTCTGATACTTTTGTGACATTTTTAGGGTTTATCCATGCTGCCAGGGGTCATGCCAGAAAAACACATCGGGTCTCCCATAGGATAACATTGGGTACATGAGTATCTTAGGATGCTCGGCCCGAGCTTTGAGCACCCGAGCATTTTAGTACTCGCTCATCTCTAGTCCTCATCTGACCCTCGCTGTTATAGGGACACATCAATGCCCCATGATCACGTCTGTTAGCTGCTTAAGTCAACTCATCAGATCAGCTGACAAGTGCAGGGAATGAAGTGAGCTCAGTGCGTGAGCTCACATCAAAGGGAGGGACTTGACCAAGGGCATATCTATATGTCCTTGGTCTTGAAGCAGTTAAAAAAAATGCCAGCGCCATTTCACGCATGCTGCATACTCAGTGCGTAAGATAACAATTGTAAGTCCACATGGTATAGCATTGCTGGGCAGGGAGGCTATAGCAGACAAAATATAACCTGGGGGCTGAACAATAAACTCAATTGTTTGCTTGTTCAGTAGAGTAGGATAGCAGCCCTCAAAGCATACAGGATTGAGATAAAGGCATAGGGTGCTTTCACATTGCGTTTTTTGAGGATCTGTAGCTGTCCGTTGTAAAACGGACAGCCACAGATCCGATTTGGCCCTCATGTTATCCTATGGAAATCGAATCGGATTTGGCCTAATTGACATCCAATTTTGTGGGATCTGATTTGTGTCCGATTTTTTGCTGTGCCCAAAATCGGAAACTGCTCCGATTTTGGGCACCGCAAAAATTCAGACACAAATTGGATCCCACAAAATCGGATGGCAATTAGGCCAAATCCGATCCTCGGCCTTTAACATGGGGGCCTATGGAGCACGGGTCCGAGAAAACATAGGATCGTTTCTCAGACCCAATTTTAGTGTACTGAGCATGCTCAGTACCCTAAAACTGCTCCTAACCATTTAATGTCACTTCTGCAATGTATATACATACATTGCGGAAGTGAAATTTAGTGAAAGAAAGAGTTAAAAATAAAAAATATGTATGTGTGGCGCCCCTGCGGCTAGGCGCCACAGAGTAGTATTGCATTTATTATTTATATGTAATGTTATTTTGTAAGTTGCTGGTTTAGGATTAAATCTTATGGAGTCTATTTTTAGCACTCACTTAGGACCGCACCACTTAGAGTAGGGGGAACTGGTAATATGGTAGGTTCCACAGGTTGGGGCGGAGCTTAGGATAGAGTAGAGTGACAGTTGACAGTTTTACCTCAGTCGGTGCTGGGAAGGCAGACAGAGTGGTCAAGCCTGGCAGCCCAGCTGAGTGGAGGGTACCCCATCTTTATGTGGGGACCCAGGACAGATGGCAACGGGCCAGGGCTGGTAGGAGCCAGCTGGTCATGTTGAGGGGACACCGGTGACACGGACAACCGAGGCAGCCAGGAGTTCAGCCCTGACTGAAAAGCCGACGAGCTGTAGGCCCAATAGAAACGGGTTGCTGACAGCGCCACAAGGTACCTCTCCCCTCAGGACTGAAAACCGGTTCAGGACACTAGAAGAAATTAAAAGGGACAGACATTTACTGCGGTGCTGGAAGGGAGCCTTTTGCACTCGGGTTACCCTATCTAGACCGGGTAGTGGACAGACCTTATCTTCTAGACACAGACTGTAGGACTGGGGGGGGAGCTCTTCAAAGGTGGTAAAGACTGAAAGATCTAGAGAAAGAAAGTAATAGACCCTGAAAGACTAAGAGAGGACATCTAGAGACTCCATAAGAGAAAGCCTGAGTTGGTAACAAAACCCTAAAACCAAACTGTACCGTGTCTTGTTATGCCATCAGCCGGTACCGAGTAAAGCTGAGTTAAACTGGAACTGTTTCTGTTATTCTTCCTGCCGCAGCCCAGAGGGCTTAACATCATCAACATCATCAAGCAGAAGGGGTAAGAACTGCACCACCATTACAATCACTGTCCTCCCTCACCGTCTCACCACAACAACGCTGCCCTGAGGTAAAGCTCCACCTGTGGGGAGCTGTACCACACTTAGCTGCCTCAACCATCACCTCAGTGGCCGGCTGGCAGCGCCGGTACTATCTTACCGGACTCTACAGGTGGCGTCACGTTCCCCTGTAAATAACCCCTTTAACCCCCACCGTTTACCATCAACATCTGGTATAATTGATCGCCAGGCACGGCACCGGGGTCCCGACCATCCGTGACTCCCCACACAGTAGCCCCGGTGTCCGAGTCCCTCATCCACCCTAGCTCTGGTTGAATCAAATTGGCGTCATGAACAGGACGAACCAGCCTGGTATCTACCAGGTGAAGTGTGCCTAAGGGACTTTATTACTAACTAACTGTGTGGATTACAAAAACTGAGCTGAGCCGCCATTGCACCGCCTCACAAATTTAAACTGCGTCACTGCAGCAGGAGAAAGCGGGAAGATAAGCCCCGCCCCCTCCACTCTGCCGAGGAGTGACGAAGGTAGTGGCGGGCTCCGAAAAGCCCGAAAGACTTGCCCATAGGAACTTCGTGGTGGGCGGGCTTAAAAGTGCAAAAACAACTATGTGCTGGCCCAGGGGCGTGCCTCGGCCCCTCAGCATACATGGGCCATTCAAGAGGCATCAAAAAGTCTCCCTGCCCCCATTGCTCTCAATCAACCAAGGGAGCGGGTCGAGCACCGTAACGGAAGATTCAGCGAGCATGGAGCCCGGAGGAGTGAAGACCGCCGAACTGGAAAGCCTGATCCGGTTCTCCGAAGAGCCCGACATGACTGAGGAGGAGGACCGAGAGGAAGGAACAGCCGGCGGTGCAGAGGAGGCCGGGCCCCGCGAGCTATGGAGGGTCGCGGTACCAGCATCAGTAGCAGCGACTGGAGAGAGGAGAGTGTCTTTAGCTGCAGTACCCCAGGGTCACCAGGACCGGGACCTGTATCGTGGGGATGTGATAATCTATGAGCGCCACGCAGGTCCCCGCGGGTGGTTTGCAATCCGGGTCAGCAAGGTTGAGCAGTGAAAGGAATTAACCCGGTATTGCACTGTTCAAAGTATGAGCAGAATTTGTTTAAATGCATATTTTCCTTGCATTGCACTGTTTTTTTTTTCCATTTTCAGCACTTGATGGATAGTAACCAAGGAACTTGTTACCTGGTCCCAGTTGGGCCAGTATGAACTAGATTATAGTCAAAGTTTAACGTAACGTTATAAGCAGTGAGTCTCCCGCAAGGGAAGACAAGAAGCAATCTTATTGTTAATACCAGTTAAAAGTTAAATACGTTATAAATAGTTCTGAACTAAGGGTGGAGAAACTGGACTAGCCCCCATGCATATTAAGTTAGGAAAAGAAAGTGCCTGGGGGTGGTATAAGTAGAGCCAGGCCTCCTAAGCAGATACGCCCGAAATGTTCAATGTTATATGTAAAATGTATTTTATTCCAGGTTTGGTTTGACACCCGCGGACGGGTGTGTTTCACCAAGGGGGTGTGTGGCGCCCCTGCGGCTAGGCGGCACAGAGTAGTATTGCATTTATTATTTATATGTATTGTTATTTTGTAAGTTGCTGGTTTAGGATTAAATCTTATGGAGTCTATTTTTAGCACTCACTTAGGACCGCACCACTTAGAGTAGGGGGAACTGGTAATATGGTAGGTTCCACAGGTGGGGGCGGAGCTTAGGATAGAGTAGAGTGACAGTTGACAGATTTAGCTCAGTCGGTGCTAGGAAGGCAGACAGAGTGGTCAAGCCTGGCAGCCCAGCTGAGTGGAGGGTACCCCATCTTTATGTGGGGACCCAGGACAGATGGCAACGGGCCAGGGCTGGTAGGAGCCAGCTGGTCATGTTGAGGGGACACCGGTGACACGGACAACTGAGGCAGCCAGGAGTTCAGCCCTGACTGAAAAGCCGACGAGCTGTAGGCCCAATAGAAACGGGTTGCTGACAGCGCCACAAGGTACCTCTCCCCTCAGGACTGAAAACCGGTTCAGGACACTAGAAGAAATTAAAAGGTTCAGACATTTACTGCGGTGCTGGAAGGGAGCCTTTTGCACTCGGGTTACCCTATCTAGACCGGGTAGTGGACAGACCTTATCTTCTAGACACAGACTGTAAGACTGGCGGAGGAGCTCTTCAAAGATGGTAAAGACTGAAAGATCTAGATAAAGAAAGTAATAGACCCTGAAAGACTAAGAGAGGACATCTAGAGACTCCATAAGAGAAAGCCTGAGTTGGTAACAACACCCTAAAACCAAACTGTACCGTGTCTTGTTATGCCATCAGTCGGTACCGAGTAAAGCAGAGTTAAACTGGAACTGTTTCTGTTATTCTTCCTGCTGCAGCCCAGAGGGCTTAACATCATCAACATCATCAAGCAGAAGGGGTAAGAACTGCACCACCATTACCATCACTGTCCTCCCTCACCGTCTCACCACAACAACGCTACCCTGAGGTAAAGCTCCACCTGTGGGGAGCTGTACCACACTTAGCTGCCTCAACCATCACCTCAGTGGCCAGCTGGCAGCGCCGGTATCATCTTACCGGACTCTACAGGTGGCGTCACGTTCCCCTGTAAATAACCCCTTTAACCCCCACCGTTTACCATCAACATCTGGTATAATTGATCGCCAGGCACGGCACCAGGGTCCCGACCATCCGTGACTCCCCACACAGTAGCCCCGGTGTCCGAGTCCCTCATCCACCCTAGCTCTGGTTGAATCATATGCTCACCTGTCTAGTGAGTTTCCCAGCGCCTCCAGCAAGCTCAGGACCGGACCTGCAGTTACGTCACAACCCGGCAGCGTCATCGGGTCAGATGACCGCAGTTATCGCGGTAACTGCAGTCATTTGACCCAATCAGTTGATCAGGGTGCGATGTAACCGCAGGTCCTATAAGCCACCGGACCTTGCTGGAGTCGCTGGGGGACTTGCTGGAAGGTGAGCATATATATTTTTTAGGATTGTTAGGTGTACACTGGAGCAAACTATATTAATTGTGGATATGCTGCTAGAAAGCCTGCGGGGGATCTTCTGTGCAAATGTCCCCGTTTACCAAGGGCAATATATAAAAGGGTGTGTAGGCTCAGCGCAATCTCTACTTATATAATTGGCAGTTGGGAATTCGGGCACTGTAGCCGAATCCCAAGATGCTTTGCGGTACTGCGAGCGATGACGCGCAGCGTCATCGCGAGCCACAGCCGCACTACTGTAAAAAAAAAAAATGTCCTCACCTCTCCTCGAGCCCCCGTCGTCTCCCGCCGTCTTCCTCCAGCCTCCCGGTGGCTCACGCAGGCTCCTGGTGCCTGCAGAGCTCTTCTACACCAGTACAGGACCTGCGGTGATGTCAGAGTCACGTGACACCAGCTTACTCCATGGTAACCGCGGGTCACGTGACTCTGACATCACCGCAGGTCCTGAACTGCAGTAGAAGAGCTCTGCAGGCACCGGGAGCCACCGGGAGCTCGGGGTGAGCATAAACTTTATTTACATTTTTTTAACCCCTGCCTTACTCTGCCTGTCTCATGTCTCTGCACACTCTGCCTGTCTCATGTCTCTGCACACTCTGCCTGTCTCATGTCTCTGCACACTCTGCCTGTCTCATGTCTCTGCACACTCTGCCTGTCTCATGTCTCTGCACACTCTGCCTGTCTCATGTCTCTGCACACTCTGCCTGTGTCATGTCTCTGCACACTCTGCCTGTGTCATGTCTCTGCACACTCTGCCTGTGTCATGTCTCTGCACACTCTGCCTGTCTCATGTCTCTGCACACTCTGCCTGTCTCATGTCTCTGCACACTCTGTCTGTGTCATGTCTCTGCACACTCTGCCTGTCTCATGTCTCTGCACACTCTGTCTGTCTCATGTCTCTGCACACTCTGCCTGTCTCATGTCTCTGCACACTCTGCCTGTCTCATGTCTCTGCACACTCTGCCTTTCTCATGTCTCTGCACACTCTGCCTGTCTCATGTCTCTGCACACTCTGCCTGTCTCATGTCTCTGCACACTCTGCCTGTCTCATGTCTCTGCACACTCTGCCTGTCTCATGTCTCTGCATACTCTGCCTGTGTCATGTCTCTACACAATCTGCCTGTGTCATGTCTCTGCACACTCTGCCTGTGTCATGTCTCTGCACACTCTGTCTGTGTCATGTCTCTGCACACTCTGTGTCATGTCTCTACACTCTCTGTAATGTCTCTATACTGTGTGTCATCTCTGTATACTGTCTGTAATGTCTCTATACTCTGTCTAATGTCTCTATACTGTGTGTAATCTCTGTATACTGTCTGTAATGTGTCTATACTGTGTGTAATGTGTGTATACTGTCTGTAATGTGTGTATACTGTGTGTATAATCTCTGTAATCTCTGCATACTGTCTGTCTATACAATGTCTCATGTATGTATATACTGTGTGCTTCTCTCCTCACCCCTCCACCACTGAGCCGCATCTCTCCTCAACCCTACACCACTGAGCCGCTTCTCTCCTCACCCCTCCACCACTGACCCGCTTCTCTCCTCACCCCTCCACCACTGAGCCGCATCTCTCCTCAACCCTACACCACTGAGCCGATTCTCTCCTTACCCCTCCACAACTAAGCCGCTTCTCTCCTCACCCCTCCACCACTGAGCCGCATCTCTCCTCACCCCTCCACCACTGAGCCGCATCTCTCCTCAACCCTCCACCACTGAGCCGCATCTCTCCTCACCCCCCTCCACCACTGAGCCGCATCTCTCCTCACCCCTCCACCACTGAGCCGCATCTCTCCTCAACCCTACACCACTGAGCCGCTTCTCTCCTCACCCCTCCACCACTGACCCGCTTCTCTCCTCACCCCTCCACCACTGAGCCGCATCTCTCCTCACCCCCCTCCACCACTGAGCCGCATCTCTCCTCACCCCTCCACCACTGAGCCGCATCTCTCCTCACCCCTCCACCACTGAGCCGCATCTCTCCTCACCCCTCCACCACAGAGCTGCTTCTCTCCTCACCCCTCCACCACACAGCCACATCTCTCCTCACCCCTCCACCACACAGCCGCATCTCTCCTCACCCCTCCACCACAGAGCCGCTTCTCTCCTCACCCCTCCACCACAGAGCCGCATCTCTCCTCACCCCTCCACCACACAGCCGCATCTCTCCTCACCCCTCCACCACAGAGCCGCCTCTATACTCTACTACCCACAGAGCCGCCTCTATTCTCTGCTACCCACAGAGCCGCCTCGATACTCTGCTAGCCACAGAGCCGCCTCCATACTCTGCTACCCACAGAGCCGCCTCGATGCTCTACTACCCATTGACCCACCTGAATACACACAATTCATTTCACCGTGCTCCCGATGCAATTGCATCGGGCCTTTTTACTAGTTCCTTTATATCAATGGCTTTTGTCTACTATATATCAATTTTATTTAAAATTTTCTAGTATACATATTGTTAGCTTTATTGATATATAGTAGACAAAAGCCATTGATATAAAGGAATTGCGCTGAGCCTACACACCCTTCTATATATATTATTCATTTTTAACCCTTTCTGTTACTAAATTTCACTTCCGTAATGTATATTATACATTGCGGAAGGGAAAGTGCCCCGTGATAATCATGGCCCCGGACACAGAAATAGGTCACCTCCTGTGGTGTCCTTTCCTGTCCGTGGAGTCCTACAAAATGTAGGATCCCACGGACAGGAAAAAAAATGCTATGTGATTTTGGTAAACTACTTCAGTGCTATTTTACCATATTGAAAATGTGGGTGATCGTGTCAGTCTGTGAATAGAAATCCAAGATTCATGTGACATACAGTGAACTGTTGCAGCAGTCTCATTATTACCATTCAGTGTGTCTGTGAATTTCTACATCTGTGACATTCAGCAGCAACAGCCCTTTGATAGCTGTTTTTTTTCACACATTGAAAGCAAGGGAACTATTAACCCCTTCACAACCCTGGAGGTATCTATACATCTTTGGTCGGTGGTAGGTACATATAGGTACGTTATGGTGACTTTGCGACACAGCAGCTGCACACGTTGCGATCGCCACAGGGTCTCCTGTTAATTTCAAGGCCAAAACCCAGCACTCACTTCCAGGAGTGGTGCCTGCATTACTGACTCTGGGAAGTTTAGCCCCCAAAATGCCGCAATCTATATTGATCTCAGCACTTATGGGATTGGAAGAAGGATCACGTTACTTGTCCCCTCCGATCAGTGCCCCCGCAATGTAATTGCAAGATTGCAAAGTATTCACTGATCTCAGGGAGACCAGTCCAAGAAAACATTGCGGGCAGCTGGCTAAAGCGCTCAAACACAGTGAATTCCTAGGCACATTGCCCCCTGGGAAATATGAATATGCAAATAGAGTCTGTGGAGCCTCGGTTAGGAGTCTCAAACACAGGACTAGCCATATATCCCTCCAGGGAAGGACCCAGCCAAGGGGTGGCTCCTTGCGGAGAACACCATAACCACCAAATGAAGTGGCCCTTTAAGTCAATATCTAACTCTTTTACAAGTTTACAGATATGACAAGGGAATACCAAGGCCAGGTATCCATCCACATACAGCTGTTTCGGGGTGTTGCCCCTCATCAGTGTGGAGTAGGATTCTGGCTAAGTGGGAGCAAGGCCTAGTAGACCAAGATTGCAAAGTATTCACTGATCTCAGGGAGACCAGTCCAAGAAAACACTGCGGACTGGTAACATAGTAACATAGTAACATAGTAACATAGTTTTTAAGGTTGAAGGAAGACTTTAAGTCCATCTAGTTCAACCCATAGCCTAACATGTTGATCCAGAGGAAGGCAAAAAAAACCCATGTGGCAACACTAAGCTCCACATTGGGGGAAAAAATTCCTTCCTGACTCCAGATACGGCAATCAGACTAATTCCCTGGATCAACGCCCTATCAAAGAATCTAGTATATATAACCGGTAATATTATAGTTTTCAAGAAAGGCATCCAGGCCCTTCTTAAATGTTAGTAGTGACTCACTCATTACAACATCATGTGGCAGAGAGTTCCATAGTCTCACTGCTCTTACAGTAAAGAATCCACGTCTGTGATTATGATTAAACCTTCTTCCCTCCAGACGTAGAGGATGCCCCCTTGTCCCAGTCTCAGGCCTAAGAGTAAAGAGATCATTAGAAAGGTCTCTGTACTGCCCCCTCATATATTTGTACATTATTATAAGATCACCCCTAAGCCTTCGTTTTTCCAAGCTAAATAACCCCAAGTTTAATAACCTGTCTTGGTATTGCAGACCCCTTAGTCCTCTAATAACTTTTGTCGCTCTTCTCTGGACCCGCTCTAGTTCAGCTATGTCTTTCTTATACACCGGAGACCAGAATTGTACACAGTATTCTAAGTGTGGTCGCACTAGTGACTTGTATAGAGGTAAAATTATGTTCTCCTCATGAGCATCTATGCCTCTTTTAATACATCCCATTATTTTATTTGCCTTTACAGCAGCTGCCTGACACTGGCCACTAAATGTGAGTTTGTCATCTACCCATACACCCAGGTCTTTTTCAGTGGTAGTTTTGCCCAGTGTTTTATAATTAAGCACATAATTATACCCTTTGTTTCCTCTGCCCAAGTGCATGACTTTACATTTATCCCCATTAAAGCGCATTTGCCATTTAGCAGCCCAAGCTTCTAGTTTACATAAATCCTCCTGTAATATAAAATTGTCCTCCTCTGTATTGATTACCCTGCAGAGTTTAGTGTCATCTGCAAATATTGAGATTCTACTCTGTATGCCCCCTACAAGGTCATTAATAAATATATTAAATAGGAGCGGGCCCAACACTGACCCCTGTGGTACCCCACTGTTAACTGTGACCCATTCTGAGTGTGTTCCATTAATAACCACCCTTTGTTTCCTATCACTAAGCCAGTTCTTAACCCACTTACACAGTAGTTATGGTGTTCTCCGCAAGGAGCCACCCCTTGGCTGGATCCTTCCCTGGAGGGATATATGGCTAGTCCTGTGTTTGAGACTCCTAACCGAGGCTCCACAGACTCTATTTGCATATTCATATTTCCCAGGGGGCAATGTGCCTAGGAATTCACTGTGTTTGAGCGCTTTAGCCAGCTGCCCGCAGTGTTTTCTTTGCCTGGTCTCCCTGAGATCAGTGAATACTTTGCAATCTTGGTCTACTAGGCCTTGCTCCCACCTAGCCAGAATCCTACTCCACACTGATGAGGGGCAACACCCCGAAACAGCTGTATGTGGATGGATACCTGGCCTTGGTATTCCCTTGTCATATCTGTAAACTTGTAAAAGAGTTAGATATTGACTTAAATGGCCACTTCATTTGGTGGTTATGGTGTTCTCCGCAAGGAGCCACCCCTTGGCTGGGTCCTTCCCTGGAGGGATATATGGCTAGTCCTGTGTTTGAGACTCCTAACCGAGGCTCCACAGACTCTATTTGCATATTCATATTTCCCAGGGGGCAATGTGCCTAGGAATTCACTGTGTTTGAGCGCTTTAGCCAGCTGCCCACAGTGTTTTCTTGGACTGGTCTCCCTGAGATCAGTGAATACTTTGCAATCTTGGTCTACTAGGCCTTGCTCCCACCTAGCCAGAATCCTACTCCACACTGATGAGGGGCAACACCCCAAAACAGCTGTATGTGGATGGATACCTGGCCTTGGTATTCCCTTGTCATATCTGTAAACTTGTAAAAGAGTTAGATATTGACTTAAAGGGCCACTTCATTTGGTGGTTATGGTGTTCTCCGCAAGGAGCCACCCCTTGGCTGGGTCCTTCCCTGGAGGGATATATGGCTAGTCCTGTGTTTGAGACTCCTAACCGAGGCTCCACAGACTCTATTTGCAATGTAATTGCAAGGCTTCGGTGGTCGCCATGGTGACCCAATGTCACCATTACTACTTCCGGGTCACCTGACTAAGGCAATCCTCACGGATCACGCCTCACGCCTGCAGCATAATCAATGGGGCTTATGACAGAGCAGTTATGACAGCTATACTCTGGCAATGATAGAGCATTGCAGTACAGTGCTGCTGCAATCAGAGCTGTAAAAAGTGATGTTCCATAAAAGGACCAAGTAAAACCTAAAATAAATTGTAAAAACATTTTAGAAAACAACAGAAAATAAAGAGCAAAATAATTAAAATAAATATTTTATTAAATAGTTGTGTATATGTAGGTTAAAAAAAAAATACACGTATTTGGAATGGCCGCACCCGAAGCAATCTGCTTTATAAAGATGTCACACTAGTTAACCCCCACAGTGAACAACGTAAAAAATAAAAAAAAGTAGCCAAAACGATGTATTTTCATCATACTGCTGACAAAAAAAGTGGGATAAGGCACGATTAAAACGTTCTATAAAAATAAAATGGGTACCACAGAAAACATAATCTTGTACCGCAAAAAAACAAGTCGCTTTACAGCTCCATCAGCACAAAAATGAAAAAGCTATAGCTTTCAGAATATATCAATGAAAAAAAAGGTTTTCTATAAAATAGTATTTTTGTGTAAAAACGGCACAACATAAAAAAAAAAACTACTGTATATGAATGTGGTATTGCTGTAAACTGAATGATCCGGAAAACAAAGCTGTCTTATCACTTTTACAATATGATGAACAGCGTAAAAAAAAGTAGAAACAATTCCTAAATTGATGTTTCTTCCTGATTCTGCCTAACAAAAAGTGAAATAGAAAGTGATTCAAAAATGTTATGTGGCCCAAAATGATAGCAATAAAAAATCTATTTCATCCTGCAAAAAACAAGCCCTCATATTACTCTATCAGAAGAAGAATAAAATAAGTATAGCCTTCAAAATTCAGTCATGCAAAAAAAAACTTTATTTTGTTAAAAAAAAAAGCGTTTCCAGGGTGATAGTAGCCAAACCTAAAAAATTATAAATTTGGTGTCACTGTAATCGTACCAGCCTCATAAATAAAGCTGCCTAATCACTTATATCACAAGGTGAATGGTATGAAAATAGTAATAAAGTCACATTTTCAACTGCTGCTGATTTGCTTATTCTGCCTCCCAAAGATTGCAGTATGGCTCGACTCCCATTTATCATGCGCTCTACACTGAGAGCTCACATCGACGATAACATGTAAATCTCTGAAAAATTTAATTCACACAAAATTCCCAATTGAAAATTCACTGTAATAAGGCAGATGGAGTCACTATAAACTTCTATGCAGCAAGAAGGCATTCATGTGTACTGCACATCCATGAGGCCCAAGTCCTTGTTGTGTTGGTGGCAGGGTAACTTGGTTCCTCTGCCCTCTCCCGCCAACCACACACAACAGAAACATCACCAAAATCTCCCTTATCTGCTGAGTTTTCAGTCAACATCGCCCCTTCTTTCTCCATTTCTTTCTCGCCTCCTGCACCTTCATCAACTATTTGGCTGATACAATGAGCCCAGGTCGATCCCTCTCCTCCACCCTCCCATGCCACCCACCTCTGTGCTGAGGACAGTCCAGACCTTTCAGATCTTATTATACCTTACGCATACTCCTCCTCCTCTACTTCCTCCTCTTCCTCTTGGACCACCCTCTGACTCCACATGGTGGTCAAAGTGTGCTCCAGCATGTACAGTTTTGGCCAAAAGTATTGACACCCCTGCAATTCTGTCAGATAATACTCAGTTTCTTCCTGAAAATGCTTGCAATCACAAATTCTTGGTATTATTATCTTCATTTAATTTGTCTTCAATGAAAAAACACAAAAAGAATTGTCCTAAAGCCAAATTGGATATAATTCCACACCAAACATAAAAAGGAGGTGGACAAAAGTATTGGCACTGTTAGAAAAATCATGTGATGCTTCTCCAATTTGTGTAATTAGCAGCACCTGTAACTTACCTGTGGCAGCTAACAGGTGTTGGCAATAACTAAATCACACTTGCAGCCAGTTGACATGGATTAAAGTTGACTCAACCTCTGTCATGTGTCCTTGTGTGTACCACATTGAGCATGGAGAAAAGAAAGAAGACCAAAGAACTGTCTGAGGACTTGAGAACCAAATTGTGAGGAAGCATGAGCAATCTCAAGGCTACAAGTCCATCTCCAAAGACCTGAATGTTCCTGTGTCTACCGTGCGCAGTGTCATCAAGAAGTTTAAAGCCCATGGCACTATGACTAACCTCCCTAGATGTGGACGGAAAAGAAAAATTGACAAGAGATTTAAACGCAAGATTGTGCGGATGGTGGATAAAGAAACTCGACTAACATCCAAACAAGTTCAAGCTGCCCTGCAGTCTGAGGATACAACAGTGTCAATCCGTACTATCCGTCGGAGTCTGAATGAAAAGAGACTGTATGGTAGGATACGCAGGAAGACCCCACTTCTTACCCCGAGACATAAAAAAGCCAGGCTGGAGTTTGCCAAAACTTACCTGACAAAGCCTAAAACGTTTTGGAAGAATGTTCTCTGGTCAGATGAGACAAAAGTAGAGCTTTTTGTGCAAAGGTATCAACATAGAGTTTACAGGAGAACAAAAGAGGCATTCAAAGAAAAGAACACGGTCCCTACAGTCAAACATGGTGGAGGTTCCCTGATGTTTTGGGGTTGCTTTGCTGCCTCTGGCACTGGACTGCTTGACCGTGTGCATGGCATTAGAAGTCTGAAGACTACCAACAAATTTTGCAGCATAATGTAGGGCCCAGTGTGAGAAAGTTGGGTCTCCCTCAGAGGTTATGAGTCTTCCAGCAGGACAATGACCCAAAACACACTTCAAAAAGCACTAGAAAATGGTTTGAGAGAAAGCACTAGAGACTTCTAAGGTGGCCAGCAATGAGTCCAGACCTGAATCCCATAGAACACCTGTGGAGAGATCTAAAAAGGGCAGTTTGGAGAAGGCACCCTTCAAATATCAGGGACCTGGAGCAGTTTGCCAAAGAAGAAAAGGTCTAAAATTCCAGCAGAGCATTGTAAGAAACTCATTAATGGTTACGGGAAGCGGTTGATCGCAGTTATTTTGGCTAACAGTTGTGCAACCAAGTATTAGGCTGAGGTGCCAATACTTTTGTCTGGCCCATTTTTGGAGTTTTGTGTGAAATGATCAATGTTTTCCTTTTTGCTTCATTCTCTTTTGTGTTTTTTTATTGAAGACAAATAAAATGAAGATCATAATACCAAAAATGTGTGATTGCAATCATTTTCAGGAAGAAACTGAGTATTATCTGACAGAATTGCGGGGGTGTCAATACTTTTGGCCACAACTGTAGATGACCGGAAAAGTCATGCTGATAATGGCGTCATCAGCGCTGAACATCTTAGTCACCAATTCAAAACTGTGCAGAAGGGTGCAGAGATCCTTGATCTGAAACAACTCCACCAGCATGATTTGCCCCACCTCAGGATTGAGGTGGTCCAGGTTACATGTCATGACATAGTGCACCAGGGTTTGCTGCTGCTGCCACAGTCACTGCAACATGTGCAGAGTGGAATTTTACAGTGTCCTCATATCACATATCAGGGAGTTAACCAGCGTGCCAAAAGTATTCTTTAGCAATGCAATTCGTTGAGCAGTGGAATATGAACAGAGGAAGTAAGCACACAGCAATCGTGCACTCGGCAGCAGCACATTTAGCATAGTGATCAAGAAATTGCTGGATGACCAGGTTTAGGAACTGAGCCATGCAAGGCACGTGTGCCACCTTGCCCGGGCGTTAGCAGCGTTGTTGCACATGGTCTTCCCCGGCTGCAGGTTGGAGATAGCCATTAATAAAACTTGGTCTCCAAAGCTGACCACAACTCCTCAGCCGTGTAACTCACTTTTCCCAGGCATTTTAACATTAACACAGCATGATGGCGTTGAGGCCTGCTGGCAGTGTAGTAAGGTAGGGTGCTGGATTCCTTCTGTACAGTTGGAATGCATGTCACATTACCGGAGAAGTTGTGCACTCAAGTGGAGGAGGCAGAAGCAGTGTAGAACGTTCAGAGGCTTTACTCAAAGACTATGGGGATGGCAAGACTTGTACGGCAGCACCTTCTCCCGCAGGCTGTTGTGCTGAGACAACGTGAAGTAGGGTGTATCAGACAAATTGCTGTACTCTGATAGAGGTACAGGCAGAGAGGTTATGTTGCCTTCTTGAAGAGGTAGTGCTCCCGATGTCTGACAGTGGTCAATGCCAGCAGGCGAATCCACTTCCAAAACAGCTGACGGCCTGACAATCACACTGACTTTGCGGGTAAAGAGGTGGACATTGTGGGGCCAAAGATATGTGCGACAACAGTCCCCGCAGCCATGGGGGATGAAGAAGCCACAGATGCCCTTGATGGGGTGTTCGGTGGTTGGCCAGGCCCACTAAGCCGCATTTTTGCATAGTTAGCTTCCCACTGTAATTTATGCTGCATGCCCATGTGTCGGTTCAAGCATGAAGTACAGCGATACTTTGGTTTTCGTCAATAATCCATCCGAAAACATATGGACTAAAAACAAAATCACCAAAACTGAGGCAACGATTTCCATAGGAAATAATGTAAAATGAATTAATTGGCTTGAGACACTGAAAAGACCTACAAAAAACACATTTTATAGTGAATAAAGGTAGTAAATGCTAGATTCACATAGAAATGACTATAAGGGTACCTTTACACGCCACAACTTTTGGCGGCGATAGGAGGCAATCTAACGTGCGCATGCCTCCAATCGCCGAAGGCACTTTTACACGCCGCAATTTCGCCCTCAACCCTAGGCGACGTGTCGCCCCAGAAGTCGCCACACCAACAGCGGGAAACATCCAGTAGACTCCCGTCACCTCCTCACACGCCGCAATCCCCAAAGGAATGTGGGCGAGAACATAGGAGTGGCAGACTGGTGTATTCCGCGCCCCAAGCATGCTGATTAGACATGATTATGATTGGTCATCCTGCGCTGGAAGGCTGGCTAATACATGACGCCCTTTTCTTTTGGAGTTTGGCACAAATACACACTCAAATATGGCGCGGTGTCAACTGACAGCCAATGGGAAGACAGTAGCCACCACCAATCTTCGCTGACGGGGTGCGGTCTCCAGAACGCTGTGGCACGCCTCCGGTTAATCAGTAGGCGATGCAGATTCCATCTCTATCACCCCTTCACACGCCAAAAGCAGGGAATTTCACCTTCATGATTGCCTCTGATTTTGGAGCAGTACTGTGAAATCGGAACCAGCCGCAACCTTTTTTATCGCCGCCAAATTTCCCAATTACACGCCACAATTGTGAGGCAATTTCACGGTGATGGTGACGGGGCAACAGCTTGCCAGTCAGATTCCTCGCCGTGGTTGCGGCGTGTAAAGGTACCCTAAAATGAACATGAAACACTAATTTAAAGAAAAAAAAATTTAATAGGCTATTCTATTTTTATAAAACCTCTTTTTACTGTATTGAAAACGGCGAGAAGCGGAGAAAGGTGAGCACATTTTATTTTTGGAAGTGGAATCACAGTTTTCATGGCAAGATTAGCAGTGATGTACGGACTAAAAATTGTGAAAATCAAGGCATGGACGAAAACCAAGACACATTTTTCATTGACAAAATCGACGAAAACCCGAAACAGATGATAACGTCAGTCAATGATAACTGAGGTATAGTAATAGTATAAGGCTCAGCGCTACATCAGCTTACAAGGATAGGCACTACAAATTATTTGGTGCAACCCTTTTTTGAGAGGTTTATTAAAATGTCAGGAAAAATATCATAAAACAATATATAAGTATAAAATTAAAAATACACCTATGGAACGGTTAACCAGTGGATAATACAATGATTGTTCAGGAATCCCACTTTATGTTCTGATGGTCGTTGTGGTGAGGTTCCATTTTTTCTTCATGGGCCTTATATTATTCTTTTATGGCCTGTAAACATAAGTATCCAAATTAGTCTTGGGTGTCGTATTGGGTCTTATATTCTATAGGTGATTATTCTGAAACCATTTGCTTACCGTCTAGTGGTTATCAGCAAACCCTGGCCCTGAATTAAGTGCTAGGAACTTATCCTCTCTTATTCATTGGAGGGTGTTCACCTATGCATCCAAAAACAGACAATTGAGGAAATATTCAAATAGTCCCTCTGAAAGAACTGAATAACAATATATGAGGTGATTGTATTTCTGTTGTTCTTGGTGGTATAGCCAAGCATTTACAGAATTGCTTAGGCAGTGGCATAGATCAGTTTATGAATTTGAGTTATGGTAGGTTTAGGTATTGATGCAAGTGCTCTATTATCATCTACAAGCATACTGTCTGGTGGTATTTCTCTGCTGAACCTTGGTAGTCGGTCCCTGTGGTTCATGGTGTTTAGTTTATCCATGAATTCCTGTCTCAGATCAGCTGTCGTACCCTCTAAATGTACTATTGGATCAGGATTTTCAGGGCGTTGCACATGTTGTTCTTCTAGGTCTTCCTGTAAAGTGAGTGTGCAGTGCAGTTGATCTATTTCAAGTTGTGATAATAGCTTTCTCTTTATGACATTGAACCACTGGGTGACTAGTTGTTTCTCGGTCAATGGGCAAGCAGGTCTTGTAGCCATCCTTAACTTCCTCATACGCTTCATGTATCCTCTCCCATTTGATCTACTGTTGTAGTAGATATTGATGGGCGAGCAGTAAAATGCTCGGGTGCTCGATGCCTGGGTTGAGCATATTAAAATGCTTGGGTGCTCGACCTGAACAACAAGCCCTATCTCAACCTACAAGGAAACTCAAGCATTTTACCGGTGGCACCACCGGCGCTCTGCAGAAAGCCTAAAAGGTTCTCTTTAGCAGCGTATGTGCGGCAGCTTCTGGTTGCCTGTACATGCGCTGCTGAACTGAAATCCAAATTAACAAAAAAAAAAAATCATACTCACCTGTCCGCAGACTCCCTGGACACGTCCGATCACTGCAAGGACCTGCCAGTAATCAGCTGATGCTGTCACCTGACAGCAGCAGCTCATCGGGAACTCCAGCGGTAGAAAGCCGGCTTTTTTCTGGCCGGTCAGTTTAAATGATCAGCTGACAGCATCAATTGATCGTTTAAAACGGCCCGCAGTAAAAAGCCGTCTTTTTAATGCCCGGCCGGTCTAAATTATCAGCTGACAGCATCAGCTGATCATTTAAGCCCGACAGTAAAAAGCCGGCTTTTTACTGCCAGCGAGTTTGAACAATCAGCTGACAGCATCAGTTGATCGGGAAGTCCCGGTAAAAAGCTGGCTTTTTCCCACCCGGACAATTTAAATGATCAGCTGATGCTGTCAGGTGATCATTTAAACCAGCTGAGTGGTAAAAAGCCTGCTTTTTACCGGGAATTAGGTGATCAGCTGATGCTGTAAGCATCAGCTGATTACCGGCAGATCCTGGAGCCGAGAGGATGTGTCTGCAGAGGTATGTTTTTTTTTCTTTTTCAAGATACATCAGCTGATTGTTTTTGCATCAAGATGCATCAGCTGTTCCTTTGAAATAGCCGGCAGTGCCTTTGCAGGGTTCATCAGAGTTCATGTTTGACAGCATGAAGTCAGATGAACTTTCCCACGGCCAGGTGCTCAGGTACATCTCTACCAAAAATGTTGCTGAGCTAAAGAAGAAGACTCCTTTGGACTATGTCGAAGGGGGGAGGTTTTTCTTGAATAACGATGGTGTCCCTGATTTGTTTTGTTTTTTTTCTAATACATTTTTTTTCCCTGTGTTGTGTATTTTTTTAACTCTTTACTAGAAATTCATGGTGATCATGTCTAATATTGGCGTGACATCATGAACTTCGGGCTTAAGACCAGCCCCATTATTACCCAGCGAGCCACCCAGCACCAGGGTCTGCTGGAAGAGTTGGATATGGCACCAGAAGGTGCTTCTATGAACGCGCCATTTACTGGAGCGGCTGCGGAATTCAATTCACAGCGGGGAGGCCAGAAAGCTTGGACCACTCTCTGCTGTAAATCCCAGCCCCAGGATGCCTAGTTGTACCTGTCTGGAGACAAAAATAGGGCAAAGCCTACGTCTTTTTTAAAATTATTTCATGATCAGACGTGTCCAGGGAGTTTGCGGATAGGCGAGTATGCTATTTTTTTTTTCACTTGGATTTTACTTTAGCAGCTGCCCATAGATCTTACTGTATAAGCCTTCAGGACCTCGGACAGCGCACATACTATACCTACAATAGGTATAGTATGAGCGCTGCTGTCAGTGAAGCCGCCGGCTTCATTCATAAAAATGTACAGCAGCTGACAGGAGCTGGTTGCTGTACATAAGAGATTAAAGCATTATATGCCCACCTTAGTGGGTGCTATGTCTCTAGGGGGGGGGGCACCCCCTAGAGACAGTATGCACACATTTATAAATTAAATTACAAGTTAAAAAACACAGAGAACAGTTTACTCATCCCGGCGGCAGCAGGGATGAGCAAACTATCTGGTAACTGGATTGCTCCGAGTTACACATCCAGAGCAATCCAGTTACCGGATTGCGGCTTCAGCAATCCGGTTACCGGACTGCTGGTTCTCTGAAGCCAATTGCGTCCACCACATCCGGATCTGGATGCGGTGAACGCAATTCTATATTTAAGTTTGACCCTAGCCATACACACACTCTTTCTACGGCTGCAAGACACAGTGAGACATTCACATTGCATCAGACCTCTGCCTGTGCAATATATTCCAGCCAGCCATTCACACCATGGCTGGCCGCCATATCACAATATATATACCTTGTGAAAGTATTTGGGCCCCTTGAACTCTTCAACCTTTTTCCACATTTCAGGCTTGAAACATA
Organism: Allobates femoralis; assembly: GCA_033576535.1. Lineage (NCBI taxonomy): Eukaryota > Metazoa > Chordata > Amphibia > Anura > Aromobatidae > Allobates > Allobates femoralis. The sequence continues at coordinate 311,934,176 of JARQOC010000005.1, forward strand.
AAGATATAAATTCAAATTTTTTCATGAAGAATCAACAACAAGTGGGACACAATCGTGAAGTGGAACAAAATTTATTGGATATTTTAAACTTTAAAAAATAAAAAACTGAAAAGTAGGGCATGCAATATTATTCGGCCTCCTTGAGTTAACACTTTGTAGCGCCATCTTTTGCTGCGATTACAGCTGCAAGTCACTCGAGGTATGTCTCTATCAGTTTTGCACATTGAGAGGCTGAAATTCTTGCCCATATTTTCTTGCAAAACTGTTCGAGCTCAGTGAGGTTGGATGGAGAGTGTTTGTGAATGGCAGTTTTCAGCTCATTCCACAGATTCTCGATTGGATCCAAGTCTGGACTTTGACTTGGCCATTGTAACACCTGGATACGTTTATTTTTGAACCATTCCTTTGAGGATTTTGCTTTATGTTTGGGATCATTGTCTTGTTGGAAGATAAATCTCCCTCCCAGTCTCAGGTCTTTTGCATGTATTTTATAATGATCTAGCTCAACCACCATATGTGGGGTGCCGAAGAAAAAATATATCTCAAATAATAGTTGTCTATCCTTGGCACACCCTAAAAAAGGCTGGAGAAGTAGGTTCTTTGCAAGAAGTGGTTTTTTATTTCGTGTTGCATTTGAAGACAAAAATCAACGTTTCGACCCACACTGGGTCTTCGTCAGGATTAGGTCTTCTAATGGTCAATATCCAGGGAAAGAGGATATTGTTGGTGGAGCTCCTGCCTCCAACTCAACCCCAGGACCTGGGATTTCACTCCGGACAAAAAGGCAAGAGTTACATGCCAGACATCTCTCTTAGTCCCTTTTAGGGCTTATACCATGACCATATATTTCCATTTAACTGCATACTTCAACAGAACTCTTCTCCCTAACAGAGAATCTTCATAACAACCACCAACAATATCCTCTTACCCTGGATATTGACCATTAGAAGACCTAATCCTGACGAAGACCCAGTGTGGGTCGAAACGTTGATTTTTGTCTTCAAATGCAACACGAATAAAAAACCACTTCTTGCAAAGAACCTACTTCTCCAGCCTTTTTTAGGGTGTGCCAAGGATAGACAACTATTATTCAGGTCTTTTGCAGACTCCAACAGGTTTCTTCCAGAATCGTCCTGTATTTGGCTCCGTCCATCTTGCCATCAAATTTAACCATCTTCCCTGTCCCTGATGAAGAAAAGCAACCTCAAACCATGATGCTGCCACCACCATGTTTGACAGTGGGGATAGTGTTTTGAGGGTGATGAGCTGTGTTGCTTTTAAGCCAAACATATAGTTTTGCATTGTTGCCAATAAGTTCAATTTTGGTGTCATCTGACGAGAGCACCTTATTCCACATGTTTGGTGTGTCTCCCAGGTGGCTTGTGGCATACTTCAAACAAGACTTTTATGGATATCTTTGAGAAATGGCTTTCTTCTTGCCACTCTTCCATAAAGGCCAGATTTGTGCAGTGTACGACTGATTGTTGTCCTATGGACAGACTTTCCCCCCTCGGCTGTAGATCTCTGCAGTTCATCCAGATTGATCATGGGCCTTTTGGCTGTATCAGTCTTCTCCTTGTTCGAGATGAAAGTTTAGAGGGACGGCCGGGTCTTGGTAGATTTGCAGTGGTCTGATACTCCTGATACCTGATACTCAATATTGGATCATTCAGAGATCCTCACTGAACTTCTGGAGTGAGTTTCCTGCAGTGAAAGCAAAGGGGCCGAATAATATTGCACGCCCCACTTCTCAGTTTTTTATTTGTTAAAATAGTTTAAAATATCCAATAAATTTTGTTCCACTTCACGATTGTGTCCCACTTGTTTTTGATTCTTCACAAAAAATTAGAATTCATATCTTTATGTTTGAAGCCTGAAATGTGGCAAAAGATTGAAAAGTTCAAGGGGGCCAAATACTTTCACAAGGCATTGTATATATACTTTCTTATTTGGTACATAGTTATATTTTATGTGTATTGTTTGCCTGACCAATGTGTCTTATAGTGGATTGTGAACTACATAAACTACTGCAACCAAAGGAAAAGATAGCTTTGTTTTTGGAACTATGAAGATCCAGCCTCTCTATATAACCTTACTGTTAAATAGTTTATCAACCTCCCTGAAACCATTACTGTAGCTAATGGCCTCAAAGGGGAAGAATATTACTTGACTTTATTGCAGTCACTTGACATTTTTATGAGTCTTCTTAATGAAGGTATTCTTGTTTAAATGAGGCCTATAAGTTGGTCCTTGGCGATAATTGCCTAGAGAAAACTAATTAAATACTCATCATAGCCATATAAAACTGATCATCTTTAAAGTATTCCAGCTTACCACAAGTAACAGGTTTTTATTTACTTACTTCTATGTTTAACTTTTGCTAAAGGTTGTATTACATCTATGCCTGTTAATTATCTGTATGTGAAAATTTGCAGATAATTAATCTGTTTTATAATCACAACATGGACGTTATATTATATTAAATACATTTTGCATAATTAATTTAACTGGTGTAAAAAATTATGAAAAACCTTTAATGAAAGATTCTATAGATTTTACTGTAGAGCTGAGCAAAATGATTTGCAGGATTGTTGTCCACTTTGGTGGTCCATAGTTGCTGGACCAGAATTCTGAGAATCTCCTCATCACATTGTCTGATTATTAGGTACTAAGCTAGATTACACATACATCACACTTTAATGATGGCAATTAGAAGATGGTCCAGATAAGGCCCCCTTCACACTGCATGATTTCACTGTTCAGTGTCCATCAGTATTACGAGGAGTGGACCTTGCAGGGAAAAACTATAATTGAAAGATTGACACCTGTTCTGTGTTTTTGGAGACACTCCTGGTTTTGGCACACAAACACTGATGGACACTGATCAGTGAAATCATACAGTGTGAAGGGGGCCTAAGAGGAGATACTCACGACTCTGGTCTGTTGGCCATATACTAATGAAATGGCCGCTGGACCAGCATCCTGTAAATCTTTTTGCACTCATCTCTGTCATATTCTCCTGCACCAACACTCAGTAATTGAATGCAAGCGTAAAGAGTCATTGAATGTTATTTCAATAATGAAACAAATGGTGAGATCATCACCACAGCAATTCAGCAAGAACATGGGTGATTCGGTTTGGTGATTGGAAACCGGAACATTTACTCTGAAAGTCGGCAAGCCTGGATAAGTTTGGGGAAAAGTTTTAAATTTAAAATGGCCCTAAAACTTTACCTGTTTATTTTGGGCAAAAATGCTTGCTGGAAGAAGCGTTGACTGGGGACTACCCCTAACCTATCGTTAGGCGTGTCCACAGCCATCTGGTCTACCGACTTTTGTTAAGATGTAGAATTTGTAAGAATTATTTTTTAAGCTTCCTGGAGGTTGCAGGTGTATTGACACCTGCAGGGTCTGAATTTTGGAAACAGTGTAAGATGTGGCAGCAGCTGTGAAATCCAAGAAGCTTACAATGTCCTTTTAAGATCCATATAAGAGATCTTTGTATTTTTAAAGGAATATTTTTTAATATTTTTTTGTTTTGTTAATTTTTTTTTTTTTTTTTTTTTCTTGGAAAGCAAACCTTTATTAATGCTAAGGGTCACCAGCATGTGAGGCCATCTGTTCTACATTAATATGATAGCAATTCATATGAAGACAGCATATGGCTACTATATGCTTCACATCCATGTTCTTATAGGTCTGTTCATAGTGATGAAACACTATAGTATGAATATTGCTTCTTAAAAATGTGCAATCACTATTTCATGTCATAATAAAAATATTTAATAATAATAATATATATTCATTTATACAGAGCTATTAATTTGACAGCGCTTTAGATACATTTTAATACTGTGTGCATTGGGGCCCACATTTCATGCCATACAAGTGCATAACTGTGTTTATATATATATATATATATATATATATATATATATATTATATGTCATATTACACTTGTCCATATTACTGTAGTGCCCAGTGTCCGCTAGCCTTATTCAGCATTCCAGATGAATTGGTGGTAAATGGTGACTTGAATAAACTTATTTATTTGCATCATGTTTCCTACAAAGATGTCATGCTTCAATAATGACTGCACCTGCCCGCAACTTGGTTTTTATACCTTGTGGCATCACATAGATGGGTTAATCAGGAGCTAGGCATTAGGCAACAAGAGTATGCAAATATTCAATTCCAGTACTGATTGCTTGGGTCTGAATCATGCCAATCAATGAAACAGGTGGACCCCTTGGTAAAACTAAAAACCCAAACCCATGGAACTGTGTCAGCATCTCGCCGCCATCTTACCTGTGCATTTCCTATGACAAGCACACAGGTACACTGTCTGCTACTGTTCAACTTGGTACTGTGATGGCATTACATAGTGATTTTCAGATTTATCTCCTGCAAGGCAATGGCATAGCTGACCTGGAATCGGAGGATGTCATCTTCATAACCACCCCAGAGGACAAGGAGACATATTTCACCTGGAACTCTACCACAGTTCCCAGTTTGGTCCTCATCTGTAATGAGTATGGATCAAATCCTGTGCACCGATGCAAGATGCCAACCCGAGAGCGAGTCACACCAGTCAGGTGACACTTGTCTTATGGCATCTGGATCCGGGACACCACGTCATAACCCTTCCTTTTACCCTTAAGCGTCCGTTACAAGCTTCAATGTGTCAGCGAACCGACCAACGATCTAACTTGACCTACATCGCTGAAACGACGTTCAATGATCGCTAGTGAGGTGTCACATGTACTGATATGGAGAACGACGCAGCAACGATTCCGCGACAAGCAAACGATACTTGTGGTCGTTTTGTTGCCTATGTCCCCCAGTTCTGAATAGGCAAAGTTATTAACGACATCGTTATCAAGGTGTCACACACACCGATGCTGAGGTTGAACATACGATGAACGACTGATTATGGTTCAGGTTCTTAAACCTCGATCAACGATCAGCCGACTTATCGTTGGTAGATTATATGTGTCACAACGCAATACATCGTTACAAAGTCGCGTCCACCCAAAACCGTGACGTCACCACGATATAGTTAACAATATCGTAGCATGTAACGGGCCTTTAAACATTGTTCCTTTCAACTTGATATGACATTTGTTTGTTTAAATGAATTAACTAGGTAACCCTGCTGGGTAACTTTTTTGCACCTGAGTCTTGCACACTCAGCCTCTCCAATTGCATGTTTCTTGCTGTGTAACACAGCCAGCATCTACTGGATATCATGCAGGCTCAGCTCCTTAGCAGGACACTTGACATAGGAAGTATAAGTAAATCCATAGCATGGACACTTCACATAGGAAGTATAAGTAAATCCAAGCATGAGAAAGATTTAATATTATGTATAAGTTGTTATTAATTTATCAATAAAACATAACTTTACTTTGAGTAAGTTTTCAGAAGAATCTTCTATATATGACTACATTAGAAATAACACATTTCTGTCCATTGTATGACTTGTAGGTTTTTAACTTTTTTTAACTAGTTTTCTCTTCTGCTGACTATCTCATAATTTGCAGTTAATTCTGGGTCGGTGAAGGGGACTATCAGTTATGCATACTTCTATACACTAAATTATTCTGTTCTTCATTCCTATTTTTGCATCCAGTTTAATAGGAGATGTAATCTAACACCTCACTATGATGGCAGTCCATCCTGTGTTAAGCAAGATAAGTAGCTTTTTGGAGTGAATGACTTCAGGAACATTCTGCTGCATACAGCTGGAAATGTCCTTTCTTGTCATATCCTATACACATGATATATATAATACCATTGTCTTCCAAAATGTTGAGATGCAGCAAGTCAGGCATCCCGCATCCAGATGTTATACACAAATCCTCCTCTTTTTCATATTTCCAAATTGCATTAGATGCTTCTTCCAGTGTTCTGTGTCTGAATTGGAATACACAGATGTATATCTTTTTTCCCATTGCACCAAATTTCTCTTCACTAGTAAATAGAAAATAAATACACTAAGGTGACCTCTGTTTTAATGGGTTGTTCAATTTACCAACCTGTTTACTGAAAATTTAATATACAGGCCATTCAAAGCTCCAATAGCTTTTGAATAAATATTGTAACTTTTCTGAATTCATAAAACCATAAAACAAAGTAAAAGTTATACATCTAACGTTGCTGCAATTCACACTAAATTGTTTATAATATATAACTTTACACAGCAGCATTTGTGGTCAAAACTGCATCAGTATTTGCTAGCCAAAGCAAGAGTGGCTTCAAAATAAAGAAGAAATGTGAAGTGCATCTTGAAATTATAATATTTTATATATTAATTTTTATTGGTGTTTTAGAACAGTAACATTGCCATTTTCAATACAGTAGATCCGTAGCTTTGCAGACTAGGATTGTATTTTGACTATGACAGGTTTCCCTTTTTATTTGTTGATGGTAATTTTGTCAGCTAGTCTCTGAAACCATGGTTGAAAACAAAGAAAATTACAACATTAAAATAGGTTAAGCCATCCCCAAAACTATCTTAGATAAGGGAGTACAACAAAAAATATAGGTAAAATTAGAACATGATGAAGAAGAATTAAGAGGAGTGTAGAGTGTGTTTCAATTTTTGTAAAATTTTGTCACTCAGTCGCTGTCAGTGTGTCTTAGCTGTCTATTCGGAGGAGACCTAAATTGTGTTTTAGATCCTCCGAGATACACCAAGCAGTAGATATGAAAGGTTGGATCATTTTCTTTTCTCCTTTTTATTGCAGAGATACACAATAAATTATTTCCATTTCCCTAGGAATTTGTCTGCCTGCATTTCTTTATTTGTAATAGTGTCTCCCTGTTCAACCACAATGTGTTGTTTTAGCTGGATTATCAATTCTGGGATAGGGGGAGGCCTTCAGCCATTGTTTAAGAGTTAATATTTATGATTGTAATAATATCGTATGCAGGAGTTTTTGGGGATCTTTTTATGTGTTAGTATTACTTTCCACGTCTCCACAGTAGTGCAGTAGTGCTTCTAGAGTAAATAGGTGCAATGATTGGCTCCAAGGGCTATTACCAGGTTTGATACCTTTGTGCAGAATGCGGAAATGTTGGGACAGAGCCCAATACCATGATAGAGTTTAGAGTTGGATAGTTGACATTCGGGGCATGCGGTTAACCTATCCATTAGGGATTAGGGATGTTGAAGGTGAAAATAGCTCCATACATAAGTTTGAATTGAGTTTCCCTCCAAGATTCATTATGAATGTTTTTTTCAGAAGCTAGACAAACCTTTTCTAATATTTTAGGGTATACCAACTTTGTTTATCAATCAATGCTCATCTGTTTGCCTCCAGTATCTTCTTACATAATTGCAAAGTTGCATCTTTCTGTTCCAATGTCCTCCTACAACTCATCAGCTGCAGCCATATTTGCACACCCAAGTGAAAAGAGTGCAAACATAGTGCCCACTAGTGGTAGTGGCCCATTGGTCACCACCACCAGCGGTGCTGCTGACATCTGAGCCAACGTTACCTGAAACCAAAACTGATGCCTGGAACAACCAAATGCAACTGCCACACTGCCATTGCCGACTTTAATGGGCCCCATCCCATCTGACCCTGGCTCCACCAGAGCACGTGACTGATCACATGACCCTGACATCAGCGCATATCCTGTAACGTCCTACTTCCCTGGTTTGTGTATGTGACACACAGTGCGGGCAGCATGGGGGGGGGGAGAATAGCACACAAGTTGGTCACAGAGGACGCACAGAGGGGGAAAAAGGGGGCACAGGAGATGCACAGAGAAGTGCACAGAGGGGGCTGAGTGGGGGAACAGAAAGCACATGGCGTTGATAGGGGGCACAGACAGTGCACAGTGGCACAGTGGGCCACAGTGTGCACACAGGGGGCACGGAGAGTATGCAAGGGACACAGCACACAGGGAGCACAGAAAGTGCACGAGAGGTAGAGAGCGGGCAAAGGATGGCACAGAGAGCACAAAGGGTGAACAAAGAGGGCATAGGGGGCACAAAAAGCACACAGGGCACAGAAAGCACACAGGGGGAACTGAGAGCACAAAAGGCTGCATAGAGCACACAGGGAGGCGATAGAGAGCACACTGTGGGGACACAGAGAGTGCATGTGGGGCACAGAGAATGCACCGGGGGCATAAAGAGCACAATGGGAGCACAGGAAGTACACAAGGGGGGGGCACAGAGAGCATACAGGGACAAATAGAGCTCACAAAGGGCACAGAGAGCACACAGGGGGTAAGTGAGCACACAGGAAAATAAAGAGCACACAGGAGGCAGAGAAAGTGCCCAGGGGGGCAGAGAGCACAGAGAGGTGAGGGATGAGAGCTCTGTGGGCAGAGAGAGCACACAGAGGAGCAGAAAAGCACATGGGCAACAAAGGTAGAGAGAGTGCACATGGAGGCAGAAAGTGATGGGTGTGCAAATATGGCTCATACTGGTGGTACTGGAACATTGCACAGTGCCGCCAGTGGTGCCACAGCCACCTGAAACTACTGCCACCCAACACCTGCCACCACCTGAATCTGCCACCGCTGACACATTACTGCATGAGTAAGTGTGAATGCATATAGCCAGCACACATGCGCACTTACTCAGGTGGCTGCCATTTTTGGATACCTGGGTATACAAAGATGGCAGCAGGCGAGACCTAGTGCACGCATGCGCACTTACTCAAACCGCCACCATCTTTGGACACCACAGGAGGAAGAGAGCACAAGGGATAGAGACAAAGCACATGGGGCAAGTGCCATGAGAGTGCACCAGGGAATAGAGAAAGTGCACAGGGGATGGGTGAGCACACAGGGAGGAGAGGGAGAGCGCACAGGGGAATATAGCTCAAAGGAGAACACAGCAGGGAGAAGACAGCATGTGGGGAGAGAGAGAGTGGACAAGGGGGAGATCTCACAGGGGAAAGATAGCTCAAAGGAGAGGGTGCATAAGAAAAGAAGACAGCACACGAGGGAGAGCACACAAGGGGAGACATGTCAAAGGAGAAGGCAAAGAGGGGAGAAGTCAGCACAGGGGGAGAGAATGGACGAGGAAAGAGACAGCTGTCATGCTCAGCACCACAGAGCCTGCCCCCATCGTGATGTCGCCACCTTTCCAATGCGATAGCGATCTAGTTTAGTATTTGTCAGGATGTACTCCTAATAGGTTAGATTTCATCATAGAGTAATAATAGGGTGCCTGTTGGGTGGAGAAGAATGCCATCAAGGTCATTTTGTTTAGATTCAAATGTAATATCCCGCAGGTTGTACATAAATGAAAGTCGAATCTGTTCATATTGGATGTGGGAAGACTGGATGAGGTATTTTTCTTTACACTCCATGTCTGTCAGCCATCTGGGTTCTGTTGGTTGTAAAAGATTGGGGAATTTATATATATCATATACCATGCATAGAAAACCTTATTTTCCATGCCCAGAGAGAATTCAGGATTGTAGCACAGAGGGAGATGCTTTCATATTCCAAAGAAGAGACCATACTTTTTCCTGAAAGCCTTCAATGTTGATATTGTATCCCTGACAGCTACTGAATGTTTGATTGCTGGAAGTAAAGAGGCAAAACGTAAATGAAGGATTGCTGTTAGATTAGAGGGGTTGAAGATTCACCGATTAATAGTTTCGGTCCTTCCGTGTTAGTAATATATTTAAATGAATTGGAAAGATTCGTTTTGCAGATGTTGCTTTTATTAAATTATTTTAAAATTATCTAGTGTGGATTAGTATTTAAGTGAATGTGAACTTAAAACAATAATAACAAATACCCTCCCCCCATAAAGATAGTATAGGTAAAGACAAGATCCACTAATTGGGTTGGTAGAAGGGGGTGCTAATGGCAGTATCAATCGCTGCTTAGTATTTATAATGCTGGAGTAACTGCCTCAGGTGTCCCTGGATACAATTTGTTCCCAGAGCACAACCCGCGGTAGTCTCCCTTCATATCAAATATCTTATTAACTTGGTTCAGCGTTTTTTACCTACCAAGGTCTGGTGGTCTGCTCCCCCTCCCCGTCACAAGTCCTAAAAAGTGGTTTATGATATACACAGTGTTAGATCTATCAATATGGTAAAATCCCTCCCTACGTGTTTCACCTCTATTATTTCATAGATGGCTCATCAGGGGCACTTTTGTTCGGATCTATATATATCAGGTATGATATGATTAGTCTTTATATGATAACCCCAGTTTGTAGTACTGGGTGGACTGCTTCTGTGTGGTGGTCCTTGTTGAGCATAGGTTTCTCAGGATTCTCTCCTTATTTGTAGGTAGGGATCCGTTTGTTTTTAAACACTCTCTGTTTCATCCAGTGACGGCAGTATTAGGGTTCTCCCTACGAACGAAGTAAGATTACTATGGACACTTAAAAATCTACAAAAAAAGATCAGGTTAACAAATTCTTAACAAGACCACAAATCTTAAAGGGAACCTGTCATCAGGTTTTCGCCATCCCATCTGAGAGCAGCATAATGTAGAAATAGAGACCCTGATTCCAGAGATGTGTCATTTACTGAGCGGCTTGCTGTCATTTTGATAAAATCAGTGTTTTCTCTGTTGCAGATTTAGCTGTGAATATGCCAGTCTACTTGGCAGCATGCCAAGTAGATTGTTAATGACAATCTCCAGATGATTAAACAGTGATTTTATCAAAGCTACAATTAGCAGCCCAGTAAGTGTTAACATCACTGGAATCAGGATCTCAAGTCCTATATTATGCTATTCTCAGATGGGATGGCAAAAACCTGGTGACAGGTTCCCTTTAAGGTTTGTGGTCTTTTTAAGAATTTGTTAACCTGATCTTTTTTGTAGATTTTAAAATGAATTTTTCTCTAAAATCCATAAAAGCTTAATTTTATTATATCGATTAAATAAGCATTCAGCTTATTTAAATGGGAAAATATGCACATTGTTCACAGAGCGCTGTTATTTTACCACTTGTTGTTAAGTGACCTCAGACTTTCAGTAGCTGGAACTACGACTAATATCAGTTCACTACTTTCAATGAATGAGGTGTGAATATGGCCATTTGTGCAGGTGTAAATAATTAAGGCACATGCGCTATAATAATACAGGTCCTTATTACAAATCTAAATTGTTATAGAAAAATATTGGAATCTGAGAGTACTCAGTGGTTGATAGCTTTTAATGGCTAACTGAAAAGATGGTAAACATAGCAAGCTTTCAGGACACTATGGCCCCTCTGTCAGGGACCAGGGCAGGTGCGGAACTGTCCATCTATGGTGACGGCGGACAGGATGAAGATTTCTGGGACAAATCAGGACTGCAGGATCTAAGGTTGCTTCGGTTGCATCATAGCAATGTGATGTATTTAATTATGTGTGCCGGGTGTCTGGTGGATGGCATGTGCGTAGGGGAGACCGGACAGAAATTCAGAGCGGGAGGGAGTTCTCGTCACCACTCAGTGAAAGGAGCGTATGGATCTGCCTGTGGCAGGGAATTTTTTTGGCCCTGACCACAATGAAGCCAATGTTGGTCTGCTCATTTTGAAAGGCGACTTCAAGTTCAGAGAGAGAGAAATTTGAGAATACAAATTGATGGCAATCTTTGACACATTCAGGGCAGGATTGAGTGTCTCACATGGATTCATGCATTTTTAAATGGAATGGGGGGTGCGTTTGGGGACATCGCAGATTCATACGTACGTAAGATGGGAGAACATTTGGGGATGTCACATCAGTCAAGTTGGAGGACAGTGAACTTTTGACACTTTTTGTGTGAACTATCTCGCTTCGATTTATGGCTTTCTGCAGCTCACTGGGGAGTCTTCCGGTCTCAATGGGCCACTATTTATGGAACAATGGTGCAATCGGTTCCTCTTATCTTGGAATTTTGACTTTACTTTAACAGCTTCTCTCTCCCTCCCTGACCTGACTCTGCTTCACGCCACCTGTCGTATTTATTAGAGCATCTAACCCTGCTTATGTATATATGTATGTGTGTTCAGAATTTGTGTCATTATCAGCCTGATGAAGGGGCCACAGTGTCCCGAAAGCTTGTGATTATTTACCATCTTTTCAGTTAGCCATTAAAAGGTATCAACCACTGAGGACTCTCAGATTCTAATATTTTTCTATCTACTGGCTAACATGGTACAAACATTTTTTACCTTATCTAGATTGGTATATTCATATGTGCAAGATCTGAGAGTGATTAACAAATATAAAAGTGCAAATGTAATAATGTCAACTATTTCAATTATATTGTAGGGATTATAACATTGCTGATCTAGTTAACGGAAACAGAATGTGTTTAAAAATGTGAAATGAAAGTAAAATAATCTCTGAATATTTAGAATTGGTAAACAGAGACTAAATTCACATAAAACATTAAATTAAAATATATATATAATGGTAATACTGACTAGTTATCACTGTTCTTTGGAATTCAATGATGTAATGAGAGATCATGCTCAGATCACTACATATATGATTATTGCCACAAACATGATAAGAGACAAACTTGTATTACATTTTCATGCTCAAAATAGATCCTTTAATAAATAATATCGCAAGATTAAAGATAGCCATATTAAAAACTCCAAAGTTTAGAAATTCACTTATAGTTGATACAGAATTTTACAGTGAAGGGAATCACTTGAATATAGTTTTCTTTTCTTAGCAATTACTAAATTCTTTCATTGATTGACGGATGCAGCATCACAGTTCAGTGAAGCATTTATTCTAGCATCATGTTAAATGGTGTTAGAAAAAAAATCAGTCTTCACAGAAGTATGTAGGTGTCTGCTGTACGCAAAAGGCAAATAGCTGTTTTGAACTATAAAGACTATTTAAAGGTTTAGTGTACACCTTGGATTCGTACTGCCGACAGAAGTACAGAGACCTAAATCCATTGCATACTGGGACTAACTGATCAAAGCAGTAGTTAAATCTATCCATGGAAAATCTAAGTAGTCTTTGGAGGCAGCTCTTTGAATGCAGATTAGTGATTTCATTGAAGTAGTCAATCAACTGCCTTTTTCCCTGGCTGCTGAAATGTCATTCAGTAAGCATACAAGATAAAAAAAAGAGAGATGAGTAAAAAATAATATTTCAACTTGAACAAACTTAGTATTTGTAGACTTGATCACATGAATCCGCTTCAGTCAAGATCATTTCAGAGGTAGCTACAGGAATGAATCTCACAAAGGGACTTGGTTTAATCATCCAATCCCAGACTGTATTGATTTTGAGACTGCTTGCAATGACTATATAAATAAGCCATTTCTTCGCCACTGTATCTGGAGCCGGTCATGAACCCAAAAACCTTCACAACCTGGTCCAAAGTGAATTATGCCCTGCAGAAATAAATTAATAAAACGAACACATCTAGGCTTCCACACCAACTTATTTTCACGTTTCAAGAGCTTAAAAATATAAAATCAATAATCATTTAGTCATAAGAGTAAATGAAGCGACATAACATCAAAGTATACCCTTTAGCCATTTTAGTCATTCTAGGTAATTTATCTCATCAAAAGCCACTGGTAATAATCCTTTTCATTTTGAGACAAGCAGTCACACAGCTGCTGTATTATCCCACAGTAAACAGGTTTGAAGAAAATATTAAAAATCAATATCTGTTTCCTTCTATCAGGCCAGATGGCATCCATCATAAATGTGCCTTTGTAAAGAGTTTGTTAAGTTTCTCAAGCCATGGTGTGAATGACAACTGAATTAGCAACATAAAACTAGGTCTGACTTAATGACAACTGACATCTGGATTTGTTTAGAACTACAAACACTAAGAAAAGTGGCGAATGTGATGAAATCCAACAAATAGCCAAAGACATTAGTGACATAATTGAATCAAAACAGCCATCAAAACTCACTACATCCTCGCTGGCAAGCAAGATACCTGTTAACAAACTGCAGCTCATAGGATCACAGGTGCTCTGCAGGTGCCATGACTTATTCCCTCTGTAATACTGCAAAAGCATATTGTAAATGGTAGAAAACACAGAAATCAAAGAATATTATACAGATTGTTTTAGCTGGACAGCATGAATGGCATACTATCATTTACATGAATCCATATCATGTACCTGTATGCGTATGTTACTGAGAATAGTCACTGGCTTGTGGAAAGAAAGAAAGAAAGAAAGAAAGAAGAAGAGAGAGAGAGAGAAGAAAGAGAGAAAGAAGAAGAAAGAAAAAGAAAGAAAGAAAGAAAGAAAGAAAGAAAGAAAGAAAGAAAGAAAGAAAGAAAGAAAGAAAGAAAGAAAGAAAGAAAGAAAGCATACCGAGATATCTAAGCCGTTCTCTACTGCAAACTTTGGTTATTTACACACAACTCAGTAAAGTTTACCAAATAATTAGGAAAATATCAGAGTATACTGTGCAGAGCTATATTTTTTAATCATCAGGAGCAAACAGATTTTTAGCCCCATAGTTTCTTATTTTTCTTGTTCCTTATATTTTGGAGGGGACACATTTTTTTTATTTTTATTTATATATGTTTTTGTTCCTTAAAGCTATATGTATATACAATTGAAACCAGATGTTAATATGCACTATATAAAGAGACACATATGCAGTTTTTCTCACTCTCTGGCATGAAATCAAAATAAACCTTACCCATTTTAGGTACCGTATATACCGTGTATAAGCCGACCCGTGTATAAGCCGACCCCCCTACTTTTGCCCCCCAAAACCTGGAAAACCTATTGACTCGTGTATAAGCCGAGGGGGACCCAGCACAGTATACAGGCCCCAATTGGTAGTATACAGCAGCCTCCGCAGTGGTAGTATACAGCAGTCCCCCCAGTGTAGTATACAGCAGTCTCCCAGTGGTAGTATACAGCAGTGGTAGTATACAGCAGTCTCCCCAGTGGTAGTATACAGCAGTCTCCCCCTGTTGTAGTATACAGCAGTCTCCCCCTGTGGTAGTATACAGCAGTCCCCCTGTGGTATAACAGGACTACAGCAGCCCCCCCCCTGTTCTATTACAGGCACCCCTGTTGGTATATAAAGCAGCAGCCCCCCCCCCTGTTCTATATACAGGCACCCCTGTGGTATAATACAGCAGCCCCCCCTGTTCTATATACAGGCACCCCTGTGGTATAATACAGCAGCCCCCCCCCTGTTCTATATACAGGCACCCCTGTGGTATAATACAGCAGCCCCCCCCTGTTCTATATACAGGCACCCCTGTGGTATAATACAGCAGCCCCCCCCTGTTCTATATACAGGCACCCCTGTGGTATAATACAGCAGCCCCCCCCCTGTTCTATATACAGGCACCCCTGTGGTATAATACAGCAGCCCCACCCCTGTTCTATATACAGGCACCCCTGTGATATAATACAGCAGCCCCCCTGTTCTATATACAGGCACCCTGTGGTATAATACAGCAGCCCCCCCCCCCTGTTCTATATACAGGCACCCCTGTGGTATAATACAGCAGCCCCCCCCATGTTCTATATACAGGCACCCCTGTGGTATAATACAGCAGCCCCCCCCTGTTCTATATACAGGCACCCCTGTGATATAATACAGCAGCCCCCCCCCTGTTCTATATACAGACACCCCTGTGGTATATACAGCAGCCCCCCCCCTGTTCTATATACAGGCACCCCTGTGGTATAATACAGCAGCCCCCCCCGTTCTATATACAGGCACCCCTGTGGTATAATACAGCAGCCCCCCCCCCTGTTCTATATACAGGCACCCCTGTGGTATAATACAGCAGCCCCCCCCTGTTCTATATACAGGCACCCCTGTGGTATAATACAGCAGCCCCCCCCATGTTCTATATACAGGCACCCCTGTGATATAATACAGCAGCCCCCCCCTGTTCTATATACAGACACCCCTGTGGTATAATACAGCAGCCCCCCCCTGTTCTATATACAGGCACCCCTGTGGTATAATAAAGCAGCCCCCCCTGTTCTATATACAGGCACCCCTGTGGTATAATACAGAGCCCCCCCTGTTCTATATACAGGCACCCCTGTGGTATAATACAGCAGCCCCCCCTGTTCTATATACAGGCACCCCTGTGGTATAATACAGCAGCCCCCCCCTGTTCTATATACAGGCACCCCTGTGGTATAATACAGCAGCCCACCCCCCTGTTCTATATACAGGCACCCCTGTGGTATAATACAGTAGCCCCCCCTGTTCTATATACAGGCACCCCTGTGGTATAATACAGCAGCCCCCCCTGTTCTATATACAGGCACCCCTGTGGTATAATACAGCAGCCCCCCCCTGTTCTATATACAGGCACCCCTGTGGTATAATACAGCAGCCCCCCCCCTGTTCTATATACAGGCACCCCTGTGGTATAATACACCAGCCCCCCCCCTGTTCAATATCAGGCACCCCTGTGGTATAATACAGCAGCCCCCCCCCTGTTCTATATACAGGCACCCCTGTGGTATAATACAGCAGCCCCCCCCGTTCTATATACAGGCACCCCTGTGGTATAATACAGCAGCCCCCCCCCCTGTTCTATATACAGGCCCCCCTGTGGTATAATACAGCAGCCCCCCCCTGTTCTATATACAGGCACCCCTGTGGTATAATACAGCAGCCCCCCCCCTGTTCTATATACAGGCACCCCTGTGATATAATACAGCAGCCCCCCCCTGTTCTATATACAGGCACCCCTGTGTATAATACATCCCCCCCCCTGTTCTATATACAGGCCCCCCTGTGGTATAATACAGCAGCCCCCCCCCCGTGCTATATACAGGCCCCCCCGTTGCTGCCGCCGCACACCTGTAATAGAAGAGCTATCATAATTACCCTCCTGTGACCGCGCGCGCATCCCGCGCTCTCCTTCCGGCTTCTACCCGGCGTCCATCCACGTGACCGCGCACAAATAATGACGTCATTACCGGCGCGCGGTCACGTGGATGGACGCCGGGTAGAAGCCGGAAGGAGACCGGGGGATGCGCGCGCGGTCACAGGAGGGTAAGTATGAAAGCTCTTCTTTTACAGGTGTGTGGGGGCCTGTATATAGCACAGGGGGGCGGGCTGCTGTATTATACCACAGGGGGGCCTGTATATAGAACAGGGGGCGGGCTGCTGTATACTGACTCGTGTATAAGCCGAGGGGGGCACTTTTCAGCACAATTTTTGTCTGAAAAACTCGGCTTATACACGAGTATATACGGTATATTAGGATTACCATAATTATTATTAGCTTGGAAGCCTAAGAACACCATCCCAGCTGTGAAACTATGGTAAAGGTGAAGATGGTTACCTTTATTAGCCATGCAAACCCATATGTGTCAACTTCTGTGTATGTTATCAGTCCAAAATCACCAGGGTATGTGAACTTTTAATCAGGATCATTTGGATATTTTTGGTTATCAATATTATTTAAAGAGGACCTCTCACCCCCCTGGTGCTTTCCAAATTGAAAGCACCCCTGAATGCAGTGTGTCTACTGCAGTCAGGGAAGGGGTCCCCCGTGTCTCTAGCCCTCCTGTAAGTTGTACAAAACACTTTAGAAGTGTAGAGATAAGGAGTCCGGAGGGACTTACTCAGTATGGAGTTATCGCCATTCCCTGGTGCAGATTATGCTGTACATACATAACCTAGAGCAGGGCGGGCTCCAATGCTGACATCACTGGTAGGTGGCATTTCAGCTGCCGGGACCTGCTCCAGCCCATTGCTAGCTCTGTGCCTGTGTGACTTAAGATGCAGAGGAACATGAGCGATCGAGGAGGGGAGACACATAAAGGAGGAGGCACAGAGGGGGCTGGAGGTGGCAAAGAGAGGGCTGGAGGTGGGGAGGACACCAGGGAATAGTGATGACTCCATACTGAGTAAGTCCCTCCGGACTCCTTATCTGTACACTTTCTAAAGTGCTTTGTACAACTTACAGGGGGGCTAGAGACACGGGGGACCCCTTCCCTGAATGCAGCAGACATGCTGCATTCAGGGGTGCTTTCAGTTTGGAAAGCACCAGGGGGTGACAGATCTTCTTTAAAAAGAGAAAACACAGTAGTTTGACAATAAATGGTTTCACCCAACAACTAACAAATAAGAGGAAAAAGGTTTTTGTGTGATCATTCATATTCTCTGAGCAAAGGCCAAGAAAGCAAAAAATCTGCGAACGTATGTAAACTTTTGAGCACAACTGTATATATACACTAGACGAGCCTTGATGCTATTGCATCGGGATGGCACTGACATCACGATGGGGGCTGTGTCTGTGCAGCTGTCACTCCCGTATGTGCGATCTCTCCCCTGTTTCTCTCCCCCTATGCTCTCTCCCAAAGCATGTAAATAGATGTATTTGTACTTAAAAACCTGTTTCTATTTTAAAAATAAGGGTTTCATTTCCTGTTAAAAATGTGTAGGGTTTGCTGTGTTTTCTAGTGCATTTACCTTTGCTTGCAATGAAAAGTACAGGGGAGTGCTTATTTTTTTTCAATAATTTAACTCCGCCGTATTTGCTATAGTTAGCCAAGGTAACCTAGGCAGCTGGGGGACTCCATGCTGAAAATGTCAGCCAGCAGCCACCCCAGAATTGGCACCTCTATTAGAGATGTTAAAACTGGCATTATCCCGCTTTTTCCTGTTACCATGTAGTAGTGACAGATTAAGTAATAAATGGGTTGATGTCAGCTTTTTTTGGCAAGTGACATCAAGTCCTATTGCTAATGTCAGCCGTCAGTATGACAGTGTGCCATTAGCAATATTTTCAGTAAAGAAAAAAAACACACACACAGAAATCCTTTATTGCATACAAAATAGACAGGCACCTTGTTACCCACTTTATTAGCACCCACCAATTTCCCCTCCAATGTAATCCTGTAATTACTGTAATATTGTGGTGAAACTGGTGAAGCAGTGTGATGCGTCACGCCACCGCGATCTTTGTATACTCAAGTGTCCAAAGATAGAGGAAGTGCAAGTGCACATGCACTCTCTCTGCCCCTGTGTGCTCTCTCTGACCCCCTGTGCTCTCTCTGACCCCCTGTGGGCTCTCTGCCCCTGTGCGCTCTCTCTGACTCCCTGTGCTCTCTCTGCATCTTATGCATTCTCTCTATCTGCCCTGTGTGTGCTCTCTGCCACCTGTTGCTCTCTGTCCCCCATGTGCTCACTCTCTCTCTGCCTCCCCTGTGTGCTCTCTCTAACCTCTGCACTCCCTCTGCCCCGTGTGATCTTTCTGCCCCCCTGTGCACTCTCTGCATCCTATGCATGCTCTCCACCCTCCATGTCCAATCTCTGCCCCCTGTGTGCTCTCTTTCTGCCCCCCTGTGCACTCTCTGCATCCTATGCATGCTCTCCACCCTCCATGTCCACTCTCTGCCCCCTGTGTGCTCTCTTTCTGCCCCCCTGTGCACTCTCTGCATCCTATGCATGCCCTCCACCCTCCATGTGCTCTCTCTGCCCCCTATGTGATTTCTGTCCCCTATGTGCCCCTTTCCTGTGGGCTCTCTGTCCCCCTCCTTTGTGCTCTCTGCCTTCCTCACTGTGAGTTAGCTGCTGTCCTGCCTCTGCGCTCTCTCTAACCTCGTCATCTTCCTCCTCCTCTGCTGAGCTCATTCACTGGGTGCCTGTGGGTTTACAGTAAGTGGGATCAAGAACCTCATCATCATCATCTCTGTTGTCATATTTCTCACCCTCAGAGTCACCCTTTTCCTGCCCTGAGCACACAGTAAAATACATTCGACTGATGTATCTGATTCTCATCATCATCAGTATCATTATCTGCACCACCAGGGGTTAACATCTAGTGATGAGGGGCTAGATTATGTTCAGATGCTACTTCGTCCGGCCCCAGAACCAAATTACAAAGAATTTGAGCATCATTGCAGATCATTTTTTCATCTTGGCTCTGTGAATCTTTGGAGCCGAGTTCTGATTCTCAGGCAATAGTATGAGTGAACAACTCTAAAGACTTGGCCATCTGTTCTGCCCCACAATCAGTAAAACAGCTGGAGAGTTGTGACACATGGGGAAAAACAGTGATTGATGTGTGATGTTGAATTTGAGTTGGAGGAGCGGACACTTGATGCAGCGTTTAAAATGCACTGTAGCACATGCTCTTTCTGTGCCTCATCTACAAATTCATAGCGATGATAGCAGGCCATCCTAGATCAACAGTTTACATTTTTCTTTGACTAGGACAAGCCGGAGTTTGTTGAGCAAAACTTTCAGTAACTTTAGTATCTACTCACGGACACCAAGTGTTTTCCCCTCACTTATTACCCTTTCCATCATGACTACGGCCTTAAACACTCATATTTGATGAAAACAGGTTTGTAAATCAGTTGTTCTTTGCCGCAAACGGCCTGTATTGGAATACAACAGATTTGACAAACACTGGTTCTGTACCCAAAAAAAGTTTATGGTAATCTTTAGGGAGATTTAGCAAACACTGATTTTAAGCCAAAAAAAGCTGTGGATGTGAATACAGCAGATTTAGCAAACACTGGGACAGGCAGCCCTGATGGTCAGAGGCCCATCAGGGATAGGCAGCCCTGCCAATAAGAGGCCCATAAGGGACACTCAGACAGCAGCTGAGTGCTCCCACACCAGTGCAAGAGCACATGGCTAATTTGCATGTGATGCAAATTAGCCATGTGCTGGCTCCTGGGGCTAAGGAGCTTCCTCCTTTGCTGACTGCAGCAGAATGATCACTCTGCAACCTCATCACACTGGTGCAGTCATGCAGGAAGGAAACACAGACCAGAGGGGAGAGCATCTGATGAAGACATGGCCCCGGGGAAGGGGAGGGAAGGCGAGTATGATCAATTATTTTTTTTTTCTGTGTGCAACACAATGGGGGATTATATGTACCAAGGTGAGGCCAGGGGACAAATATATCAGGAGGAGAACCACCATATTGTATATTATCTGGAAGCTGCTGCTGGGTTATGGAGGCTATTTTGGGATATAGAGTCTGCTGCTGGGCTGTAGAGGATGTTCTGGGCTATAGAGGCTGCTTTTGGGCTATGGAGGCTGTTCTGGACTATAGAGGCTGCTGCTGGACTATAAGGAGGCTTCTGCGTGCTATGGAGGCTGTACTGCATTATATAGAGGCTGCTGCTGGGTTATGGAGGCTGCATCTGGGCTATGAAGGCTGTGCTAGGCTATATGAAGGCTGCTGCTGGGTTATGGAGGCTGTTCTGGGCTATATGTAGGCTGCTGTTGGGCTATGGAGGCTGGTGGGCTATGGAGGCTGTTCTGGGCTATAGAGGCTGCTGCCAGGCTGTGGTGGATAGTGCTGGACTATATGGAGGCTGCTGCATGCTATGGAGGCTGTGCTGTGTTATATAGATTTTGCTGCTGGGCTATAGAGGCTGCTTCTGGGCTAGGGAGGTTGTGCTGGGCTATAGAGGCCACTGCTGGGCTATGGAAGCTATTTTGGGCTATATGGAGGCTGCTGCTGGGCTATGGAAGCTGTGATGGGCTATAGATGCTGCTGCTGGACTATGGAGGCTCTTCTGGGATATAGAGTCTGCTGATTGGCTGTGGAGGCTGCTGATGGACTATATGTGCTGTATATATTATTTGAAGGCTGTACTGTATATATTATATGGAGGCTGAGCTGTATATGTTATTTGAGGGCTGTGCTGGGTGATATACAGTATATATTATCTGGAGACTGCTGCTGTGCTGTATATAGTAGTTGGAGGCTGTGCTGTATATATAATATGAAGGCTGTGATGTATATATAATATGGAGGCTGTGCTGTGTTTTATATATAATGTGGATCCTGTGCATGGCTATATTTATGATTTGGAGGCTGTTCTGGGCAGCATATATTATTTGGAGGCTGCTGCTGGGATGCCAAAGCCTCCAAATAATATATACAGTCCAGCACAGCCTGCAAATATATACAGCCTGCAGCCTCTATTATATATACAGCCCAGCAGCAGCCTCTATATTATGTATACAGTCTAGCAGGCTAATATTATATATATAGCCAAGCAGCCTCTATATTATATATGCAGCCCTGCACAGCCTCAATATTATATGTACAGCCCATCCAGGAGTCTCTATATCATTTATACACAGCCCGCTGTTTCTATATTAAGTATATTCATGAATTGTGGTATGTGTTAAAGGGAAGCTGTTTTACCCAGGGCCCACAAAAATCTGAAGCCTGGTCTGAGTGTCTTATTGGCCCTGGGGAACATCAGTTTGCTTAACACCATTGCAAGGGTTAAGTTTGCAACATGCTGGAGATGTGGGTGTGGCTCATCCCATATTATGTGTTTTATTTCAGCATATGCTGCAGACTGAATGAGAGACTGCAGTGCATGCAATAAGAGAAGCAGAGCCAGGTAGCTAGAGTGTGTAACATAGCCTCTTTAAGAGGTGCTGCCTGGGCCTCTCTATGTGAGGTTACTGGGAGCAGGTGAAGAGAGTTCAGTGTGTCAATGCTGCCCAGGTCTCTGAGCAGACAACATTGCATACACAATCTCTATATGGTGAGAGTGGAGTGAAGCTGTCCAAAGCAGTGGGTACCAGAGACAGAGAGCCTGGAACCATTCTGGAGTGGAGACTGAGCCTCTGAGTGGACTTAGGAGCCACTGAACTGAATAGACAGCCTGTAAACTTTTGTCCACTGACTGAAAGGAGTAAATGGACTCAGTGAGTACTCCACTGATGTAATGGCATATATTCCATTGTGATTTGTGTGTGACTATATCCATTGAGAGATAAATGGACTATGTACAGTATTATATGGACATTTATGTTATAAGGGTGAAGGAAGGCTCTGTATAAGGTATTCTATGCGGTTTATGAAGACTGGAATAAACATGATGAACTTTTAAATAGAAACCGTTGCTGTGCGCTTTAATCCTGTTGCTAAGCGAGTTTTCACCAGTGCATGCTGTTACATATGGTGCTAGATTGTGGGCAGCGTTCCAGAGAGAGCACTTTTGGTTGTTACAAACAGTGTAGCACTGTAGTCTGTTTCCTAGCAATGGTCCAGTGGAAAGTGTGTGTCTTACAGCAGCAGTGAAGCCTGGTTGCTAGAGGTAATGGTACAGCAGCACGGGTGTCGTTGGAATCGGTGGGTTCACAAAGATTTAAACATCTCGCTGTGGCTCAGTGGAGCCACGAAAATTTTCCTTGCACTCAAAACAGTTTGTTGAGGATTTTTGGGTCCATGCAGTTCTAGTCCAAGTGGAGCAACCATAAGTGGAATAGTAATCCCTTCAAATGAAGTTGATAAACGGTTAAAGTGCCTGATACAAATGTTCCTGTTTGGAGCAGAAAATTCAAATGAAGTTAAAGAGTGGTTACAGTGCCTGGTACAGTCTGAGCAGCAGGCATTTTAAAAGTGGCAACAGGAGCTGTTGCAGGAACAGCGTGAGCTGTTGGATCTCTAGAAGGGGCAGTAAGGGCACCAGCCAACAATTGGTGCCCTGAGGCATTGTTTGAACTGGTTCATGGAACTGTCATGGGGAATCCACGGAGTATACCTCCTCTAGACTTTTGGGCCCAAAAGGGAGCAGAGACCAAAAAAGGGGTGGTTACCCAAAAGGGGTGGTTGTCCAAAAGGGGTCAGAGTGCAAAAATGGGGTGGTTGCCCAACAGGGGGCAGAATCCAAAAAGGGGTGGTTTAACAAAAGGGGCAGAACATCAAAACAAGTTGCCACCAGTTATAATTGGTAACCAGACAGAGAGTGAACATGGACTAAACAGGGGAGTATACACAAAGTGGGAGTCCAAATCCCAAAGAGTGAACATGACTCCAGGGTATCTGTAATGAGATGAAGTAGTACAGTAATGAAGAGCCAAGTAGGAAGGAATAAAGGAATACAGGATAATTGTCCACTGTCTCCCTAAACAGGCTACAGAACCACCCTACGAACCAGTGGAGTTTAAACACCCTGATTTTAAGTGGTGTCCCCGCACCTCGGCAGCTGACCCTACAGACCATAACAATTTTCCTAGATTTGGAAATTCCCAAATAGCAGTGGACAAGGTCATAACACAAATACAAAAACATGGTATAAGTACATCTGAATAAAATATCAAGAGATATCAATATATCCTTTTCAATATTAATTTAAAACAAGCAGTTTTCCAGCCTAAAGGACCTCAAAAGTAGCAGATAGTTTGTGGAACCTTTTCAAAGTATATCAAGATTGTAGTTAATATTTCCAATGAGACACTTTACCACAACTTATCTGTTATGGTCCCTTTACACGCGGCCACAGGAAGGTAGAAACCGGCAGGCATCGGACACAATTGTGCCTGTTGCCTTGAAAAGACCATGATGTGGCAGCGTGTAAATCAGGACTTTCCTTCCTGTGTCTTCCCTGAAGGAAGGAAAGTCCTGAATTACACGCCGCCACATCGTGGTCTTTTCAAGGCAACAGACACAATTGTGTCCGATGCCTGCCGGTTTCTACCTTCCTGTGGCCGGTGTAAAGGAACCATTATAGGTTCTCTTTCTGGATGCAATGTTTTTCCTTAGTAGAACACCTCAACACGTTTCTCCCTTGTAATTGGGTTCATCAGGAGATATCAAAAATACAGGGGCTTATGACATCCACAGGTGAATACACCAGTCTAAAAAGTACAGTAAAGAAATAGAAAATCAATGCTGTTGATATGGAAATCTGTAAGGCACAAAATTATGCCGATAGTTAATATTCACCCTTATGTCAATAGGAATACCTAATCTCTGTAGTTTGATATTTTAAGTTTTTTTTTACCTGTCTAATAAAAGTTATACAGTTTTTTATAATTTAGTATATTGTTGTGAAAGTGGGAGTAGCCATGGAAGAAGTGAGGTCTGAAGCAGAGACCTCCTTGAGTGACTGGAGTGATGAGAAGTCATCTAATTCAGAGGATGGAGGAGCTGAGGTAATAAGACTCAAGAAGATAGTGGAAACCCATCTGAAGCTCAAAGGCTTGTGAAAATGTCATCCAGGTGCCTTGTACTCTGGTGAGGTGGGTCATTGAAAGAAATGGCGAAGCCATACAAGAAATGGTGGATAAGTCTAGTGTGGCAAAATTAAGCATTCCAGGTGATAACTGAGACAAGATACCTGAAGATGGAATGGTTTTGTTCTTCGCTGTTGAAACAGAGAAAGTCTTAGATATATACGGAAGCTTCTTGAATACCATGTGATTTTGTAGCTGAAATGTGAAAGACAATTGAGAAACAATGGATACAATGCACAAAAGGCAAAGACATCAAACCATTGAGATCATAAATTAAGTTATGAGTAAGCATGAGAAATTATACACAGAAAAAGTATTGAACAAATAAAGTGAGGTTCAAAAAGCCATGGAAATTCAAGACATGAACTTAAATTTAGCAGCAATCAGAAAGCAATCTTGCCACTTAATGAAAAAGAATATCAGCTGTTTCCTTTTGGCCCAATTAAAGGTGTCTCATTACCAATATGCCACACAAGAAACATCTCATGATGGGTAAAAGCAGTGAGCTGTCTCAAGAACTTTGCAACCTTATTGTTGCAAAACATACTGATAGCAATGGTTACAGAATAATTTGTGAACTACTGAAGGCTCCAGTGAGCACTGTATGGGCCATAATCCATAAGTGGAAAGAGCATAATTTTACCATAAACTCATCATGACTAAGTGCTCCATGCAGGATTTCAGACAGAGGAAAAAAACAAATTATCAGAAGAATTGTCCAAGAGCTATAGACCACCTGTGGTAAGCAACTGAAAGACCTGGATTCAACTGATGCAATTGTTTTGAAGAAAGAATAAGTAATGCACTCAACTACCATGGCCTGTATGCACACTCAATAATCCAAAAAACACAGCCAAGGAAACTCTCACTTGATTGCAAAAAAAGAAAAAAAGCTGCTGGAATGCCCCAGCCAATGACAATTCCTGAATCCAATAGAAAATTTAAGGAAGTAACTTAAGCTCAAAGTTCATAGAAGGAGCCCATGGATTCTTCAGGACTTGAACAGTGTTTGTGTGGAAGACCAAAATCACACCTTAACAATGCATATGACTAGTTTCTCCTTTCAGAAGTCGTCTTGAAGCTACTATCACCATCAACGGTAAGCTTGTTCAGTACTTTTTCTTTTTGTCAATTCTCTTTATTAGACATCACTAAATTTATGACATCTATGGTTTGGTTTCTTTGCCCGTGTGGATTGGATGAGTTGTTACAAAACATCTGAGGAGAAAATCTTGTTACTAGCACCTTTAGAAGTATACTAGCTGTACTACCCGGCTACGCCCGGGTTAATAAATAACTGCTATTAGCTATAACAAAATAGAATTTGAATATGTCATATTAATGACCTGTAGGAAAATAGAAGCTGAGCTGTGATTGGTTGCTATAGGCAGCCTAATAAATCTCCAGCCTACAGTAAACCACCCCCAAGCCGGGCAGTATATGTTACCTCAAACATGCACATAAAAAACAGCTCATGTGACTGACATCTGCCTTAATTCCCTATATGACACATGTGTTGCACATTGGCTGCTTTTAGTCAGATGTTTATTTTTGGAAATTAAAGATACCAGACGTATGAGGCGAGTTGTGTGAGGCGATTTGTGCACATCTGTGTCTGTCTATGTGGTGTGTGTGTCCCTGGGGTGTGTGTGTTCTTGGGGTGTGTGTGTGTCCCAGTGGTGTGCGTGTGTCCCTGTTGGGGGTCCCTGTGGTGTGTGTCCTTTTGGGGGGGAGGGGTGTCCCTGTTGTGTCTGTCCTTGTGGGGGAAGGGGTGTCTCTGTGGTGTGTGTCCATCCCTATGGGGCCTGTATGTTCCTGTGGGGTGTGTGTGTCTCTGTGTCCTGTGGGGTATGTATGCTTGTATGTCCCTGTGGTGTGTGTGTCCCTATAGGGTGTGTATGTGTGTGTCCCTGTGAGGGGGTGTCTGTGTGGTGTGTGTCTCTGTGTTGTGTGTGTCTCTTTGTGGTGTGTGTGTTTGTGTTTAGGTGCGTGGTGAGTATCCAATGTTGGGGCTCTACCTTAGCTGTTACTCTTTGTGTGCATGTGGTGTGTATACATGTCCCCGTGCGTGGTGAATATTCCATGTCAGGGCCCCACCTTAGTGACTATATGCTGGTATATGCTGTTAGCCTTTGGTGCTGGCATTAAGAACCTCTCATTCACAACTGTCAACTGGTAACTGTCACATTCTCTCCATTATGTGGATGGGGCCAAAATTGTTTGGTGAATTAGAACACACGGGGTTAAAATTTCACCTCACAACATAGCCTATGACGCTCTCGGGGTCCAGATGTGTGACTGTGCAAAATTTTGTGGCTGTAGCTGTGACGGTGTAGATAACAATCCCGGACATACATACATACACACACACACACACAACACAACACACACACATTCAGCTTTATATATTAGATTTACTTTAGAAAATTGGTGATGTGTTTAATATTTATTTCACCTGCTGTATACAGCTCTGGAAAAAATTAGAATGAGACCACTGTAAAATGTTTCAGTTTCTCTGATTTTTGTCTTTATAGTATTTTTTGAGTAAAAATGTACATTTTGTTTATTTTATAAACTGTCACAACATGTCTCCGAAATTCAAAGCTAATAATTTTGTATTTATTTGCAGCAAATGAGAAATTGTCAAAATAAGAAAAAGAAACAGTCCTTTCAGACCTTAAATAATGCAAAGAAAACAAGTTTTTATTCATATACAAACAACAATATTCATGTTTTAATTCAGGAATGTTCAGAAATCAATATTTGGTGGAAAAACCATGATTTTTAATTACAGCTTTCATGCGTCTTGTCATGCTTTCCACTGTCTTTTACACTGCTTTTCGGTGACCTTATTCCACTCTGGCACAAACATTTAAGCAGTTCTCTGTTTGATGGCTTGTGACTATCCATCTTCTTCTTGATTACAATGAGGTTCAGGTCTGAAGATTGGGTTGGACATACATGGTCTTATGTGGTGCTCTTCATCCACACATTGATTGACCTAGCTGTGCAGCATGGGGCATTGTCCTGCTGGAAAAAACAAGTCTTCAGAGTTGGGGAACATTAACTGAGCAGCAGGAAGCAAGTGTTTTTCAAGGATAACCTTATATGTGGCTTGATTCATTTCTCCTTCGGAAAGATTTACCTGCCCAATTCCAGCTTTGCTGAAGCATCCCCAGATCATTAGTGATCCTCCACCAAATATCACAGTGGGTGTAAGACGCTGTGGCTTGTACGCCTCTCCAGGTCTCCATCTATTAGACGACCAAGTGTTGGCCAAAGCTGAACATTAGACTCATTAGAGAAGATAACCTTGCTCCAGTCCTCTATGGTCCAATCCTTATGGTCTTTGGCAAACTTCAGCCTGGCTCTCCTTTGCTTTCATTGATGAAAGGCTTTTTCTAGACTTTCATGACTTGAGAAAGTCACAAGACATCAAATAATGAAGACTTGCTTAAATTTTTGTGCTAGGAGTGGCATACGGTCACCCAAAAGCAGTGTGAAAGACTACTGGAAAGCATGTCAAGACACATGAAAACTGTGATTAAAATTATGGTTATTCTACCAAATATTGATTTCTGAACTCTCCCTGAGTTAAAACATGAGTATTGTTGTTTCTAAATGAATACGAACTTGTTTTCTTTGCATTATTATATACCTATAAAGAGAAAAATAAGAGAAGCTGATTTTTTTTTATTTTTTCCGGAGCTGTATGTACTCTAGACTGGTGATGAGAGAACTTTAGTCGAACATGTTTGGCAACTTTGAATCCGGGGAAAATTTAGCATTGTTTACTCAGCCCCTCATAGTATAGAATAGTTTGATGGTACACTTAGCGCTACTCTTGCTGACTTATAGCTGGGATCTGAGTGCTATGATGCAGATCTTTAGGGCACCTGAGTTCACAGCTGACGCAGCTCTGCTGTGAACTGGGATGACCTTTCTCACAACACCCGGATTGCACATGGGTGTCAGAGTGAGCTTCCTATTCACTGTGAATAGACATGTGTCTGCTCACAGTGATGCAGCAGAGCTGAACATGTTCAGCGAGGGACAGACTTGGGGATTATTATTGGAGGGTTTTGTTTTGGATTATTAAAGATGGGATCCTGGGATGTCTTTGTGTTTTATTGCAATTAAAAGATTTCTTCTCTGTGTTGTGATTTTTTTAATGTTCACTAAAGATTCATAGTGAGCAGGTATAACATTAGCCCAACATTATAGATCTCGGGCTTAGTGCCAGCTGTCAATCCAAAGCTGGCATTAACCCCTTTATTACCCAGTGTGCCAACATCACCAGGGCCACTCACGGGAAAAGCCGAGTAAAGCGCCTGAAAATAGCGGTACAAAAAAATGCACCAATTTCAAGGGTGGCTGAAGGCTGCAGTTTTCAGCATGGGGGGCCCAGAACGCTTGGGCCTTAACACGTTAAGATCCTCAACCCCCAGTTGCCTGGGCTTTACCTTGGCTGGCAATCAAAAATAGAGTGAAGCCCACAAATTTTTTTATTATTTAAATAGCTAAAAAAAAAAAGGGTTTCTCTTTATTTTGATTTCCAGCCAAAGTACAGCCAGGCAGCAGGGGGTGGCAGCCCATAGCTGTCCGCTTTATCTGCGCTGAAAATCAAACATACAACGAAGTCCTACATAATTTTTTTTAATTATTTAATTTTACAGTACTGTGATGTCAGTCAATGTGTTAGGGGCCCAACAGCCAATCACAGATGCTGTCTCAGAGAACAAGCGTCTGTGATTGGCTGTTGGAGTAGCCTTAAAATAGCAAATACATTCTAGCATCTACCCTGCTCTGGAGATGCTAAAATGTATGGGCTATTTTCAGGTTGCTCCAACTGCTAATCACACTGTGCCCATTCTCTGTGGCATAATCTGAGATTGGCTGTTGGGCCCCTCTGCAGTGAATATCCAAAAAGTTAATGAGTGGCCCCAGACGTATAAGCAGCGGGAGGCAGGTAAGTACCATGAACCTGTTAAAACAGTATCTGCTTTCTTTCAACAGCTCCCCTGCCCTATCTCATAATTTTATAGTCCAAGTTTAGGGTTCAAACTCAAGTTTGAGCCATGTTAGGCCACTGAACTCGGGACTGTAAAAAAAGTTCAGTCGGGTCTACCGAACCCGAACATAGGCAGGTTCGCCTATCACTATTCCAAACATTACATTAAAAACACTCCCTTCTAAAACCCTTTTCTATCAAACCTCTGAGCAGTACCAAAGTAATTAATTCAATAATTTCTTTATTTGTAGAATCAATAAAATGTAGCAGTTCTCCAGTGCAATATCCAATTTATTACATATACAAAAATAATTTTACAGATGAATAACATAACATATAGTTATTGGCAAACTTTTAGGCTGGGTTCCCACAATTAATTTGTGCTGCAGATTTTTGTCATCAAAAATCCACACCTTGTCTCAAAAAAAATGACCAAACACCTTGGTACGTTTCTACATGCAGATTTTGCTAATTTTTTTTTAACTATTACACACTGAAATGACTATGAATAAAGCAAAATAAAAAAGTTTTGTGATGTAATTTCCTGGTACAACCCCCTTCTCCATTCTCCAATCAATCAAACATACATGGAGAGCCCTATTTTTTTTTTTTTTTAATAAATCATTTTAAAAAAATTAACGTGGGCTCCATTCTATTGTTGATTTTGTGGCCAGGGTAAAACTAGTCAGTTGTGGGCTGGGATTCTCAGCATAGTGAGGCCCATACTTTCTGCCCCCCCCACCCCCCGTGCTAAAAATCACAGCCTGCAGCTGCCCCAGAAAATGGTGCATTCATTAGAAGTGTAATGTTTTGGCACTATAACCTGCTCTTCCAGCTGCCTGATGCCAGTGGAAAACTGGGTATTAACGATTTAATGATAGCAGAGTATTGCCAGCTGCTACAACTCACAAGATTCATAATGTCAGGCCAATGTTAGACCAAAAACATGCAGTAAAATAATTTATTTGTAAAAAAAAAATACAGACAACCCTGTTTCCTTTCTGTATTACCCCCAAACAAACCCTCTGATAATAATCCACAGAGAGGTCCCTTGACAATCTGTAGTGCTGCTACAACCCTGTGAGTAGACACATTTCAATTCACCAGGAGTAGCATGCTCATACTGACACCAGGCTGTGATTGGGGTGCCATGAGGTGGTTTATCTGAGGTCAAAGTTGAGCTGTAGAAGTTCTGTCCTTAGATGAAACCAACTCTGACATTACCCTGATCACAGAATTCAGATAGAACATGCGGTTCTATAGTAGAGCGCAGGGATAATACGGGATACTTTAATCTTAATCTCCGTAACTTTATTAATAAAAAGCTCCAGACCACAACGCGTTTCGACGTACAGACGTCTTCCTCAAGCGGATGAGGAGCTATTAATAACAGACCATTATATACTTCCTCCAACCAATCAACCATCAGTGCAGCCTCCCTGACAGCTGAAAGGTGGGAGGTTTCACAGTTTTAAGATAATTTAAACAAAGATTAAAAACCATCAGTTACATAACCAATAAAACGAATAAGCATAATAATAAGCATAATAATATGATGAATTTTTCTGTTGAAATAAATGATCATTTTGAACCCATAATCACAATTCCAGAATCTCTATATTCTTCAGCTTAAAAACAATAAAATAATTCTACTAGCCCCAGTTATCTTATTTCTTCATTACACTACTTTTCCAGGAGTTGATTACTTATTTAAAATTTTCTTATCCTTACAAGTCAAGATTGTGCATACAATCAATTAAATATAAATTCTAGTGTTTATTACGGCTTCACAGGGCTATTTTAGTAATCCCACTAATTATAATAAAAGATCCTTTCCAGGTCAGTCTTATAATCATGTCAATAATCAGATATTTCCAATAATAATCCATAGATGTTGATGATTATTTATCTCAGGCAATTCTTTCAATTAATTATTTATAACCACACACTAAATTAACAGTAGCACCTAAACTCTATCACCATTGCTCCTCTCACTACCGATCCACTCATTACTCTATATTTAGTGTTTTTGTTTTTGTTTTTTTTTATATAAGGATACCTCTACTTCATCGGTTTTTCTATTGTTAAATTGAGGCCTTCAGGTGTTATTTGTACCCAATTTATAAATCCAGAACGATTCTCTCTTACAGAGAGCTGCCATTCTGTTATGTATCCCTTCTTCGATCTGGTCAATTATTATTAATTTCAAACTAGTGGGGTCCTTGTCATGCACCTGTGTGTAGTGACAGGAAACACTATGTGCCATGAAGCCTTTTTTAATATTGGCTCTGTGTTTGTTGAGCCTAGCTTGCATACTCTGTATTGTACTGCCTACATATTGCTGTCCGCAAGGACATTCTATGAGATATACTACAAAACTTGATCTACAGTACAACGATTTGTTTTATAGTAAAAATCTGATTAGTTGTGTTAGATTTAAATGTTTTATCACCCTGACCTATGCTTTTACAGCATTTACACCTTATAGAGCCACTTTTGGAACTACCTGGCTCTCTCTGTAAGCCCTGTCTATTACATGCTTCTACTGATTCTACTTTTCTCAATTTACTTGGTGCCACTATAGTCTGCAGGTTTCTACCCTTCCTGAAAATTATTACTGGCTTCTTAGTTATGCACTTAGATAATACCGGATCTTCTTTTAGGATGAACCAGTATTTTTTTAATATTCCATAAATGTTCTTATGTGATTGGCTCTATGTTGTTATAAGGTTATTGCTGTATTCTTTTTCTTTAGTATTTCCTTTCATTCTGGGACTTCTTTTATCCTTCTGATGATCCTCTATTTTCCTAATGCAATCATCTTGTGTTAATTCTTTGCATTTTTTATATGCATCAGCCAGTAGCACTTTTGGATATCCCTTTTCTTTAAAACGTTTATTTAAAATTGCTGCCTCTTTTTTATATTAATTATTCAGGGTACAGTTCTTTCTAATTCGCCAATGTTGGCCATATAGGAATTTTTTTGATCCATTTAGGGAGGTGTCCACATTTATAGCTAAGATAGCTATTGACATCCACTTTTTTAAAATGGGTAGATGTACTCATCTTTCCTTGTTCATCTATACTAATCAGAAGATCTAAAAATTGAATGGCTGAGCATGATGTATTCGCTGTAAATTTAAGACCCCAGTTATTTTTATTCAGGTTCTCTGTAAAAACTCGAGCCTCCTCCTCAGTCCCTCTCCATATTATAAATAGATCGTCTATAAATCTTCTATAGAATAAGATTTGCTTTTTATAAAGCGGGGACTCAAGTATAGCCATTTTTTCAAAAGCCCCCATGTAAAGACCTGCATAACTGGGGGCGAAACGAGCCCCCATTGCACAACCCTTTATCTGCTTATATGTTGATTCTTCAAATGTAAAAATGTTATTCATAAGAACAAATGTTATACCCTTCAATAGGAAACCTCTTTGTTTATCCTTCATCTCCAAATTTTAATTTAGGAACTGTTCTACTATTGTTATCCCTAAATTGTGGGGGATATTAGAGTACAGGGCGCTCACATCTAGCGTCAAGAGTATACAACCTGGTATATTAGGGATTCTCTTTATTTGCCCTATTAATTGGGATGAGTCTCTCAAATATGAGTCCAGCTTTAAATTATACTTCTGCAAAAATAAATCAATATAGTGCGATAAATTACTCGTTAATGAATTCACTCCAGAAATGATAGGGCGACCCGGAGGGTCAATTGAGTTCTTGTGTAGCTTAGGTAGAAAGTAAAAGTGTGACTTCTCAAATCTCTTTATATTCAAAAACTGATATTCTCAAATCTCTTTATATTCAAAAACTGATATTAAATCACAATCTAGTGATAAAAAGAGCTGATAAAGGTGGAGGAACGGTCATAATGAGTAGGGAATGGTATTGTAAAAAAGGGAACAACATGTTGGCAGATGAAGAATACTATGAAAAACTACTGACAGATCCGATGAACACCGTCTTTCAGGAGTATGAGAAGATAATTAAAAAGGCCAAGACAGAGGGTGTTTTGAACAAAAAAGAATATCAGTTTTTGAATATAAAGAGATTTGAGAAGTCACACTTTTACTTTCTACCTAAGCTACACAAGAACTCAATTGACCCTCCGGGTCGCCCTATCATTTCTGGAGTGAATTCATTAACGAGTCATTTATCGCACTATATTGATTTATTTTTGCAGAAGTATAATTTAAAGCTGGACTCATATTTGAGACACTCATTCCAATTAATAGGGCAAATAAAGAGAATCCCTAATATACCAGGTTGTATACTCTTGACGCTAGATGTGAGTGCCCTGTACTCTAATATCCCCCACAATTTAGGGATAACAATAGTAGAACAGTTCCTAAATGAAGATTTGGAGATGAAGGATAAACAAAGAGGTTTCCTATTGGAGGGTATAAGATTTGTTCTTATGAATAACATTTTCACATTTGAAGAATCAATATATAAGCAGATAAAGGGTTGTGCAATGGGGGCTCGTTTCGCCCCCAGTTATGCAGGTCTTTACATGGGGGCTTTTGAAAAAATGGCTATACTTGAGTCCCCGCTTTATAAAAAGGAAATCTTATTCTATAGAAGATTTATAAACGATCTATTTATAATATGGAGAGGGACTGAGGAGGAGGCTCGAGTTTTTACAGAGAACCTGAATAAAAATAACTGGGGTCTTAAATTTACAGCGAATACTTCATGCTCAGCCATTCAATTTTTAGATCTTCTGATTAGTATAGATGAACAAGGAAAGATGAGTACATCTACCCATTTTAAAAAAGTGGATGTCAATAGCTATCTTAGCTATAAAAGTGGACACCTCCCTAAATGGATCAAAAAAATCCCATATGGCCAACATTGGCGAATTAGAAAGATCTGTACCCTGAATAATGAATATAAAAAAGAGGCAGCAATTTTAAATAAACGTTTTAAAGAAAAGGGATATCCAAAAGGGCTACTGGCTGATGCATATAAAAAATGCAAAGAATTAACACAAGATGATTGCATTAGGAAAATAGAGGATCATCAGAAGGATAAAAGAAGTCCCGGAATGAAAGGAAATACTAAAGAAAAAGAATACAGCAATAACCTTATAACAACATAGAGCCAATCACATAAGAACATTTATGGAATATTAAAAAAATACTGGTTCATCCTAAAAGAAGATCCGGTATTATCTAAGTGCATAACTGAGAAGCCAGTAATAATTTTCAGGATGGGTAGAAACCTGCAGACTATAGTAGCACCAAGTAAATTGAGAAAAGTAGAATCAGTAGAAGCATGTAATAGACAGGGCTTACAGAGAGAGCCAGGTAGTTCCAAATGTGGCTCTATAAGGTGTAAATGCTGTAAAAGCATAGGTCAGGGTGATAAAACATTTAAATCTAACACAACTAATCAGATTTTTACTATAAAACAATCGTTGTACTGTAGATCAAGTTTTGTAGTATATCTCATAGAATGTCCTTGCGGACAGCAATATGTAGGCAGGACAATACAGAGTATGCAAGCTAGGCTCAACAAACACAGAGCCAATATTAAAAAAGGCTTCATGGCACATAGTGTTTCCTGTCACTACACACAGGTGCATGACAAGGACCCCACTAGTTTGAAATTAATAATAATTGACCAGATCGAAGAAGGGATACATAACAGAATGGCAGCTCTCTGTAAGAGAGAATCGTTCTGGATTTATAAATTGGGTACAAATAACACCTGAAGGCCTCAATTTAACAATAGAAAAACCGATGAAGTAGAGGTATCCTTATATAAAAACAAAAACAAAACACTAAATATAGAGTAATGAGTGGATCGGTAGTGAGAGGAGCAATGGTGATAGAGTTTAGGTGCTACTGTTAATTTAGTGTGTGGTTATAAATAATTAAATGAAAGAATTGCCTGAGATAAATAATCATCAACATCTTTAAAGGTTAGTTTATTCTTAATACAACCACTTTTAAGGCAGGAGAGATCCACAGGTGGCGCAACACTATTTTTTTCTTTTTAATTACCCTGATCACAGCTTGCAAGGAGTTTCTCCAGTGGTTGTCGTGGTGACCGGACCTTGCTGTGGATTATCGTGCTGTGGATTACCATTAGAGGGTGTTTTGGGTGCAATAAAGAGGGGAAAATGGGATGTCTGTGCATTTTTTTCCACATAAAAGATTTTTCTCTGTGCTGTGTTATTTTACTATTTACTAATTCATAATGACCGGGTCTAACATTGGCCTGACATTATAAATCTTGTGCTTGGTGTCAGCTGGCAATAATCAGCTGACATTAACCCCTTATTACCCAGTCTGCCAATGGCACTAGCGCAGCTTGAAGAACGGGGTATAGTGCTTCTCATGAACTCCCCATTTTCTGGGGTGGTTGCGGGCTGCAAATTTTAGTGTGGGGGCTCAAAAAGCATAGGCATCACCACACTGAGAATCCCACCTACCTAGTTTTACCTTGGCTGGCAATCAAAAATAGAGTGGAGCCCATGTAATCTTCCTTTCACTATTTATTAAAATAATGAAAAAAATAGGTCTCCCTGTATTTTTCATTGCCAGACAAGGTATAATAACTCATCTGGGGGTGGTAGCTCATACCTGCCTGCTTTACCTTTGCTGGTTAGCAAAAATACAGTGAAGCCCGAAACCATTTAAAAAAAATGTTTAATAAACAAAAAAAATCATCAAAAAATAATTTGTATTACACATATACACGTACATAAGTAGTTGAATCAGCTTGGGAACATTGATCCTCATCTAATAGTACCAGAACATTGCTGCACTAAACTCTGCACAATACTATACACTCACAGAACTTTCCTGCACTGCTCTCTCCTGCACTGTATCTAAAATTGCAGCATTTCATTTTCCTGTTGTAGTGACATCACATACTGCATTTTTTGTAGCAAAAAAAGCACCAAATAAGCGAACAATACGCAACACGAATGCACTGTGTGAACACAGCTGTTTATTTGCTACACATTTTGATGTAACATTGAGGTCTATGGGCAGGGGTGTATCTAGAATAGGTGCAGGGGTTGCAATCGCACATGGGCCCTGGAGTCTTGGGGGCTCCAAAAGTCCTTTCAACCTATAGCAAAAGACTGATGCTATAAAAGATTTGCTATATTTGAGGGCCCCATTGAAACTTTGGCATTGGGGCCCATGAACTTCAAGTTATGGCACTTTCTATGGATGAAAAACACTGAAAATTTACAGCAGTAATAAACATGCTGCAGGTTTTCCCACAGCCAATTTCACAGTTTCTGCTGCAAAACAAAATGCAGCATGGGCGCAACACTTCACATTTCCCATAGAATTTGCTGGGACATTGGAGTGCTATGGATTTTACACATGCAAAAACATGGTAAAAATACAGCAAAATCTGAGGCAAAAACACACCATTGGAAAAAGACCTTATAGGTTCTACAGTTAAACTATTACGAAATTACAACACCTGTATAAAACATGGATCCAAATAGACAGGGAAGCCTTGGCCAGGTCAAATTCTTGCAGTTTGCTTGACAGTATGTGCATATGTCTGCTTTATGATATACCTTATGTCTATCATTTGTATGCCAAAACCAAATAAATATATCTGGACCCTTGCCAGTCCTAAAGCAGAATTTAGTTGTTGAATCAGGCACTGTGGGAGGCTACATGATGATGTTAGTGTCAATACTTTCACGTTAGAGAAATGGCATTCATTTTACACTTACAAATAGACCTTGTTATATTCCCTTTGTGAACAATGCTTGAATTTATCTAAGATGCCTTTACAGGTCATTAGGCATTCACAAATGACACTTACATGTGCTGTAACACTGGCCTACATAACACTTCTATCTTCTTTGAAGCGAGTCTAAACTTGAGAAATACACATGCTTGGTCAAAGCCATTGAAAGGCATGCATTGCTGATCCTTTGAATGTTACACTTATCTGTCATGTTCTGATGCTTCTTTTATAAAGGAAAATGCATAGTCACAAAATTCCTTATAAAGCTGCTAAATAGCATCCATTTTTGTCAGCAAGATTGCATGGTTTGCAAGATTATGCACCATTTAAAATGTCTAGAGTTCAAAACCCATATAGCACATTTTAAACAGATCTCAAGCAATTATCATACTTCAATCCCAACATTTTCATACTTTCCATACTTAGAATTTGAAGCATGTCTAGTGTGGATGAGTTTAATAACAAATGTAAAGCTCTGTATTTCTCATTCACATGTGAATTATCCTGTTCTGTTATTGTGTTGAGAGAAAATAAGCTGTAGCGGATGGCATACTATATGTTAAGAATATTCTGCAATGGCACAGTTAGAAATGAGACAGCTCTACGTTTAGATGGTTTTACATTTTATTAAAATGGTCCAACATTTTCTTATGATTTATTTTCTAATATACTGTACAATGAGTAAAAAGTGTGTCGTTATATAAAGAATCTAAACTCTTTATACAGCGGATAACCAATAAAACAATTTGTCTAGGCCTACAGCTAGGAGGCACTCATTGCGTACAGGTTAGTATAGTTCCTATTAAATTCAATTTGGACTTTTATGAATCCCTTTGCTATGGGCTTCTCCTGGTGAATTTTACAGGCAGCAAATATTTAAAGAAGCAGTCAGATCATGTTAACCAGATATATGTCCCCCAATATAAATAAATCAGCTTATATTAACTTATTTAGTTGCTACTTTGTATTTGAACATTCAGAGATCCCTTCTCATTTGTTGGGTTCTGTGACTTAATAGAAACACCATTAACTTTATGTTCTCTGAAGCGGAAGTGGAGATCTCCGGCTGAGCTATCAGACCTTTCTGTGTGAAGAAATAGCATGGCATATAATAGTGAAGTGCTCTGTGGAGAAAAGAAGTAAAGAGGAGGCTAAACTGCAAGAAATTATGTACACATATGCACAAGAAGTGTTTAGTGTGAGCAAAAGTATATCACAAAAGTGAAAACACCCCTCACATTTTTGTAAATATTTATTTATATCTTTTCATGGAACAACACTTAAGATTATTATTATTATTATTATTAATTTATAGAGCACCATTGATTCCATGGTGCTGTACATGAGAAAGGGTTACATACAAACAAGTTAAAAATACCATGAGCAAACTAACAGTGACAGACTGATACAGAGGGGAGAGAGGACCCTGCCCTTGTGGGCTTACATTCTACAGGGCAGTGGCAAGGGAGACAGTAGGTTGGGTCTGCTCTGGTGGTGGTGAAGAGCCTGGTACAATGGTTGTGAAGCGCCAGGTCCATGGTGGTACAACACAAGGTGGAGCGCCGGGTCCAGTGGTGATGAGGCGGCACTGTGGTCATTGCAGGTTGTACGCTGTTCTGAAGAGATGTGATTTCAGGTTCCACTTGAAGGTACAGAGTGTAGGGGACATTTTGGGGTGCAGAATTCCAGAGAATGGGGGCTGCTCGGGTGAAGTCTTGAAGGCCGTTAGATGAGGAACATACAAATGTGGAGGAAAGAAGGAGGTCTTGGGAGGATCGAAGATTACGAGTTGAATGATACTGGGAGATTAGTTCAGAGATATATGCGGGGGTAACAGATTGTGGACGGTTTTGTAAGTCAATGTTAGTAGTTTGCATTGGATACGCTGGGGAATTGGGAGCCAGTGGAGGGATTTGCAGAGGGGAGAAGTGGAGGAATAGCGAGGAGAGAGGTGGATTAGTCAGGCAGCAGAGTTAAGGACAGATTGGAGAGGTGCAAGAGTGTTAGCAGGGAGGCTACAGAGGAGATTTCAGTAGTCGAGACGGGAGATGATGAGGGCATGCACTAATAGTTTAGCAGATTTAGGGTTGAGCAAGTGACGGATTCTGGAAATATTTTTGAGTTGGAGGTGGCAGGAGGTGCCAAGGGCTTAGATGTGCAGTTTAAAGGACAAGGTAGAGTCAAGGGTTACTCCGAGGCAGCAGACTTCAGGTACAGGGCAAAGTGTGATGTAATTTATTGTGATAGATAGGTCTGGTAAGGAAGGTGTGTGAGATGGAGGAAAGATGATGAGTTCGGTTTTGTCTATATTGAGTTTTAGGAATCGAGAGGAGAAGAAGGAGGATGGTTGATAGACACTCTGGGATTTTGGACAGCAGAGAGGTGACGTCTGGGCCAGAGAGGTAGATCTGAGTGTCATCAGCGTACAGGTGATGCTGGAAACCATGGGACTTTATGAGTTGTCCCAGACCAAGAGTATAGATTGAAAAGAGGAGGGGCCCCAGGACAGAGCCTTGAGGGACCACAACAGTGAAAGAATGGGGCGAGGAGGTAGTGTGGGAGTGGGAGACACTAAATGTGCGGTTGGAAAGGTAGGAGGAGATCCGGAAGAGGGAAAGGTCAGTGATACCAATGGAAGATCTGTAATAAGAGGCAGTGGTCAACTGTGTCGAATGCAAAGGACAGGTCTAGAAGGAGGAGAATGGAGAACTGTCATTTAGCTTTGACCGCTAGTAAGTCGTTAGTAATTTTGGTCATTGCGGTTTCAGTGGAGTGGTGGGGGCGGAAGCCGGATTGAAGGTTGTCATAGAGAGAGTTGGATGAGAGGTGGGATGAGAGTACAGTGTGGACATGCTTTTCGAGAAGTTTGGAAGCAAACGTGAGCAGGGATATGTGCCGGTAGCTGGATGTAGAAGTGGGGTCAAGGGATGACTTGTTTAAGATAGCTGTAATTGTTGCATGTTTAAAAGCAGAAGGTTAGTGATAGTTTGAAGAGGTGGTTAGGGCTGGGATAAGTGTTGTGGTGAGGTTGGGGAGGAGGTGGGATGGGATGGGGTCCAGTGCACAAGTGGTGAGGTGCGAACTGGAGAGGAGGTGTGCAAATTCTCCTTCGGTGATGGAAGGGTGGAGTGTTAGTGGGGGAGGAGAGTGGTCTAGTATACATGGGGGTTGCGGTGGTTGGGTAGCTAAGACTTGTCTGATCTGGTTGATCTTGTTGGTGAAGTATGTTGCAAAGTCTTCTGCCGAGATACAAGAAGTAGAAGGGGGCAGAGGGGGGCAGAAGAGGGAGTTGAATGTGTTGAATAACTGCCTGGATTTGTGGGACAAAAAGGATATGAGGCAAATGAAGTAATTCTGTTTAATGGTGGTGAGTGCTGACTTGAAATTGAGAAGTGCTTGTTTGATAGCTGTGTAGTCTTCCTGTGAGTGTGTTTTCTTCCAGCGCCGCTCTGCAACCCTAGATGCTCACCACAGGTATGACAATTTGATACAGGGTAGTCAGTGTACAGCTTGTATAACAGTGTAAATTTGGTGATTCATCTAAATAACTCAAAACACAGCTAAACTGCTGGCAACAAAAGTGAGTACACCCCTAAGTGAAAATGACCAATTTGTGCAAAGTGCATAAATATTTTATATGACCACCATTATTTTCAAGAACTGCCTTAACTCTCTTGGTCTTGGAGTTCACTAAAGCTTTACAGGTTGCCATTACAACACAGAGTTGGTGGGTGTTAGAGAACTTGTATTCCTCAACTTTCCATTTGAGGAAGCCCCACAGATGATCAATAGGGTTTAGATCTATCTCCTCTACCATCCATTTATTTAGCAAGGCAGTGGTCACCTTGGAGGTGTGTTTGGGATTATTATTGTGGAGCCCCTCGGGACGGGGCACTCGGTGCCGGACTGGGTGCTGCTGGGGGATGTCACGGCGGTCCTGATCCGGACCGTGTCCCGGGCCCGCACAATAAATTGGGGGGTTATTTACAGGGGATTTGTCACTCGTGACGCCACCCACTATATGCGGCCAGTAATGGGGCCGCCGCTGCTGCAGAACCTCCGGGGATGATGGGTTAGCAGCTTGGATGGAATAGTTCCTGTGGGCAGAACTGGGTTCCCCGGGGCAGTGGTAGAGGTAGTTAAAGTCTGTGAGGATGTTATTGATGCTGCAGGAGAGTAGGGGTAACAGTAGAGATGATAAGAGTAGAGGCAATGGCAGCCTATGAGAGCAAGTGGGGCTTCAGCATAAGGATGACACACACACTCACAGTTTCTGTTGTTCTTCAAGTCTTTACTGGCAGATGTTATTATACAGTATTGTCCACGGAGTCTGTACCAGGTTGCTCTCACCCTGACCGGGTCCTTGGCTTCCTACTTAAACGCTGTGTGTGGCCCTGCTGCTGCTTGTAGCTATACTGCCGGCCCTGTCTCTGCTCACAGGTACCAATATGCTGGGCAACTTGAGTCCTCTGTGTCACTGACTCCTTCGTGTTGCTTTGCTATGGTGTGGTGAAGATGGTGGACCTTCACTATGCCGGTGTTTACTGTCCTGTCTGTCTCAGGCACAGCCTCGGATCCGGTATCCGTCTTAAGCGCCTCCCCGGGATCAAGCTTTTAGGGTAACTCTTTATCCCGGGTATGTTCCTCTGTTAATCTGTCTCCTTTCCTCAGACCTCTCAGGACCTCCACTGACACTTGGCTCTGCTCCTGCTCCAGACTAGACTAAACTGCAGACTGAC
The DNA here is from genome assembly GCA_033576535.1 of Allobates femoralis. Taxonomy (NCBI): domain Eukaryota; kingdom Metazoa; phylum Chordata; class Amphibia; order Anura; family Aromobatidae; genus Allobates; species Allobates femoralis. The sequence goes on from JARQOC010000005.1 coordinate 311,976,560, forward strand.
TAACTGTCATTTCTTGTTTTTGTGGTAAACAACTTAGCTCCTCCCACTAGTGCAGGTGCCAGCTAAACTCCTCCCACTTTCTAGTGTAGTGTTGTGTGGGGATTGAACCTGTGTTGTTTCTGTGGCATATTAACCCTTGGGGTGCCACATTATCATGTTGAAATGCTGGGCTGCAAACTAGAGAGGGTATCATTTCAGCATGTCACAGTATGTTAGTATTCATAGTTCACTCAATAGCTGTAGCTCCCAACAGCCAGCAGCACTTATGCAGCTCCAAACCATGGCACTCCTACCACCATGCTTGACTGTAGACAACACACACTTGTCTTTTTACTCCTCCCTTGGTTGCAGATACACACGCTTGACACAATGTGAAGCACATAAGTTTATTTTGGTTTCACCAGTTTACAGGACATGGTTCTAGTAATCGATGACCTTAGTCTACTTGTCTTCAGCAAACGGTTTGTGAGCTTTCTTGTGCATCAACTTTAGGAGCAACTTCCTTCTGAAATGACAGTCATGTAGACCAAATTGACACAGTTTTGGCATATGGTCTGAGTACTGACAGGCTGAAACTCTATCCCTTTAATCTTTCCAGCAATGAAGGCAGCACTCATACTTCTGTTTTGAAAAGTCAACCTCTCAATATGATGCTGAGCTTGTGCACTCAACTTCTTTGGTCAACCATGGCAAGGCCTGTTCTGAGTGAAACCTGTCTTGTTAAACTGTTGTATGGGTCTTATTTACCCTCTTATACAAGTTGTGCAATGAATACTTTACATTGTATCAAAGTGTGATATCTTCAGTGTTATCCCATGAAAATAAAAACTAAAATATTTACAAAAGTGTAAATTGTGTACTCACTTTTGTGATATACTGTAAGTAGGATTGTAGAGATGGAATTTTTTTCTCATAGAAGATGGCATATCACTACAATATGCAATAACTCACTAATTATTTTGGATCTGAACAAGAGAATCTCTCACATTTCTATATAACAAAACAGCTCCTATCTCTCAGGCGTTTTCTCTATACATGGTCAATGTTGACTGCCATTAAAAAAAATTAGCCACATTCAAATGAAAGAATTTGTAGGTATGACACATCAATAAATAAGAAGTGGCAATATACAATATAAAATCTTTACAAATAGATTATCTTGGTGTTAGTAAAATAGGTGTCTGGTAGAGATGAATGAAGCAAGCAAAATTGAAATTTTCCTGCTTCCATGATTTTTCCTGGGAAATTTGATGATCAGAGAAGATATTCTCTGTTATTATGCTGTCAATATAGTCACCATACCACTTACTTCTCCATCCCTTCCGCTCTGCTCATGCTACATCGTCTGATCCTCCACCAGGCACTGAAATGATCAGGCCTCTCATGCTTATCTGTGACTTCTGGTTTTTGAAAGTCAGGATTTCCAGTTTTGATGACGTCCAGGAATGATCTACATTGTAGCACAGAAGGTCACAGCGTCATGACATCACACCATGGTCCGTGACCTCTGTGCACATGCACAGAACCCACCAGGGCAAATATAAAAACCAAATATCCAGACTTAGTGTGAGACGCCACAGGATTTCAGCATGAACGGCAGGTGTTCAGAAGATGCAGAGGAGACCAGACAGGTCCTAATAAGTCCAAGAAAAAGACCAGAGATTGTGCTTTAGTGATCAGCGCTGCCGTCCCACTGTATCCAAACAAATGCCAGGGAAGCCAAGAATACGCAAGCTGCTTCTTTATTTCATCAGTATGTCCATCCAACGCGTTTCCGTACAGACCTTGTACCTTCCTCGGAGATATGAGGTCTGTACCGAAACGCATTGGATGGAAATACTGATGGAATAATGTAGCAGCTTACATAGTCTTGGCTTCCCTGGCATTTGTTCGGGTACGGTGGGACGGCAGCGCGGATAACTAAAGCACAATCTCTCGTCTTTTTCTTGGAAACATCACCACTGTTACGTGTGTGTGCAGATTTAGCAGCAGCTGTCTGAGCTAATTAACCAGTTGTGGGGAAACACAACTGGATCAGTTGAGCACATACACCTATGACGGTACTACCTTATCCGTAAAACGATAAGATCCATTTGCGCCTCTTTGTCTCCCCGTTTTTCTTTGTATAGGTCCTAATGAGTAGCAGAGGGGTTGGAAAGGTAAGCAGTTAGCGGAGTAGAAGGATTTTAATTTTTTTAAAGTGACCTAACCATCAGGTTTTGGGACTATAAAGTGAAGCCAGTGCCTTACAGACTCTGGATACTGAGTGCAATCATACCTTTACTTCAATGATTAAATGTATGATTGCTGAAAAAACGGTTACCAAACAACGGGAAATCTGTGCAGCACAATTGCATAAATAGAGCACAGCATCACTATATAGGGTTGGGCTTCTTTGTATTACTCCCCTCTTTGCTCTAAGCCAACCCTCTCCCCCCTCCCTGTCACTATATACCGAGGCACATTAGGTCTGACATTGCGATCACAGACAGCCAGAGAAGATTCAGTGAGAACTAGAAGCTAGAGACACAGGAGGGAGTGAGTGATGATCTGGGCACATAGGATACCTGACATTATGCCTGGATATATAGTGAATGGGAGGGAGGGAGAGGGGAGGGTTCGGCTTTGAGCAAACAGGGCAGTAATATAAAGAAACCCAGCAAATCTTATGCTCATTTTCTGAACAGTTTTTCTGATGTTTGATAAGTTTTCTCTGCACTCATACATGTAATCATTAAAGTAAAGGAATGATTGCACTTAGTATCTCAGAGCCTGTAAGGCACTGGCTTCAATTTTTATAGCCCTTAAACTTGCTGGTTGGTTCCCTTTAACATGTGGATGGCTCTATATGGTCTCAAAAAATGGTGGCCATCAGATGCAATTTTGTTGTATCTGTTCTAAAGAAAATTACAAAAAAATCTGCATTTTGTAAAATTTGAGTAGAATTCAATTCCATTTACCCATTTCTGCGCTTAAAATTTTTATTTTGGCTTTTTTACTTTTCCTCCTCATCTTCCAAAAGACAAGGATTTTTTGTTGTCAGCATGAGACCATTCACTTTACACTGAAAAATGGGAAATAAAATCTGTGTGAGGTGAAAAAGTAAAAAAAAATTCAGTTCCACCATTATTTTGATGGCATTAACTATGTGGCAAAAGAAAGAGGAATGGTCAGTTTTCATCACACTGTTAATACATTTATATACATTTTATTTAATATTTCACTTCCTTAAAAAAAATCTTTAAGCTGTGAGTTTTTTTTTTTTCTAGGGAGAGCTATACTTTTTATTCATAACATTTTAGGTGCACACAACCCCTTGATGGCTTTTTTTCTCTTTGTAGAAGCAAGGTGAACAGAAAATAGCAATTTGGGCTTTTTGAACATGTGGTGTATTGACTTTTAAGGACATGGCAAGACGAAATATGCTTAATTTTTATGTATTTTAAGAAAAATTTTAACTCTTTTTTTTTTTTTTTTTTTTACATATTTTGATCCTCCTAAAGAATTTTAACCTGTGGTAATGTTATTATTGTATATTACAAAGTCAGTGGCGGATTATGATGAGGTCAATCTGGGCAGTAGCCTGGGTCCCAGTGCTGTGGGGGGGCCCAGCAGCCCAGGGTAAAATTGCCTTATTATAATCCGCCATTGACTGGCTCATCCGCACCACACTCTGCACCGCTGCTACCGGCAATACTGCCCCACCCTCTTCCTCCCACATGTCATGATCTAGACGTGTGGAAGGATGCTGCTAAAAGAAAGCGGGTGCTGGAGGAGACACACGCGACCTGCCTACCTCAGTGCCAAAGAGGAGCAGAGCAGCTCATTCTGCCACCGACCTGGCAGTGACAGTGAGTGATATGTTGTCCTGCTCCTGCTGCTGTGTTGTGCTGTGTGTACCAGACCTCTTGCTGGCTGCTGCAAAGCCTGTATGGACAGTGTAAAGGAAAATAAATTATTTAACAATAAAATTAAAGGATTTGTTGTTCTTAAATTAATCACAGGTAAGGGAGAGTATGGGAGAGAAAATGGACAGAGGACTGTCTGTCTGCACTAAAACTACATGGGGCAAATTTGCCCCATGTAAACTGTGCCCAACCATCTTGGTTAACATAAATAGACACATATGAAATGCCTCTACATGCTGTGTGTGCTGTGTGGGTATTTTCCTTGAATCTTGTATGTATGGAGTCCATACCTACATATATGATTCAAGCAAAATGTCCAGATAGAGGGGCACACACAGCAGGTAGAGGCATTTCACATGTGTATATGCAAGGTGGAGGGGCAGTGGGTGCACACGATGAGTATTTGGTGAGTTTTTACCTCAGTATTTGTAAGGCCTCGTGCACACATTGAGCAGTTGCAGATTTTTTACCTCAGTATCTGTAAGGCCTCATTCACACGCTGGGTGTTTGGTCAGTTTTTACCTCAGTATCTGTAAGGCCTCGTGCGCACGCTGAGTATTTGGTGAGTATCTACCTCAGTATTTGATAAGTTATGTTCACATAAGGTTTTTCTTTTAATTTTTTCATTTGTTTAATTAAATACAGTACAGACCAAAAGTTTTGACACACCTTCTCATTCAAAGAGTTTTCTTTATTTTCATGACTATAAAATTGTAGATTCACACTGAAGGCATCAAAACAATGAATTAACACATGTGGAATTATACACTTAACAAAAAAGTGTGAAACAACTGAAAATATGTCTTATATTGTAGGTCAGTGATGGCGAACTCCAGGCCTCGAGTGCCACACACAGTCCAGGTTTTCAGGATTTCCATTGCATTTGACAGTTGGCAATCAAATGCAATGGAAATCCTGAAAGTAGCCACCTTTTGCTTTGATTACTGCTTTTCACACTCTTGGCACTTATGCAAAAAGTTTCCTTCTCCTAAATGTCTTCCACAAAACAAAAAAAACTCCTAAAAAAACATAGGTTTAGACTATATTCACACTGAGTTTTTCAGAATCTAACCAAATTTCTACTGGAAGATGTTTCAAAACCTTTTGGAAAAAATCTCCAAAAAAATACTTCCAAAGCCCTAATGGCCACTTTACAGGTCCCAACATCGGTCCGATGTTGGACACAACGACGCGGGTGCGCGCATTTTTTGGGCAGAATTCCAAGATCGCATAGGAGATGTTACACAGAGCGATATCAGCAGGCAACGCAACTGCGATGTGTACGCCCCCTTGTACGGGCGACCCAGGAACGACCATTTAACATGGGAGAGAATAGGGGAAGTTGTACTCCAAATCGTTGTTGGGCTGTCACACAGCACGATCCGGCCACATCGTCCATCCAATATCGGCCAGTTGGAGAGCCTGCTCATTTCTTCCCCGATATCGTTTTGGCATCGTTCTTGCATCGAATTGGATATTTACACCAAATAACGCACGAACGATATCGAGGCCAACGCACGAGCCACGTGACATTTTATCGGAGTTGGACATGTGTAAAGTGGCCATTAGGGTACCTTTACACGTCACAACATTGCATGCAATTTCACTTGCAACTTACTGGTTGCAGTGAAATCATTGACACATTGTTCCATTTTGTTGCTGTGTACAAATGTAACAATGTGTCCATGATTTCACTGCAACCAGTAAGTTGCAAGTGAAATTGTGTGTAAAGGTACCCTAAGGATGTGTTCACACACAGAGTTGGTGGTGCAGATTTTGGACTTCCAAAATCTGCATCTACAGTCAAAAAAATGCACCCAAACCATCCCACGGTGCTTTTTCATGCATTTCTGATGCGGATTTGAAGGTGCTTTGTGTCTATTTCAATAAAGTTTGGATATTGTGGCCAAAACAAAATGAAAAAAAAAAAGAATTAAAATGCTGAAGATTTTTCCGCACTCAAATACACAGCGGATACATTGTGGAAAAAAAATGCACCATGTGGACAGGACTTCACAAATCCCATAGACTTTGCTGGGAAAACACGCTGCTGCATATTTGGCATGGACCTACAGTGGATCTGCATCAAATATGTATCAAAATACACATTGTGCAAACAGGCCCCTATCCTGAAGAAACTGTTATTTCATCATACAGGCTAATTGGGGTGCTTGATGCAACTTTGTAGTGTCCAAGAGACTCATTGCATCATTCCACCCACTGGTTTGGCATGCCCCCACATCCCTCATTGGTGACTTAATGCACTGGCTTGCCTAAGCATTCACTTGGAGGCACTGCTCACTTTTCACTTTAAAACCAGTGGTTAAGATGGTGCTCTGAGTCTCTTTGCCCCACCAAGGTTCAACTTGAGCACCCAAAATATAACATTAGATTAAACTTTAATTTTTGCACAAAGGAAGCAGTAATTAGAGCATGATATCCCCAACTCATCAATTGATGGTATTGTGTGCCATTTTTCTATTTTACCTTGTGATATTCATTGATGTGTTAGTGCCAGATTCTTTGAAATAGTATATGTGGTGAATTTTGTGTAAAATAACAAAATGCTCTTTGTGTTGTACTTTAAACTTCATTGCACATTTTTAAATCAAAAAGGTTTTTATCTGTTAAAAGGTCATAAACAAAGCTTAAATTTTCACATAAATTTCAGGTGTGCATATAATCACTCAGATGGGAACAGGAGTATATTTTCACAACCCATACCAAAAAAAAACCTATGGACCAAATGGAGACCAAAAAAGAAAAAAGGAAAAGATATAAAAAGAAGTTGTCACAAATCAAAAACAGGCTTAGGGTATGGACACGCATCCAAGTTTAAAAATGCTCCGATTCTTGGAACCGGACGAGTGTCATCTGACTTTTGCTCAGTGTGGCTTGCGAGTGCTGTCTGAGTGCAATCCGTTTTTTTCCTCAGCAGCTATTTACTGTATAATCATTACAGGTGCATTTTGTACAATTGTCTGCGCTACAGAATGGTAATGTATCAATTAAAACTCGCATCAGACTCGGATTCTGCGGAGGGGATCCGCAATGTGAACGCAGCACCGCAAGCCCCTCGCACGGTGCTGCACTTGACTGCGCATGACCGTGCGCACCCATTCACTGCCTTATGTGATCTGTGCGCAGGCGGAAGCCTGCGCACAAATCACACACTCTCGCCCGCACCAGGGACGCTGCGGAGGGGAACGCTAATGTGAAGGCACCCTAACATTTAACCCTGTGCCTCTCTCTGGGGAAAACCTACAAGACCAGGAGCGGAGTGGACAGTCCCCCTATCCTACACTCGGGTTCAATACGTGACAGTGCACATTCTGGGGGAGACATAGCGCCCCTCGCATATGATCCCCCGAACTAAATATAAAGTACCAGTAGGGAAAGTGATGAGCCTCATATCAAAGCTCATTTTGGCTCCTGCAATTACCAACTCTAAAGCATTTGCCATATTTATTCTTTTTTCATAGAGGACACTACCAAAATATTAGTCCACCCCTGTAATAAACTGTCTGTACAACTATCAGTGCTCTTTTTCTGTTGTTCCAGCAAACCAAGAAACATTATTTGATTTACAATCCTTATCTCTCCTACAATCTTTGATTGCCAAACTCCTTTGACAGATCCTTTAATGGCTGCTCATGACACAATTCAATTTAAAGCCAGAACTTCACAACTCCAGTTTATCCCTCATCCAATTCTGCCTTATTCTACACCACTTTCTATCAGTTTTTATTATTGAGACCAGTGCGGGTCAGATCCGATCCGAGGATGTCAGTGTGAACCTGACAGCCCCGGATCAGATCAGCACACAGAACCGGAGGGCTAATATGCCCTCCGGTCCGGTGTGCTACCACACACAGCTGCCGCCACTGATGAATTAGGACCGCGGCTCGCAGGGAGCTAGCCGCGGTCCTGAAACAACAGCAGCGTGCAGCTGCAGGTGTCCGGTTCCCGGATCGCCCCAGACCAGTGAAATCCGGCCCCATAGGCTCCCATGCTAGGTAGCGCCGGATTGCACCGGATACGGGAGGATCCGGGCCAATCCGGGGCAATCCGGGAATAAGCAATTAGAGGAGATATTCTCCTCTCGGACACAAAAATGCTGCAAGCAACGTTTTTCTGTCCGTGAGAGAATTCTGAATTCTTCCGGATTGTCCCGGACAGATAGAAACCGGATGGCAGAGAGCTGCCATCCGGCTTCTATCAGCCCCATAGTACACTATGGGGCCAAAATCAGGTCCGGGGCTGTCCAGTTTACACGGACAGCCTCGGATCGGATCTGTCCCCAGTGTGAAACCGGCCTAACAATATTGCAGATACCGTATATACTCGAGTATAAGCCGACTTTTTCAGCCCTTGCTCTTGGCTGAAAAAGTCTCCCTCGGCTTATACTCGAGTCAGTCAGCAGCCTGCCGGTGTGTGCCTTCTCCCAGATTGCCCCTCACCCCCCTGCCGCTTCCCTCTGTTCTCTTTACATTTTATGATATTAGGGCTTGCTCCTAGACCCCCTTCCTTACCCCGCAGGTTACCTCCGTCGTCCTCCTCCTGTTGCTGTTCACTTGCAGCCTGGATGAGATCCCTGCGCCCAATCTCCCACCTCGCTGGTACCTCTGCCCTCCCCCTCCTGTCACTGTTCAGTAATTTGCTGCACAGATTCCTACATCCAGTCTCCCCCTCCCCACTCCCGGTTACCTCCGTCCTCCTCCTCCTCCTGTCAGCCATTCATGAATTTTCAGCCCAGGACCCTGCAGCCAGATCCCTTTGCTACATTCCTCCTGCTCCTTCCTGCTGTATGTGTGCTTCACGTTTAGGGTCTCTGCACCCAGATCCCTCCACTGCACACAGTAAAGAAATCCCCTCTGACAAACTAATACTGAGTGTGGCCAGAGGGGATTTTAATCAGTTTCTTTGTCACACAGGAAAAAGGTGAGGAGCCATAATGGTAGTCAGCAGAGGAAAGATAGAGCAGAGGAAAGATGCATAGAGCAGGGCAAAGATGCATAGAGCAGGGAAAAGCTGGATAGAGCAAGGGAAAGCGGATAGAGCAGGGGAAAGCTGGATAGAGCAGGGGAAAGCTGGATAGAGCAGAGGAAAGATGCATAGAGCAGGGAAAAGATGGATAGAGCAGGGAAAAGCTGGATAGAGCAGAGGAAAGATGGATAGAGCAGGGGAAAGCTGGATAGAGAAGGGGAAAGCTGGATAGAGCAGGGGAAAGCTGGATAGAGCAGGGGAAAGCTGGATAGAGAAGGGGAAAGCTGGATAGAGCAGGGGAAAGCTGGATAGAGAAGGGGAAAGCTGGATAGAGCAGCGGAAAGCTGGATAGAGCAGGGGAAAGCTGGATAGAGCAGGGGAAAGCTGGATAGAGCAGAGGAAAGATGGATAGAGCAGGGGAAAGCTGGATAGAGCAGGGGAAAGCTGGATAGAGCAGGGGAAAGATGGATAGAGCAGGGGAAAGATGGATAGAGCAGGGGAAAGCTGGATAGAGAAGAGGAAAGATGGATAGAGCAGGGGAAAGCTGGATAGAGCAGGGGAAAGCTGGATACAGCAGGGGAAAGCTGGATACAGCAGGGGAAAGATGGATAGAGCAGGGGAAAGATGGATAGAGCAGGGGAAAGATGGATAGAGCAGGGGAAAGATGGATAGAGCAGGGGAAAGATGGATAGAGCAGGGGAAAGCTGGATAGAGAAGAGGAAAGATGGATAGAGCAGGGGAAAGCTGGATAAAGCAGGGGAAAGCTGGATAGAGCAGGGGAAAGCTGGATACAGCAGGGGAAAGATGGATACAGCAGGGGAAAGATGGATAGAGCAGGGGAAAGCTGGATAGAGCAGAGGAAAGATGGATAGAGCAAGGGAAAGCTGGATAGAGCAGGGGAAAGCTGGATAGAGAAGGGGAAAGATGGATAGAGCAGGGGAAAGCTGGATAGAGCAGAGGAAAGATGGATAGAGCAGGGGAAAGCTGGATAGAGCAGGGGAAAGCTGGATAGAGCAGGGGAAGCTGGATACAGCAGGGGAAAGCTGGATAGAGCAGAGGAAAGATGGATAGAGCAGGGGAAAGCTGGATAGAGCAGGGGAAAGCTGGATAGAGCAGGGGAAAGCTGGATAGAGCAGGGGAAAGCTGGATACAGCAGGGGAAAGATGGATAGAGCAGGGGAAAGATGGATAGAGCAGGGGAAAGATGGATAGAGCAAGGGAAAGCTGGATAGAGCAGGGGAAAGCTGGATAGAGCAGAGGAAGGCTGGATAGAGCAGGGGAAAGCTGGATAGAGCAGGGGAAAGCTGGATAGAGCAGAGGAAAGCTGGATAGAGCAGGGGAAAGCTGGATAGAGAAGGGGAAAGCTGGATAGAGCAGAGGAAGGCTGGATAGAGCAGGGGAAAGCTGGATAGAGCAGGGGAAAGCTGGATAGAGCACTGAGGTAAATTTAATCAGCCTTCATATCAGCGTTTATTTGCCGCATCTGCTGAATAGCGGCTCACTTGCGGCAAGACTGCAGCAAGCCTAAATCATTCCCTATGGAACTTGCGGTCACGTAAGGCAAGTGTCGGATCTACCGGATCTGGCAAAACCGCACTTGTCGCATATGATTGCAAGTCCCATAGGGAATGATTTAGGCTTGCTGCAGTCTTGCCGCTATGCATCAGATGCGGCAAAGATGACGAATCTGCCGCAAACAGGCAGAAACGCTGATGTGAAAGGTGCCTTAGACTGCTTTCACATCAGCGCTTTCTGCCATTTTGCTGCAGATCTGGCATCTTTGCCGCATCTGCTGCATAACGGCTCACTTGCGGCAAGACTGCAGCAAGCCTAAATCATTCCCTATGGGACTTGCAATCATATGTGGCAAGTGCGGTTTTGCCGGTTCTTGGAAATCCGGCCCTCCCGGAAGCATTTCCCACCCTAGGCTTATACTCGAGTCAATACGTTTTCCCAGTTTTTGGGGGCAAAATTAGGGGCCTCGGCTTATACTCGGGTCGGCTTATACACGAGTATATATGGTAATTGTTTTTGTGTGCAACATGAAAGGTTTCTTAATGATAGGCTAACAGTGTTAACGAACATTTTTTTCTTTAGACAATATATAACAGGTATCCTAAAGCATAAAATAGAGAAATGATAAACTTTTCATTATACACACCTCTCTGCCTTTCTTTTCCTACATGGGTTTACATACCTCATGAGTCCATCTTTTGAAGAGGTTGTGATGATGTGTCTTCCACAGAAATGACACAACAAACTAGCACCAGAACTGTTAAAAAACAATTAAGTGCATTAAAAGGCCAATTAAGGCATAAGAATGTGAGTCATTCAAAAGGTAATTCTGTAAAAAAAATTACAACAAAATAACACAAATCGGTAATAACATATAACCAATAATATTATACTTTTCAAGAAAGGCATCCAGGCCCTTATTAAATGTTAGTAGTGACTCACTCATTACAGCATCATGTGGCAGAGAGTTCCATAGTCTCACTGCTCTTACAGTAAAGAATCCACGTCTGTGATTATGATTAAACCTTCATTTCTTGAGACATAGAGGATGCCCTCTTTTCCCTGTATCAAGTCTAGATGTAAAATGATAATTAAAAAGGTCTCTGTACTGTCCCCTCATATATTTGTACATTGTAGTAAGATCACCCCTAAGCCTTCGTTTTTCCAAACTAAATAACCTTAAGTGTAATAACTAATCAACTTTAGTGATTTTTAGACATCGCCATACCTCCTGATGGGTTAAGCAGGTGACCTTTGCTGGATAGTTTTTGTTATCACTGATGATGTTGTCTGTCATGGGATTTTCTTGTGTAAATACTGTTGAAAAAAGTAATTTAGCATATTGGCTTTTTCATCATCCACCATTTCACCCAGACTATTTTTAAGGGGGCCAACACAATTATTTTTTAGTTTCTAAGGCCGTCTTCACACCACGGTTTTCTGCTGTCAGGCTGTGTCCAGAGTTTTGCTGGATGCACCGAACACAGCCTGACAGCTCCGGACAGAACAGAACTGAAGAATTAATATGCCCTCCGGTTCTGTCTTCTGCTGGAATCATCAGTGTGCGCTGCTGCCACTGTCCAGGTCCTGAAATTTCAAAATCACAGCTAGCGGGGAGCTTGCCGCGGTTCTGGAATTTCAGCCAGGAGCTCTCCAGGGTGTCCGGCAGCCGAATCAGATTTTCTGTTGGATCTGGTGCGATCCGGCGCCCATAGCTTCCCATGTTAGGGTGCGCCGAATCACTCCGGATCCGGCAGGATCCGATTTTGTCAGATTTTTGCCCTGGACCCAAAAATCCTGCAAGTTGCGATTTTGTGTCTGGGACAGAAATCAAATGCAGACTGATGCTGCCAGACAGGGACAAAATAACTGCCACCTGGCCCCGTCTGGCACCATAGGCATGCATTAGCACAAAATCAGGTTTGGGGCTGTCAGGTTCACACCGAACAGCCCCGGACCCGAAAAAACTGTGGTGTGAAGCCGGCCTTACTATATGTAGTTAAAGAATATTTTTGGATTGTTTTTAGTTTATCTGGCAAGGAGTCTCTCTGTCTCACTTTTTGCCACCTACCTTAATAGTAGATTTGATGCACACAGCAATAGTTTCTATATAAAAAGTTCATTCAGTTTATTCACAACTATAAACCACATTATGCAAATTATAAATCACAAAACCGACATACAGTCCATCATCTTCAGCAGGTATACGTGCACACATTACAGAAACATTTATGATCTCTAGTCCATTTCATTTGCGGTTACGTCCACACAGTTCATTCTCTGAGCTAAGTCAGCACGCATATAAATCTCCTTTCTCTGGGGTTACCTGCTCAGCAGCTTGGCAAGCTTCACAGACTGGCTCCAGGCAGTCTCAACATCCAGGAAAGTAACTTACTGGGGTCACCAAACAGGTCCAGGACTTGCACCATTTATTAGCACCTGTCATTAGTCCAAACCCTCATAAGTTTCTTCTGCTTCCTGGCTTCTCAGAAACATAGTTCGCTTTGTGCACCTGTTATCCTCACTATGTGCTACAAAAAGGAAGTCTGACCTTGCAGGTCCTGCCTAACATCAGAGATCATGTGAAACCACAGCAGTTTCATTTTTGGATAAGATACACCTATGGGAGGTATATGGTTAGCCAGACCCGCCCAACTCTTTCTGGCTAACCGTTAAAATCCAGCCCTTAATGCTACAACAGGTTTCTGGAACAACAAGTCCCAGCAAAACTCCCTGGATTTTACATCACAGCAGACCTCTGCCTGTGTGATACATATCAGCCATTTACAATAAAGCTGGTCACTATCTGACAGTGGGTATTTTCATTTAAGGACTATACAGACTTTCAATATGTGTATGCATAGCTAAAACATTACATTGTGCATGCATAGCCAACACATAGTTGGAATGTATAAAACCTGCAAATGTTCATAGCCCTTTAGGATTTTCTTACTATATTATTGCTATGTTTATCATAGTGTGCGCACATATCTTTGTACACTATTTTAGCTCCCTGGTAAGTGTCCACACTTTAATCTGCTAGTAGGTATTTTTTAGTGTGATATTTATTCAGGATAAAAATGCTGCTATTTGTATTGTCTGACTTTATCAATGTTCCTAGTAATGATTTTCCCTCTCGTTTTGAGTGATGTTGTATTTCATTTTGCACTTCTAGCTTCATATATATTTTGTACTTATAAAGCAAATTAGACTTATATAATTTTTTCTTGTTTACTTTTTAAAGAGAGATTTTATACATGGATGGGGTCACATCATTTTAGTATATGTTATTATATGCAGGTTAACACACTATCAAAGGTTTGTGCACCCCTTGTCAAAATTACTGTCATTGCAAACAGTTAAGCAAGTTGAAGATGAAATGATTTGTAAAAGGTGTAAGATTTTCTTTGTATTTTAGGGAAAAACTAAATATTTTCATCTTTAACATTTTAAAAATTATAAAAAGAAAAATGGGCTGATTCAAAAGTTTGGAAGCCTTTGGAGATGTGTGTTCTCAGATAACTTCGACCAAGGTTTCAGACCTTAATTAACCTGTAGGATTATGGCTTGTTCACTATCATCATTAGGTGATGCAAATTTGAAAGGTTTATAAAAACCCAGATAACAGCTGCAGGATACTCGCACAGAGTCCGGAGCAGTGGGGAACCCAAAAGAGGTGACTACCGTATATACTCGTGTATAAGCCGAGTTTTTCAGCCCAAAATTTGGGCTGAAAAGTCCCCCCCTCGGCTTCTACACGGGTCATATACGGTGGTGGGGGCTGTGGAGGCTGGAGGAGGCGGGGGGAGGCTGCTGTATGAGCGGCCCCGTCACGCGGGGCCGCTCATTATATATGCACTGCTTCCCCCTGTCAATCAGCGGCAGGGGGAAGCAGTGCATATGGCCCCCCAAAAGCTGGCACTGTCCCCCCTTGTAAGGGCCCCCCCCCCGGTGCTTATACATTACCATCCCGGTGTTCTGATCGGCGCCGCTCCTCGGTGCTGCGTCTTCATCCTCCCGTCCGCGCTGGCTGCATCCGGGATCTCCGGCTGTCGCAGCGATATGACGTCATCGCGCGACCGCCGGAGATCCCGGATGCAGCCAGCGTGGATGGGAGGATGAAGACGCAGCACCAAGGAGCGGCGCCGATCAGAACACCGGGATGGTAATGTATAAGCAGCGGGGGGGGGCCCTTACAAGGGGGGACAGTGCCAGCTTTTGGGGGCTGTTGGTACCCACAGGGGGCTGTTGGTACCCCCTGGGGGCTGTTGGTACCCCCAGGGGGCTGCTGGGTACCCCCAGGGGGCTGCTGGGTACCCCCTGGGGGCTGTTGGTACCCCCAGGGGGCTGTTGGTACCCCCAGGGGCTGCTGGGTACCCCCTGGGGGCTGTTGGTACCCCCAGGGGGCTGTTGGTACCCCCAGGGGGCTGCTGGTACCCCCAGGGGGCTGCTGGGTACCCCCTGGGGGCTGTTGGTACCCCCAGGGGGCTGTTGGTACCCCCAGGGGGCTGCTGGGTACCCCCAGGGGGCTGCTGGGTACCCCCTGGGGGCTGCTATATGTACCCCTGGGGGCCTGCTGTATACCACTGGGGCTGCTGTATACTACCACTGGGGCTGCTGGGGCTCCTGTATACTACCACTGGGGCTGCTGGGGCTCCTGTATACTACCACTGGGGCTGCTGGGGCTGCTGTATACTACCACTGGGGAGGCCTGTATACCACACTGCTGGGGGCTGTATACCTGTGCTGGGGTCCACCCTCGGCTTATACATGAGTCAATAGGTTTTTCCAGATTTTTGGGGCAAAAGTAGGGGGGTCGGCTTATACACGGGTCGGCTTATACACGAGTATATACGGTATTTATTTTTTAATTTTTTATTATTGAGTACACAGTGGCCAAAGGACTTTGAGCTGGGCATTAAACAATATGAATGACTATAGGAGTGCATTAAACTAAATGGAGAACAATGGGGGCTTCCTTATAAATACTTGAAGAACTATGGGGTGCATTATATTCTATGGGGAGACTATTGGGGTGCATTCAAACACATGGAGGACTATATAGAGTGCATTATATTATATGGATGACTTTGGGATTACCTTATAACATATGGAGGTCTATGTGCAATAGCACCCCAAAGGTACTCACGGCCGTGGGCGGCAATGACTGCCGGTGCCGCGGCTAAGGCGGCTCAGGGGGCAGAGGGGGCGGCAGTGCTGGGCTCCGGTAGCACCCCTTCCCCCCCGTAATCGGTGCCGCGGCTCAGGCGGCAGAGGGGCTTGGTGCACCCCTGCTGCGGAGAGGCTATGGAACAAAACGCGCTTGCCAGACGACTTCACAACTTTCAAGCAAGCTACACTTGCCTTCAAATCAGCCCTCACCTCTGCTAAACAGACCTACTTCACAAACTTTATATCTTCCTTATCCTACAACCCCAAACAACTGTTCAGCACGTTTCACTCTCTTCTCTGCCCACCGCTTCCCCCTCAGACCTCCCTCATCACTGCTGAGAACTTTGCCACAAGCTTCAATAACAAGTTTGACCAAACAAGGCAAACCTTTATTGTTCCACCACCCCAACTACTTCATATACCAGACCTCTGCCCTTCCCTCATAATCTCCCTCTCTAACATCACTGAAAGAGAGCTTATTCATCTCCTACCAAAATCACACCTCACCACTTGTGCACTTGACCTCGTCCCTTCCCACCTCCACCACAACCTCATTAAGACGCTCATCCCAGCCATAACCCACCTTTTCAATCTATCACCATCTTCCGGGACCTTCCCCTCGGCTTTCAAAAATGCCACCATCACGCCCATCCTCAAAAGGCCAAACCTAGACCCAACTGCAAAGACGA
Source organism: Allobates femoralis (assembly GCA_033576535.1). Classification (NCBI taxonomy): domain Eukaryota; kingdom Metazoa; phylum Chordata; class Amphibia; order Anura; family Aromobatidae; genus Allobates; species Allobates femoralis. Next base: position 311,992,829 of record JARQOC010000005.1, read on the forward strand.
GCTACCGCCCCATTTCGCTGCTCCCGTTTGCTTCCAAACTCCTTGAGCAACACGTCCATGCTCAACTTTCTAACTCTCCTTGACAATCTACAATCTGGTTTCCAGCCCCACCACTCCACCAAAACTGCCCTAACCAAAATTACCAATGACTTACAGCCAAAGCTAACAGACAATTCTCCATCCTCCTCCTTCTCGACCAGTCCTCTGCCTTTGACACTGTAGACCACTCCCTCCTACTTCAGATTCTTTCTTCTCTTGGCTTCAAAGACCTTGCCCTGTCCTGAGTTGCCTCATTCCTTTCCAACCGCATATTTAGCATTTCCCACTGCCACACTACCTCCTTATCCAGCCCTCTCTCTGTTGGAGTCCCACAAGGCTCTGTCCTGGGGCCCCTACTTTTCTCCATCTATACCCTTGTGTGACGAAATGGACTCCTTCAATGTAGAACATATGAAGATTTCTTATGTAACCCAAACATACAGTTAGGGCCAGAAATATTTGGACAGTGACACAAGTTTTGTTATTTTAGCTGTTTACAAAAACATGTTCAGAAATACAATTATATATATAATATGGGCTGAAAGTGCACACTCCCAGCTGCAATATGAGAGTTTCCACATCCAAATCGGAGACAGGGTTTAGGAATCAGCTCTGTAATGCATAGCCTCCTCTCTTTCAAGGGACCAAAAGTAATTGGACAATGGACTCTAAAGGCTGCAATTAACTCTGAAGGCGTCTCCCTCGTTAACCTGTAATCAATGAAGTAGTTAAATCGTCAGGGGTGGATTCCAGGTGTGTGGTTTTGCATTTGGAAGCTGTTGCTGTGACCAGACAACATGCGGTCAAAGGAACTCTCAATTGAGGTGAAGCAGAACATCCTGAGGCTGAAAAAAAAGAAAAAATCCATCAGAGAGATAGCAGACATGCTTGGAGTAGCAAAATCAACAGTTGGGTACATTCTGAGAAAAAAAGAATTAACTGGTGAGATTGGGAACTCTAAAAGGCCTGGGCGTCCACGGATGACAACAGTGGTGGATGATCGCCGCATACTTTATTTGGTGAAGAAGAACCCGTTCACAACATCAACTGAAGTCCAGAACACTCTCAGTGAAGTAGGTGTATCTGTCTCTAAGTCAACAGTAAAGAGAAGACTCCATGACAGTAAATACAAAGGGTTCACATCTAGATGCAAAACATTCATCAATTCCAAAAATAAACAGGCCAGAGTTAAATTTGCTGAAAAACACCTCAAGAAGCCAGCTCAGTTCTGGAAAAGTATTCTATGGACAGATGAGACAAAGATCAACCTGTACCAGAATGATGGGAAGAAAAAAGTTTGGAGAAGAAAGGGAACGGCACATGATCCAAGGCACACCACATGCTCTGTAAAACATGGTGGAGGCAATGTGATGGCATGGGTATGCATGGCTTTCAATGGCACTGGGTCACTTGTGTTTATTGATGACATAACAGCAGACAAGAGTAGCCGGATGAATTCTGAAGTGTACCGGGATATACTTTCAGCCCAGATTCAGCCAAATGCTGCAAAGTTGATTGGACGGCGCTTCATAGTACAGATGGACAATGACCCCAAGCATACAGCCAAAGCTACCCAGGAGTTCATGAGTGCAAAAAAGTGGAACATTCTGCAATGGCCAAGTCAATCACCAGATCTTAACCCAATTGAGAATGCATTTCACTTGCTGAAATCCAGACTTAAGACGGAAAGACCCACAAACAAGCAAGACCTGAAGGCTGCGGCTGTAAAGGCCTGGCAAAGCATTAAGAAGGAGGAAACCCAGCGTTTGGTGATGTCCATGGGTTCCAGACTTAAGGCAGTGATTGCCTCCAAAGGATTCGCAACAAAATATTGAAAATAAAAATATTTTGTTTGGGTTATGTTTATTTGTCCAATTACTTTTGACCTCCTAAAATGTGGAGTGTTTGTAAAGAAATGTGTACAATTCCTACATTTTCTATCAGATATTTTTGTTCAACCCTTCAAATTAAACGTTACAATCTGCACTTGAATTCTGCTGTAGAGGTTTCATTTCAAATCCAATGTGGTGGCATGCAGAGCCCAACTTGCGAAAATTGTGTCACTGTCCAAATATTTCTGGCCCTAACTGTATCATATTGTATATTGGCTTGTAAACTTGTAATGGCCAAGGAGAATTTCCTACAGTATTCTCATAGATTACCGTGGTTTAAATTTAGCATGGTAATGTAATTATCTAACCTGTTTGTCATTGAAGGCCAGAGAACTTTATGCTAATCGTCCATTGTCTATTACCCTGTGAATGTTGATTGTGGCTCCAGCCACTATTGTGTTAATGTCATGGTTTGCAGACTGAATGTCTCCTACTAACATTCCATTGTAAGGTGCTATATCAATCAGCTCTCTATGTCAGGAGTACAATACTACTAAAATATGTTAAATGAGGATTGGAGTTCAGCCAATGAAAAGACTGTGTTATTGCACCAATTGTGATGTTCCCAATATCCTGCAATGAGGGCTGAAGGTATATAAGGAAATGTGTTCATTAACCAGAGTGAGTTAGATTCTGTCTAGTGGCCTCAATCTAGGGATTTCGGTCCCGGCTAGAGGTCCACTGGATTGGAGATTGGAGATTGAAGATTGGAGACAGGCAGCTAATCTAGGGTCTGCGGATCCGGTTAGCGAGCCATAACCCTAGGCCTAGGCATTTCGGTGCCGACCAAGGGGACCAGAACACGGACTATAGAACCACAAGGACTTCAGTATCGGATTATCGGATTCGGCTGTGATAAACACTGCATAAGGACAAGGAAGCAACCCAGGTTGAGATGATACAGTCACCTGGCTACAGACTTTGCTGTGCTATATTCTAAACCTTGGTGAGCCAGCGGAAGGGTGAGACTCTGTTGCCTGTTACATTTATGTGTTGTGCTTGGTTATGCGTTATATGCTGTTAACTGTTTGGGGATCCAATAAAGCCTTAATATTGTGATTCCCTGACCCTGTGTTGTCTGAGTAGTGTTCCGCCCATGGTTAAGGAGCTCGGGCGTTCAGTTGGGGATGAGCCCTGGTCCACGTTGTCTTTGTTAAGCCGGCTGGGCCTGTGGACGAGAGCACCCACTGACCCCCGGGTCTCCACACCTTGGACTAGGACAACTCATACAGTCCCATGGCTTCCAGTACCTCCTGTATGCTGACAACAATCAGATCTACCTCTCTGGCTCAGATGTCAGCTCTATCCAGAATACCGGAGTGTCTATCAGCCATATCCTCCTTCTTCTCCTCTCGCTACCTAAAACTCAATGTAGACAAAACCAAACTCATCATCTTTCCTCCATCACATCTTTCATCTTCCCCACCTGATCTATCTATTATGGTAAATGGCATCATGCTCTCTCCCACACCTCAAATTCACTGCCTTGGAGTAACTCTCGACTCTGCCCTGTCCTTCAAACCACACATCCAAACTCTCGCCACCTCCTGTCGCATCCAGCTCAAGAATATTTCCAGAATCCGTCCTTTCTAGTGATGAGCGAGTACTAAAATGCTCGGGTGCTTGAAGCTCGGGCCGAGCATCCCGAGATACTCGTGTACTCGGCGCGAGTACCGAGCCCAATGTTATCCTATGGGAGACCCGAGTATTTTTATGAAATGACTGCCGGCAGCATGTAGAAACCCTAAAAATGTCACAAAAGTCTCAGAAGAGTGCTCAAATGACATGGCAACACCATCGGGAAGACCCCTGGAAGCATTTCTCACTCAAAAGTCACAGCTGTGAACAATCTTGTCCGAGTTTCACGCCAATTTTACGGAGTCACCAGTAAACCTTCCAAAATGACACCAAAATGAATATTTAGGGTGGAAATGTTAAGGGCACATACCCAGTAGTGAGATACAGCTGGTGTATGTTACTTTTTGTGATTACATGAAAGATTTTACGTGAAAACATTGTGCGGCACTCCGATGACCCTGAGAAGAGACGTACATGAAGCCCTGTCTTGACATAATGTGCCCATTTTGAGGAACTGGGTCTATTGTAGTATTTTCCATTGCCTGGGCAGTCCAAAATTGGGAGGTTCACCAATGCCCCTGGATAGAGACGTGCAGGAGGGCCTGTAAACCTGAAGTGGGTGTATTGTAGTATAGCCCTTTGGCAGGGCAGCCAAAAATTGGGAGGCTCCACAATGACCCATGCATACAGACATGCATGAGGGCCTGTAAACCTCAATTGGGTGTATTGTAGTATAGCCCTTTGGCAGGGCAGCCAAAAATTGGGAGGCACCACATTGTCCCAGGATAGAGACGTGCAGGAGGTCCTGTAAACCTGAAGTGGGTGTATTGTAGTATAGCCCTTTGCCAGGGCAGCCAAAAATTGGGAGACTCCACATTGTCCCAGGATAGAGACGTGCAGGGGGGCCTGTAAACCTGAAGTGGGTGTATTGTAGTATAGCCCTTTGGCAGGGCAGCCAAAAATTGGGAGGCTCCACATTGTCCCAGGATAGAGACGTGCATGAGGGCCTCATAACATTTTTCCCATTGAAAAGGAGTGGCTCTCCTGTCGTTGTAATGCCCATTCTAAAAGAATGGGCGAAAAAATTTACCACTGGGGGTATACCTGAAACAACAGCCTAACTATTGTAACGGTCATCATGGTGGCACATGAGGAGAAGGAGGAGCAGTCCAGCGATTAGCCAAAGTCCAGAAGTGTGTACCCATGGGTGAGTGGAGGTACATGGCAAATTCCCATAACAAAATTTAAATTCCACTGTCATTTGTTGGTGGTGTGGTGAAGTCTGGCCCAATCCAACCCTTGTTCATCTTGATCAGAGTCAGCCTATCAGCATTTTCAGTTGACAGGCGGGTGCGTTTATCAGTAATGATTCCACCTGCGGCTCTGAAAACACGCTCTGACAAAACACTAGCGGCAGGGCAGGCCAGGACTTCCAAGGCGTAGAGAGCCAATTCATGCCACGTGTCCAGCTTGGAGACCCAATAATTGTAAGGCACAGAGGAATCTCGCAATACAGTTGTTCGATCTGCAAGGTACTCCTTCAGCATCTGGCCAAACTTAGCATTTCTTGTGGCACTACCCCACACCTCAGGGGCTGTGGTACGTGAGGGGCTGAGAAAACTGTCCCACATCGTAAAGACTGTTCCCCTACCTCTGGCGGATTGGACTTGTGCCCCTCTCGGCCGTACGCCTTGGTTGTCCACCGATTCCTGACCTATGCCGCTAGCGTTTTGTGAGGGGAATGATTTGCCTACTTCCGTGACTATGGCCTTCTGGAACTGCTGCATTTTGGCTGACCTCTCCGCCTCAGGAATGAGAGACATAAAGTTCTCCTTGTAGCGTGGGTCTAAGAGTGTTGCCAACCAGTACTGATTGTCGGCCAAGAAGTTCTGAACGCGAGGGTCACGAGCCAGGCAGCTTACCATAAAGTCAGCCATGTGCGCCAGACTCTTAACAGCCATCACTTCAGTATCCAGACCAACACGATGACTGAACATGCTGTCCTCCTCCTCCTCATCTCCCCTGTCCTCTGGCCAGCCACGCTGAATCGAGGGTATGACTGGTGTGCATGTCATATCCTCAATTTGGCCAGAGAGTTGCTCCATGTCTTCATCCTCCTCCTCCTCATCATAGTTCTCCACTGCATGTTGTGATGAGATGAGGCTGGGCTGTGTGTTATCACCCACACCCACTACTGTTTCTTGCTCCAAGTCATCGCGCTCTGCCTGCAATTCATCCTCTTTGTTTTTCAGCAGAGACCGTTTTAGAAGGCAGAGTAGTGGTATGGTGATGCTAATAATGGCGTCATCGCCGCTCACCATCTTGGTGGAGTCCTCAAAGTTTTGGAGGACGGTACATAGGTCGGACATCCATCTCCACTCCTCAGGTGTTATGTGTGGAGTTTGACCCATTTCCCGACGGCTTAGGTGATGCAGGTAGTCAACAACTGCCCTCTTCTGCTCACATATCCTGACCAACATGTGCAGAGTTGAATTCCAACGCGTGGGGACATCACACACCAGTCTGTGGGCCGGAAGACGCAAACGGCGCTGAAAGCCGGCAAGGCCGGCTGAAGCAGGTGACTTGCGAAAATGTGCAGACAGACAGCAAACTTTTACCAGCAGTTCAGACAGCTCTGGGTATGACTTTAGAAACCTCTGAACCACCAGGTTGAGCACGTGGGCCACGCATGGAACATGCGTCAGCTGCCCTCGCCTCGCTGACACCAATGAGGAAGGAGGGGAGGTTATCACACCACCTTATACAGCGCCCCCGGTGACCTGGATAAGGCTGGACCGGTATCTGACAGCACAGTCTCTCCTGAGGACGCCCAGCGATAATAGCGGGTAGAAACGCGTCGAGATGTATGACTGGGACTGACTAACGATCATGTGCATCAGATAAGTAACGATTCTATATACCTGCCTGAGGGAACTATCTATCTGTCTTGGATTGAGTGTTATCTCTGTACCTTGTCTACCCTTGAATAGGGGATACGTGTGATATGTGCATTTGGACAAAGGAAGGTGTATTTGGTAACTTGGGCATTGACGGTATCTATATATCGAATGTGGGTGGACTATAGGACACAGCAGGTTTTAGACCTGACCCCTGTGGGTTGTACGGATTGGGGCTTGAGACACATCAGTTTGATTATATCAGTTTGAGGTCTATACTGCACCTAATAGATATTAATCTGTCAATGCTGGTCATGCTAGATAGCATACCTATACACCCATAACTACAAAAAAGACACCCTTTGATGTTAAATCAAATCATACACACACAGGGAAGATGATGGGGGTTGACCCACATCTATATTTTTGAGATACACCTAAGACCAGGATAGACTCCCAGTGGTGGTAATTGCCATAGTGCAGCAACAGGGACACTAGGGTGAGCCGCCGTGGAACGGGGACACCTGACATGTTATGTGTATAAAACTCCGTAGACAGGCAGGGGCAGAGGATAGGGTGAGTGTGGGATTATAGGCTCCTTCTTCCCCTACTGCTCAGTATTCACTAGATAACAGGTGTAGGGCACACACACACTACTGACCGATTTTAATAATAATTAAATAATAAAGCTATCTTAATTGTGCACTCTTTGGAGATTAAGAATTTATTTTGAGTCACATCTATCATAATTTAGAGATTATTTGCTCCAACTACTGGAGTAATTGGTCCATTTAAAATTGCGGCCTTTTGCAACCCTGTGTTGTTCCAGCTGGCCATCGCTCCTGCACTTTGTACCCGTAATATGTTCCATAGGTCGTCGCACAGGAGGTTCAGACCATTGCCGGACGTGCCCAGTTTAGAGTCCGGAGACCTCTCATGAAGAGGTGGGTACTGTTACGTATTGACTGCCTTGCTTTATGGAAGTGCTGCTGCTGTGGTTTTTTTCCTGCTCTCAGTGTGGAGAGAGGAACTGAATGAGCAAAGCTGAGAGTGCAGGTGCGTGTGTGATGAATAAGACTCATGCTTAGGTGAGCTGAGGGGCGTGCCTGGGCTGGTTGCTCCCCACACATCGGCCATAAATCGGTCAGATCACGTCCACCTGATGTTGCTGATTCAGTTCACTTCTGGACTGTGACCTGTTAGCAGACGTTGATCTGAAGCTGCTGTTTCTTTCTCCATTGAAAGCTACTGGGTTCCGTGGTCCGTGGGTGGAAGTAGGGGCTTATGCCTAGGGCTTCTCAGGAGTTTTAGGGTCTTAGGCTGGCAGCTAGGACCTCCTCACCTTCAGAGGTACCTCCGAGTACAGGGCAAGTCAGGGACCCCAGTATCAGGGCCAGCGCAGGCTCCCCTGATTCCCTATGCCCAGCTCCGTCCTACTTCTGGGCACCCCGACTCCCCCGCCCACGTGACATATAGGGTGCATTATAATATATATAGGACTATGTGGGGCTCATTAAAATATTTGAAGGGCTTTTGGAAGACAGTGAACTATGCGGTGGGATATGTGGAGGCCAGTAAATTATTTGATTTGATAAGTTGAGACTATTATAATAGTTTTGTAGGGCTATTAGGGAGCCTTTATACTTTATGCAAGGCTATTTAAATGGGAGCTCTGGGGAGAGAAAACTTTTTAATACAGTCCCTGCCCTGCTACATGATGAAGCAGAGCTGTACACTGCAGTTCTTTGATCTATAGATCGCTTAGAATTCAATAAAATCATACCTGCTCCTTTGATCTCCCCCCTCCCTCATGGGACATAAAATTTCCGCCTGAGTGCTTCATGCAACAGCAGATAGCCGGAGGTGCGTCAGTGGTGTGGATGCTGGGAGCTGCAGAATTATCCTACATTCCAGCGAGGAGTGTGATGATGATAATCCATTGAGAGTTGGAGGGATAGGAAGCTACCATGTTTCTATGGGGGAGGGAGACTATGCAGAGCTGAATCGATCAATGTAATGATTTGCCTCTGCTCCTAACCTAACAATAACAGTACACATTATGCATCATCATACAACAGAGGATCACTGTATGTATTTGTATCTGCTTGGTGACATAATTGCTATTTCAAGCCTGGACCTCCCTGTCAAATAGGGTAGTATATCAGGGCCTGGATTGTAGTGTGAGCATGAGGCTGGCAGTCACACCCCCTGCCACACACTCTTCCTATACAGAACTGTGAGGGGGCTTGATATGTAGGATGTTCCTGTAGCTCTCAGCATCCACAAAAGAAATGCAAGAAATAGCAGTTAGCAAGAATAGTGAAAGTTAAGAGAAGGTCTGGAAGACAAAGTAAAATGTCAGTGCTAAATGCTAGGATGCTAGAGAGGCAAATCAGATTCCCCGTTTGACTGCAAATGACCTTCAGGAAGATTCAGCAGATTTTGGAGTTGTGGTACAACGTTCTACTCTTCAGAGTCTCCTCCACAAATATAGCTTTCATGGAAGAGTCATCAGAAGAAAACCTCTCCTGCATTCTCATCATAAAAATCTGCATCAGAAGTATGCAAAAGAACATTAAAGGCCCAGTTAGGGCCCTTTCACATCAGCGGTATTTTCAAATCGCGGCAGATGCAGTGAAAAAACCGCATCTGCCGCGATTTGAAAATACCGTTGATGTGAAAGGGCCCTTACACACACAGATAATTGTGCAGAGATTGTTCGCAGATCTCTGGTTGCAGTGAAATCATGGACACATTGTTCCATTTGTACATGGCCACAAAATGAAACAATGTGTCCATGATTTCACTACAACCAGAGATCTGCGAACAATTATCTGTGTGTGTAACTGGGCCTTTAAACAAGCCTGATGCATTTTGGAATCAAGTCCTGTAGACCAGTGAAGTTAAAATATAACTCTTTGGTCTCAATAATCAAAGGTATGTGTAAAAAGGTCACAGATATTCAGGAAATTAACATCTCGCCAACCATTAAGCAAAGAGGTAAATCAATCACGCTTTGGAGTTGTGTTGCAGTCAGTGGCATGGGGAATATCTCACAGATAGAGGGAAGAATGGATTCAATGAAATTTCAACAAATTTTCAATGCAAACATAACACCATCTGCAAAAGTGCTGAAAATGAAAAGATAAGAGGATGATGGATAATGATCCTAAACACACTTCAAAATCCACAGTAGATTACCTCATAAAACTTCAAGATGAAGGTATTACAATGGTCCTCGCAATACTCTAATCTGAACATCATTGATAATCTGGTTTGACCTCAAAGGGCATGCATGCAAAATGATCCAGAAATCTCACAGAACTGGAAGACATTTCCAAGGAAGAATGAAGGAAAATCCCTCAAGCAAGAATTTAAAGACTCTTGGCTGGATACAAAGAGTGTTTACAAGCTGTCATACTTGTCTAAGGGGGTATTACTAGGTAATATCCATGCAGGGTGGGAACTTTAAAAATGTTAAAAGACAAAAATATTTTTTTTGCGTAAAATACAAAAGGTAATGCATCATTTTTTACTTTATGCTTTTTAGAGATCATTTAATCTTCAACTTGACTCGCTTATTTGCTCACAGCAACAGTCATTTTCACCAGCAGTGCCCAAATTTTTGCATGCTACTGTATTCTTTCACATAATATTTTACTATTGGATAGCTCATGAAATAAAACATATGATTTATTCTGAAATGCCGTATCACTTTAGAAAGGATATACCGTATTATAAGACACACTCCCAAATTTAGAGCAAGAACTTATAAAAAAATGTATTTAAAATAGGGGGTCCATCCTATAAACTGGAGCATCTCATGTGCATGTACAGCGTAGCTTACTTTGAGGGCCACAATGGTGGTGGAGCTAAGGTCACCGCATGCAGGATCATGGTTGTGGGGGATCATTGGTGGTGACAATGATGCAGTCAGGTGGCATGGTCACCGGTGGATGTCGGAAGTGAGGCAATGCTTGCGGGCCTGGTTCTAGGGGTGTCACGGTGTTCAGCAGGAATTGATACTTCCGGTACTGGCAAATGGCTGTGGAGGCAGACCAGGCATAGCTAAAGATCTCAGTGCCGAGTGCTTGATCTCTGCCTGCACTACCTTTACTGGATGGACTTTAAGAAAATGCTGTGGAGGCAGAGCAGACCACATAAAGATCTCGACAGCAATCTCCATCTGCGCATGCACCGCCTCCGCAGCCATTTTCTTTAAGTCCATCCAGCAGAGACAGCACAGACCCTTGGCTCTCTGAAATCTTTAGCTATGCCTTCTCTGCCTCCACAGCCATTTGCCAGTACCGGAAGTATCAATTCCTGCTGAACACCGTGACACTACCAACTCCAGGCCTGCAAGCATTGCCCCATTACCTACATCCTCCTGTACCTCTACTCAACCCCGGGGTAAATCAAGATTTGATCTATAAGACACCCCCCCCCCTTCCCAATTTTGGTAGAAAAAAAAATTGTGTCTTATCTGAAAAATATGGTAAAAAACACCTGAGTACAGGGAGGAGAGTCTGTTGGGCCACTGTCTCAGACATCTCCTTTCAAGACCTGATTAACAGGTCTCTAACTTTGTTTAGAAAGAGACCGATCAAGCAAGCAAATGCAGGGAGGGAGAAGACTTGTGGTTGAGTCTTTTCCTTGTGTCCAGGCTCTATTATCTGTACTTTGTTCATTTTTCATGCTTTTTTCAACATAAAATATAGCTGCCTTTAAAGAGGACCAGTCACCCCCCCTGGTGCATGGCAAATAAATGCAGCACTGAATGCAGCATGTCTGCTGCATTCAGGGATGGGGTCCCCCATGGCTCTAGCCACGCTATAACCGTCATAAAAAACTTTAGAAACCTTGCAGTTAAGATGTTGCCTGGGTGAGATGTTATTAAGAGGTCATCCCTGCTGGCACAATCCTCCCTGCCTTCTCCTTGTTGTGTTCGCCCCCTGTATGTGTCTGCCCTTGTCTTCTTCTGGGTCTGCCCTCCTCTTCTCCTGCTCTGTGTGATGTCAGGAGCAGAAGAGGAGGGCAGACCCAGAAGGGGCATGATAAAGACTGAAGGAGGCGGCGAGAGGGAGAGAAAGAGGACGCCCAGTGGGGCTAGTAACAGTAGCCCCACGGTTCATTAACATACTAGCCAGTAAGTTATAAAAACATTTAATAAAACAGTCATACCACACATTTAGGAGAGAGAGGGATAGTTAGAGTAGTAATAGGAAGGTGCAGGGACAGGTAGTGATAGTCTGGGGTGCTTTATCTAGGTGACAGTTTCCCTTTAATGGGGCTGTCTATTTCTATTTCATGCTGCAATGTGTCTCTGCCAGAATTAAATTTCAGTTAGTTTCCCTAAAAATAATCACAAACAGAAAAAATATTTTGTGGAGTTGCTGGCTCCACAGCTACACTTAACACCCTCATCTCATCGCCCCCAGGTGGTCTGAGGTTGAATGGTGTCCACCCACTTAGAAGTGGGATAGGGAGGACAAGGAGGACAGGGATGTCAGTGTAGGACTCATCAGATCTGGGGTCACTGTGGAGTGGTTGATGAGCAAACAGATATTGGCCAATATATGTACCAAGAACCCCAGTAAATAAAAACATAAGAATGTTGAGTTTGAGAAAAACGTACCGTAAGTTTTTACATTTTTTCCTCATATATAAACTGCTTATAACATGTGTACATTTTTGGTAGTAACTGATGCAGTGAATTTTTTCTGGTTAAAAATAATCACAGTGAGAATAAAGTTCCTTTAAAAAGCAATAGATTTTAGGCACATATACTTTAAAGCATCAGCAATATGCTGTATAATATGTTTTATTTTAGCTCAATTTCACACCTACCCTTTACTTCAATCTTTTCTTTAATGTTAGCTGGGTCTTGTAATCTCTGTTCAATCACCTGTCCAGTTCATGCTGTCTAGTGTGGGCATGAAGTTACATTCCTCTGTGCATAAGTTTACCTGTGAACTACAGGATTATACCATTATATATTAGATCCCTCATGTTATAAAACTTAGCAGACTCACACTTTTCATTGAAGCTTCATATTGCTTTCACTACCTCTGTCATGAAGGATGGTATAGCGGTAAGGGTATCACAATTGAGGATGGTAAGATGAGCTAAGGCATTGAGGGGAGATAGTCTGACCCTTATACTGAAGATCCCTGGCTCACACTGCTCCCAGAGGTACGTCTGCAGGTGAGGAAGTCTGGGTCACCACCATCACGATATGCTCCTGATAAGCCATAGGCTATGAGCCTTTACCTCCACCCATGGACAGGAAAACCACAGCAACTTCTACAGGGAAAGGAGTAAAAACACTAAGTAAACTTCAGCATAAAGTGCACACACGTCTATCTCGGCTTGCAGCCTTGAAGAGACAAACTCTATCAGCAACACCTAGTGGAAGGAAGTGGAATTACTTATAGGCTAAAGGAGTGGACAAGTACATCAGCTGACAGCAGTTCACCTGTGATTGGAAAGCCACATATAACAGCAGCTTCTGTGATTAACTCCGATTGTGCCAAAGGAAATTTAAACAGATTTAAATTACAGCAGCATCTCACATGAACTGCAAAGCAGTCAACATGTGACATCCTTCTGCTTGAAAAGTTGATAAAGAGAGCTCTATTACAAGCAGGAGGCAGAGAATGATAGGCTGAAGTTACACCACAAGGCAGACATGCAAAGGAGACTGTACAATATTAAGATGCACTGCAAATACTGGAGATAGTGTCATGTGTCAGAACAATGTACAGTGTTATGAGACTTAATCCCTACTAAAATGTCACAGAGGAATAATGAAAAATATTGACTACATTAAGGAAGTCACATCAGATGGGAAGCATGGATCATGATGGGAAATAACTGATTCATGGCATATTAAGTAAATCAGGTATTACACTTAGAAACAAAATATATGCCAAACCTTTACATTGTTCTTTAATAAGAAGCTTTTCTACAATGTAAAGACTAAAAAATGCTGGAGTGCTTCCTTAAATATCCTGGGTAGGAAATCTTTGCTGCCAAATATTAATTTACTGACCCAAACAAGTTGACTAGGTATGGTAAATTTATACAAAGGATTTTCACATCCAATTTATATGAATTTTCAATAGAAATCTAAAGCAAAAATTTCTGCCATATGTTTTCACATTTAAATGTTGCAAAATCACATCATCTTATCCTTTATAAACTCTAATTCCTATTTCTAATACCCTAAACCATATCTAATGTACAGTGCTGTGCAAATTAATTGGGACAAAGCATGTCTTTACTTGTTTTTCTTACATTAATTTTACTATTTCTGATAAGTGTTTTATTAGTTCTTGGTGTCGTTTTCCTTCTTCTTCCACTTTTACCTTTTTGTTTTGGAGAAAACTATCCAGTTTCATTGTGTGTGTGAATTATTCTTGAAACAATAGATTTTTCAATCCCAACGGTGGAAGCAATTTCTCTTATAGTCAGACTTGTATGTCCATTAAGAGTAATAATTCTACACCTCTTCCGTGGAGTAACATCCATTTTTACAGACACGAATCACACTGACAGAAAAAGTACACTAAACCACTCCTCACAGAAACAAGCTCTCAACTGAAACTGAGGGGCAGCTAGCTGTTATTTTCTGACTAAAACAAGTCAAACCACATTTTGCTACTCAAGGTTGTACACTCAAACCTGTTCAAAGCAGTTAAAGCTGGTTTGAATCACTGACTGGTAACTAACTTATGATTTTACTTACAAAAATTAATTTGCACAGCACGGTATTAACTAATACTTTCCTTATTCTGGAACTATTTAAAATAGAGGAGAATATTTTTTCTTATTAACTGAAATTTGTTCCAGTGGTCATAATTATACTATATTAAATATTACTCTCTAGTGAGTACAATGTGTAATGCTAGCCAGGGTCATGTTTACTATTAGGAACTTGAGGGCAGGTGCCTGGGGATTCAGGTTGCGAAGGCAGCACCAGGCTTTAGTTGTCAAAAAATGTTTTTTGTCTAAGCTTCCCCCCCCCCGGACTCCCTAGGTAATCCGGAGTGTTTGTGGGGAGGGGAGTGTCAGTGCAGACAGCAGTGTATTCACTGATTCACCAGGACACTAATCATCCTCCATGCAGCTGACACTTCCAGGGTCAGTGGAGCGTGCAGTTCAGTCCTGACACTGAATGAGCTTAACTCATGAGGTGCTGCTTCTATGCAGAGGAGGCAAGCGATGGAGTCTGAGTAAGTGCTGGAGCAGCCTGAAGGGGAAGAACTGTGACAAAGGGGGCCACATTTGGGGGTGGAGAACTGTGACAAAGGGGGCCACATTGGGGGTGGAGAACTGTGACACAGGGGGCCACATTGGGGGAGGGGATAACTGTGACACAGGGGGCCACAATGGGGGGAGGGGAGAACTGTGACACAGGGGGCCACATTGGGGGGAGGGGATAATTGTGACACAGGGGCCACATGGGGGTGGAGAACCGTGACACAGGGGCCACATTGGGGGGAAGTCGAGAACTGTGAGACATTGAGCCACATTGGGGATGGAGAACTATGACACAGGGGACCACATTTGAGGTGTAGAACTGTGACATAAGGGGCCACATTTGTGGGGTAGATAACTGTGACACAGGGCCACAATGGGAAAGGGGTGGAGAACTGTGACACAGGGGGACACATTTGGGGTGTGGAGAACTGTGACACAGGGGGCCACATTGGGCGGTGGATAACTGACACAGGGGGCCACATTGGGGGGGTGGAAAACTGTGACCCAGGGGACCACATTGGGGGGGTGTAGAATTGTGACACAGGCGGCTACATGGGGGGTGTAGAACTGTGACACAGAGCTCCACATGGAAGGGTGGAGAACTGTGACACAGGGGGCCACATCAAGGGGTGGAGAACTGTGGCACAGGGGGCCACATCGGGGGGTGGAGAACTATGACACAGGGGGCCACATTTAGGGGGGTGGAGAACTATGACACAGGGGGACACATTTGGGGAAGGGAAGAACTGTGACACAGGGGACCACAATGGGAGAGGGGTGGAGAACTGTGACACGGGGCCACATTGGGGAGGTGGAGAACTGTCACACAGGGGGCCACATTGGGACATTAACAGAAATAAACACATGAAATAGATCACGGTTTGTAATGACTATATAATATGTGTTTCACTTTATGTATTGAATTACTGAAATAAATCATTTTGATGATAGAAGAGCATCTCAATGAATTAGACTATGTCCAGTCTTTTTAGAGTTGATCACTTTTCAGGCAGGCAATGGTGCAGATCCACCTAAAAAAGATGTCATGTGCACGCACCCTTTGGCTACATTCTGTGGTTTTTTTTCTCCTCCGTTCTGCTGTATTTTTTGCTGGAAAACAGGAGCTGTCAAAAAAATGCATCGAAAAATGGATCATCTGTTTCTGATCCATTTTTAAGTGCGTTTTTTGACTCTTAGACAATGGCTCCTATGGGAAAAACGGTCAGAAAAACACCAGACAAATTGACATGCACTTTTTCAAAACGGAGCCTCCAAAAGTGAAAAAATGCATCACTTTCAAAGTGCCCTCTAGAATGGCAAAAATGAAAACCCATAGAGATTGCTGCACTTCAAAAAAAGGATCAGAAAATGCACAGTCTGAATGTAGCTTTAGTCTGACTTACCAATTGGGGCAGCACAACTAAAAGTGCCTAGGGCAGCATAAACTCTACATATAGGCTGGTGCCAGCGCTGGCGACCCTGCTCTGTCCAACTTCCTCCATCCAGCAAAGATGCCAGCACATTCACCAACCTGGTCACTCAGAAGTGTCTCCCTCTTGCTGCAGATTCCTACTTTTGGGGCCTGTGCATGCAGCACAGGTCTCTCATGAGCATGTTTAGTGCACACGCACAGTCTCTCACCTCTTCTTAAAGAGGCAGCATGCATAATCCTGAAGTGCCTCTCAGCCTATAGCTTAGGCTAAAGTCACATTAACATTTGTGCCGGGCTCAGGGGAGTACCGTTTAAAACGTAGGTTTTGGCAGCATAAAGCGTGCTACCACCATGGTAGCGCCGCGTTAACGCTACTAATGCTTACCTATGGAGATACGGCCCGCAGCGCGTCTCAAACACCGGTATCTGACTGTAATATCACGTTATTTCCTAATGTGAGAAAAGACACTTTTAACAATGTCTTTTCTATCATTAGGAAATAACGTGAGATTTCAGTCAGATGTCGGCGTTTGAGCCGTGCTAAGGGCCGCGTCTCCATAAGTAGCACTGTGTTTATTCTGCCAAAACCTGTTTTAAACGCTACCCCCGTGAGCGCGGCACAAATGTTAATGTAACCCTAGCCTTAGAGACAATGGGTATTTAAAGTGTATCTGTCAGCAGGTTTTTCTACCTCAAGACTGACCTGAGAGCAGCATGTTGTAGACAAAGATGCCCTGAATTCAACAATGTATCACTTAGATTACTGGATGCAGCCATTCTGAAACAATTAAAGGTTTTAGTTTATGCCATCTTGCAGAGCTGCCCTCACCCACACCAGGTTTTCAATGTGCAGTTCTATAGACAGATAGACAGAATCTGCTAATTATATACAGTTGTGGCCAAAAGTATTGACACCCCTGCAATTCTGTCAGATAATACTCAGTTTCTTCCTGAAAATGATTGCAATCACACATTCTTTGGTATTATTATCTTCATTTAATTTGTTTTCAATGAAAAAACACAAAAAGAATTGTCCTATAGCCAAATTGGATATAATTCCTTACCAAACATAAAAAGGGGGTGGACAAAAGTATTGACACTGTTAGAAAAATCATGTGATGCTTCTCTAATTTGTGTAATTAACAGCACCTGTAACTTACCTGTGGCACCTAACAGGTGTTGGCAATAACTAAATCACACTTGCAGCCAGTTGACATGGATTAAAGTTGACTCAACCTCTGTCCTGTGTCCTTGTGTGTACCACATTGAGCATGGAGAAAAGAAAGAAGACCAAAGAACTGTGAAGACTTAAGAAACCAAATTGTGAGGAAGCATGAGCAATCTCAAGGCTACAAGTCCATCTCCAAAGACCTAAATGTTACTGTGTCTACCATGTGCAGTGTCATCAAGAAGTTTAAAGCCCATGACACTGTGGCTAACTTCCCTAGATGTGGACGGAAAAGAAAAATTGACGAGAGATTTCAAAGCAATATTGTGCGGATAGTGGATAAAGAACCTCGACTAACATCCAAACAAGTTCAGGCTGCCCTGCAGTCCGAGGGTACAACAGTGTCAACCCGTCGGCATCGAAATGAAAAAGGACTGTATGGTAGGAGACCCAGGAAGACCCCACTTCTTACCCCGAGACATAAAAAAAGCCAGGCTGGAGTTTGCCAAAACTTACCTGAGAAAGCCTAAAACGTTTTGGAAGAATGTTCTCCGGTCAGATGAGACAAAAGTAGAGCTTTTTGGGCAAAGGCATCAACATAGAGTTTACAGGAGAAAAAAAAGAGGCATTCATAGAAAAGAACACGGTCCCTACAGTCAAACATGGCGGAGGTTCTCTGATGTTTTGGGGTTGCTTTGCTGCCTCTGGCACTGGACTGCTTGACCGTGTGGCATTATGAAGTCTGAAAACTACCAACAAATTTTGCAGCATAATGTAAGGCCCAGTGTGAGAAAGCTGGGTCTCCCTCAGAGGTCATGGGTCTTCCAGCAGGACAATGACCCAAAACACACTTCAAAAAGCACTAGAAAATGGCTTGAGAGAAAGCACTGGAGAATCCCATAGAACACCTTTGGAGAGATCTAAAAATGGCAGTTTGGAGAAGGCACCCTTCAAATATCAGGGACTTGGAGCAGTTTGCCAAAGAAGAATGGGCTAAAATTCCAGCAAAGCATTGTAAGAAACTCATTGATGGTAACCGGAAGCGGTTGATCGCAGTTATTTTGGCTAAAGGTTGTGCAACCAAGTATTAGGCTGAGGGTGCCAGTACTTTTGTCTGGACCATTTTTGGAGTTTTGTGTGAAATGATGAATGTTTTGCTTTTTGCTTCATTCTCTTTTGTGTTTTTTCATTGAAGACAAATTAAATGAAGATAATAATACCAAAGAATTTGTGATTGCAATCATTTTCAGGAAGAAACTGAGTATTATCTGACAGAATTGCAGGGGTGTTAATACTTTTGGCCACAACTGTAGGAAGTCCGAGTCAGACCTAAGTTCATGTGCTTTAATACAAAAATATCCATATATAAAGCACTGAGGGGATCAGCCGATTATTTAGCCCACCTCCCCACTACAACAACTCCATACAATAGGCCAAAAAGAGAAACAGGAGTTGAAAAAACTGATTTTTTTATTCAGATAAGGTTGTAAAAGTGAAAAGCACATGAAATACCAATTGGTACAAGACAGAAAACTTTCCGGGAATTTACTTATTCATTGGGTGCAAATAGTTAAAAATCATCAGATACAAGAAGTGAAAAAGAGCTATACAAAACACAGAAAGAAGAGCACATAAAATTATCAATAAAAAGGTGTAGCCAATGTTCATATCACATGTGTTGACATCACAGGTGAACAGTATACACCACAGTATTACAAAGATTAAACGGTATGTAGAAAATTGAAACACAGAAGGTTAAAACAAAAATTGCACAATTTGCTCAAGTCTGTGAGTCAACTCATATTAGCCCCTTAATAAAGGTGAGGCATTGCTGAGAACGGTCCCTCGCTTACCAAATAACATATTGCACATACCCCTATATTTGTGGTGTCCCAATCAGAATGGAGAACCGCTATAGTATAAATCCCTACAGCTGTTTCATAGACCGCAAGGTCTGCCTCCCTAATCCACCACCTCACATACAACAGTGGCCAATTGTGCAGGCGCAGGATCGGGATGCAACATTGAATTACCACGCATGCGGGGCAGGTGGGGCGGAGCATGCATCGTCACACATGAAGGCGGTGGCCCGCGGTGCAGGGGAGAGAGGATTGAGGAATCAATATACACACAGGAGAGCAGTGTGGGACACAAAAATTAACAACCAAAACGCCGATGTAACAGAATGTTGTGGTCCTTCACATATGCAGAATCTTCTTGTATTCACAGGTCAACATCCATCAAGCAAGGGGGGGGGGTACAGATATGGTATAAAGGTGCCCATAGCCCATACCAGTGGAACAATCTCTATAGAACAAAATGACAAGTCAGGGACAGCACAGCAAACGGCTCCAAAGACATCAGTACAGATGAAGAGGGGGTAAAAGAAACAATTTAAAAGCAAGAAATATCTATAATATAAAAGCCAAAGGCCACTTCCGGAAAACCCGAAGGTTACTTCCGTGATGGCCTCCGACCATGGTGGTGACGTCACCAGGCGGCGCCCGGCTACAGGGCCCGGCGAAGAACGTTCCGCTATCGGACGTCCTGCCCCCCCACCGCGGCTCCTCCCCATTCCCCGGTCTCCCCTCCACGCTCCCCGGTCTCCCCTCCACGCTCCCCGGAGAGCTTGGTAACCAAGGCCGCGGTCGGGTAACTAAGCGGCGTGTCCGCACCACACACCCTGCCCCAGCCGCATCCATTAATGTGTCTGCTGAGCCCAGGGGTGGGCGGAACAAGCCCAAGGGGACCACCCCAATCACACAATAATAGGCTGGATGCCACCTCCCCCTTATATTCCTCACTGCTTCCAGGATCATGGCATCACAAGGGAGGAACCGCGGTGCATGATGGGAGATGTATTCCTCTGGGACCGGAAATGCTGCAGAGCTGATGAGACACCTCTGATCACACAGAGATAGAGGAGATCTGCGGCTTCTTCATACACAGTCTCCTGCACTGAAGAGTGAGATTATATGTGTGTGTGTGTATACTGTATATGTGTGTGTACTGTATATGTGTGTGTATACTGTATGTGTGTATACTGTATGTGTGTGTATACTGTATATGTGTGTGTATACTGTATATGTGTGTATATGGTATATGTGTGTGTATACTGTATATGTGTGTGTGTATATGTGTATACTTTATATGTGTGTGTATACTGTATATGTGTGTGTGTATACTATATATATCTGTATACTGTATATGTGTGTGTATACTGTATGTGTGTGTGTATACTGTGTGTGTGTATACTGTATATGTGTGTGTGTGTATACTGTATATGTGTGTGTGTATACTGTATATATGTGTATACTTTATATGTGTGTGTATACTGTATATGTGTGTGTATACTGTATATATCTGTATACTGAAGATCCCCGCCCACCATCCTAGGAGTAAGCAGGACTAAACATGAGCTCCTGAATTTCCATCACTTTATACCTTGTAATGAGGCGACTGTAAGACAAAACCTGGAAAAACTCAACCCCGTGGAATATAAAAGTGACCTGGACTGAACTGGACTTTAAATTTTTATGAAAAAAGGAAGAATTAGAGGATTTTAAGGACAAAACAAGAATCTCCTGGAGGACAGACTGCAAACAGCTGGCATCACACATCTGACATCCTGATACCTGGACCTATAAAAAGGTAGGAGAAATTCTCCAACTACAACACTACCTATAGACTTGTTACAAATTAATCTTCTTAGAAATAAGGATTATGTCACGTCCCACTGACGGACTACACACGTGGACCCACTGGACCGCGTAAAGCGGATGCTGACACCGGGTGATAGAGAGGCAGACACGTACCGTAGAGTTAACGGGTTTATTACAGACAACAAAAACACAGAACTACACGCCCCTGGAGAGGGCCACAAGGCCGCAACACTGGAGACCCAGCGAGGGAGACCCCGGAGCGCTTGACCCCTATACAGGGATACCGCCGGGATCAGCCTCGAAGGGGCCAATGCTACGGACACAAGTGTTCAACCGACCCCAGGCGACGTGGTAATGAAACAGCACCCGGGAATACAATACGAAACGAGAACCGTGAATACAGAGCACCAGCACGGGGAACTAGGAACGCAGGGAGATCCAGGAACACGGAGAGATCCGGATAAGCGGCAGAGGAGCTGCACGGAAACAGTACGGAGAATTGCGAGCACCACGGAGTCCGGTCCGGGGAAGTCCAGGGAAACCACACAAGGACGGTCCGGAGGAAAGGTAGTGACGCAGCACGGAGCAACACGAAGGCAGAACAGCGACACTGCAACAAGAACAAATAGATGTATGTTAAATACTGCAGAATCACAGCATACAATAGGACCAGGACCGGCAACTTCAGGATGAATGAAGAGGGCCGGCAAGGTCTAAGAGTAAATGCACACCTGCAACAAGAACAAACAGATGTATGTTAAATACTGCAGAATCACAGCATACAATAGGACCAGGACCGGCAACTTCAGGATGAATGAAGTTGCCCCGGCAAGGTCCAGAAGCAAGTGCACACTTTATATACCTGCTGCCCTACAGGGACTGGCTGAGAGGCGGGGCAGCCTAATTGGCAGCTGGCCCTATAAAGGTAGCAGAGAGAGCGGCCCCGCCCCCTAGTGAACACACTGAGGGGAAGCAGAGCAGGGCAGCAGTCAGGGAGCGACAGTCTGAGCAGCAGGTGTGCGATGGAGCACCCCGGAACCCCGGGATCGCCTGCGGACGACCTGTAACCTGGAACCCCGACCCCGGAACCGGGAAGGAAGGGTAACTGCACGGGGAGAGGGACGAGCAGGGTGCAGGGCGGAGGCGCTGGACCGCGGGGCAGTTACAGTACTCCCCCCGCCACGCCCCCCCGGAACCAGGCCGGCATGAAACCTGCGCAAGAGGCGAGGAGCATTGATGTTCTCCTCCGGCTCCCAGGACCGTTCTTCAGGGCCGAACCCCTTCCAGTCAACCAGGTACCAAGTGGAACGGCCCCTCTTCTTCATGTCCAGGATGGCACTGACCTCGAAGACGTCCGAAGCCGAGACCGGCGGGGGCCGTGCTCCAGACTCTTGGGAGTACCGGTTGAGGACTAGAGGTTTGAGGAGAGACCGGTGGAAAGAATTATGGATACGCAGAGTAGGCGGCAATTTCAGCTGGTAGCATACCTCGTTTATCCTCCGGATGACGTCAAAAGGACCAATGTAGCGAGGACCCAATTTGTAGGACGGCACCTTGAGACGGACATACTTGGAAGAAAGCCATACCTTATCCCCTGGCTGGAACAGGGGGCATCCAAACGTCGTTTGTCGGCATGGTCTTTCATCCGTCTAGATGCTTTTTCCAGGGCAGACCGCGTCTCGGTCCAGATCCGGGGGAAGTCACGTGCTACCTGCTCCGCTGCTGGATTTGGGGTTGAGATGGCCACGGGTGTCGGTATCCTTGGATGGTGTCCGTAGACTATGAAAAAAGGAGAGTTATGCGAAGACTCACCGACATGGTTGTTATAGGCGAACTCTGCCCAGGGAAGCAGGGAGACCCAGTTGTCATGATGGGCGTTGATGTAGTGCCGTAAGTAGCCAGACAGCACCTGATTCACTCGTTCCACCTGCCCATTGGATTGCGGATGATAAGCAGATGAGAAATCCAATGTGACATCGAGTTTCTTGCAGAGCGACCGCCAGAATCGGGAGACGAATTGCACGCCTCTATCGGACACGATATGGGCTGGCAGACCATGTAAGCGGAGGATATGAAGGAAGAACAGCTCCGCTAACCGGGGTGCAGAGGGAAGGCCAGGCAATGGTATGAAGTGGGCCATTTTGGAAAACCTGTCCACGACTACCCATACCACTGTGTTACCGGAGGAGGCCGGGAGGTCGGTGACGAAGTCCATCGCGATGTGCCTCCAGGGCTCAGAGGGTACCGGTAGAGGGAGAAGAGGCCCGACGGGCAGTCGCTTGGGCGTCTTGTGACGTGCACAAGAGGAACATGCGGAAACGAAGTCCGTAACATCCTGTCGCATCTGAGGCCACCAGTAGTGTCGTCCTATCAACTGTAGGGTCTTCGTTATACCCACATGCCCTGCGACTCTAGAAGAATGACCCCAGGTCAGGACGTGTCCTCGATCCGCCTCGGCTACCAGTGTTTTACCTGTGGGGGAAGAGACAGTCGGAGAGGAGCTACTATACCGAGACTGGATGGACTGATGATGGGGCGTGGCTCCTCCTCCTGGTCTTCGACGTGAAAGGACCGAGACAAGGCGTCTGCCTTGATATTCTTGTCTGCCGGGCGGAAATGAAGACGAAAGTTAAAACGAGCAAAGAACAGCGACCATCGTGCCTGCCGGGGGTTGAGCCTCTGAGCAGACTGCAGATAAGCCAGATTCTTGTGGTCGGTGTAAATCACCACTGGGTGTACTGCGCCCTCAAGGAGGTGGCGCCATTCCTCCAGAGCCATCTTGATGGCCAGCAACTCCCGGTCCCCGATGGAGTAATTCCTTTCACAGGAGGTAAAAGCTTTGGAGAAAAAACCGCACGTCACCATGCGTCCCGTGGAGGTCTTCTGGGTGAGAACGGCTCCTGCTCCCGAGGAGGATGCGTCCACCTCCAGAAAGAACTGCTTATCCGCCATGGGCCTGTGGAGAGCAGGAGCAGAAGAAAACGCATTCTTGAGCGTTAAAAAGGCGGACTCGGCCTCGGGGTCCAAGCCTTGGCGGGCGTCCCCTTCCGGGTTAATGTGGTGAGTGGTTTAACTACATCCGAGAACCGAGGAATAAACTGCCGATAGTAATTGGCGAAGCCCAGGAACCTTTGGATCGCCTTGAGTCCCACCGGTCTGGGCCACTTCAGGACGGCGGACAGCTTCTCTGGATCCATTTCGAGTCCGGTATCGGAGACGATGTAACCTAGAAAGGGCAAGGAAGTTTGTTCGAAGACACACTTCTCATATTTGGCGTACAGTCGGTTCTCCCGCAATCGCGTAGGACTCGCCGGACATCTCGCCTGTGAGTGGGCAGATCGGGGGAAAAAACCAGGATATCGTCTAGGTAGACCACGACACATACATAGAGAAGATCCCGGAAGACATCGTTTACGAATTCTTGAAATACAGCAGGGGCATTGCTCAAGCCGAATGGCATTACCTTATATTCGTAGTGGCCATCACGCGTGTTGAAGGCGGTTTTCCATTCATCGCCTGCTCGGATTCGGACGAGATTGTACGCACCCCGTAGATCCAGCTTGGTGAAGATCCGAGATCCCCGCAGCCGATCGAAGAGCTCGGGAATCAGGGGCAGCGGGTACCTGTTCTTCACCGTTATGGCGTTGAGTCCCCGGTAATCGATACACGGTCGGAGAGACCCGTCCCTCTTCTTTACGAAGAAGAAACCCGCTCCGGCGGGTGAAGAAGACTTCTGAATGAATCCTCGTGCTAGGTTATCCCTAATATATTCTGCCATGGCCTGGGTCTCGGGCGGGTTCAGCGGGTAGATGCGCCCCTTGGGGAGTGAGACCCCGGGGACCAGATCGATGGGACAGTCGTACGGCCTATGAGGAGGTAACGTCTCGGCTTCTTTCTTGTCGAAGACGTCCGCATAGGACCAGTAGGCTGACGGCAGACCGGGTAAGGCTGCCGGAGAGGGAGGCATCCGAGCGGGGCTTACGGGACGAAGACATCGACTGTGGCAATTCGGGCCCCACCGCAAGACTTCACCGGTTCGCCAATCCAGCACGGGTTCATGTACGCGAAGCCATGGCAAGCCCAGCAGGAAGGGAGGGGAAAGGGACGGCAGAACATAGAAGGTGAGACGCTCCGTGTGCAGAGCTCCCACTTGTATCTCCACTTCACCTGTGATGCTTGTTACCGAATCCCGTAGAGGTCTTCCATCAACGGCAGTGATGGTGCGTGGATGCTGTAGAGGATGGATGGGTATACCCAGGCGCTGGGCCGTCTCCTGCTGTACGAAGTTGCCAGCCGACCCGGAATCCAGATATGCCATCTCCGAATGGCGTAGACTGCCGACCCTCACCTGGATAGAGATTGTAAGAGGTTGAGAGGAATCACCCTCGCCTAGGTTGGCCTCTCTTACCTGACCTAGACGGAGGAGTTTTCCGGCCGCTTGGGGCACTGCCGACAGAAGTGACCGGATCCTCCGCAGTAAAGGCACAGACCCCGGGTAATCCTCTCCTCTCTCGTCTGGGTACTCAAACGGGTGCGATCAACCTCCATGGACTCGTGGCCCGCTTGGGATGCCGAGGGTGCAGGAAGAAGGGGTCTCTGGAATGTGGGAGCCAGACGGGGAGATCGCCTCTCCTGAGTCCTCTCCAGTGTCCGCTCCTTGGACCGCTCTTGAAGGCGGCGATCGATCCGGACAGCCAGGGTAATGAGCTCCTCCAGGGAGTTGGGTAAATCCCGAACAGCCAGTTCGTCCTTGATGCGACTGGATAATCCCCGGCGGAAGACACCGATCAGGGGCTCATCCGTCCAGCGGAGCTCGGAGGCTAGGGTACGAAACCGGATAGCGTACTGACCAACAGA
Source organism: Allobates femoralis (assembly GCA_033576535.1). Lineage (NCBI taxonomy): Eukaryota > Metazoa > Chordata > Amphibia > Anura > Aromobatidae > Allobates > Allobates femoralis. The sequence goes on from JARQOC010000005.1 coordinate 312,018,616, forward strand.
CAGGTTACCTTGCTGTAGGGTGAAGAGGGCCTCTGTGGCGGAGGCTACCCGTCCGGGCTCGTCAAAGGTCCTACGGAACGTATCCAGGAAGGCTTGTAGGTTCGACACAATGGGGTCCTCTCTCTCAAGCAAGGGGTTAAACCATGCCAGTGCCTCTCCCTCGAGGTGAGAAGCCAGAAATGCCACCCTTGCCTCATCCGTCAGGAATTGGTGGGTAACAACCGGAAATGGAGTTGGCATTGGTTAATAAACCCCCGACAAGCCTTAGGGTCCCCGGAGTACCTGGTAGGCTGGCACAGCCGTGGATAAGATGCAGCACCAGCCGGGAGTCCGGAGGATGAGGCGGAGACGGAACCCGAGGCGTCTGTCGTTCTCTGTAAGCTGATGAGTCGGTCGTCAACGGAGGACATGAAGGACAGCAACCGGGTCTGCATCTCCCTCTGGTGGTCCAATTCCTGGTGGATACGAAACACCTGGGAGGAGAGAGAGGGATCAGAGGCAGGGAGAGACCCTAAACGGGCCTCCAAGGACTGGACAAATGACGCGATTTGGTCATGACTCTGGCGGAGTCCGGCAAGCTCTCTCTGGGCATCAAACCTAGCGTCAGCGGGGTCCATGGCCGGGGCAAACTCTGTCACGTCCCACTGACGGACTACACACGTGGACCCACTGGACCGCGTAAAGCGGATGCTGACACCGGGTGATAGAGAGGCAGACACGTACCGTAGAGTTAACGGGTTTATTACAGACAACAAAAACACAGAACTACACGCCCCTGGAGAGGGCCACAAGGCCGCAACACTGGAGACCCAGCGAGGGAGACCCCGGAGCGCTTGACCCCTATACAGGGATACCGCCGGGATCAGCCTCGAAGGGGCCAATGCTACGGACACAAGTGTTCAACCGACCCCAGGCGACGTGGTAATGAAACAGCACCCGGGAATACAATACGAAACGAGAACCGTGAATACAGAGCACCAGCACGGGGAACTAGGAACGCAGGGAGATCCAGGAACACGGAGAGATCCGGATAAGCGGCAGAGGAGCTGCACGGAAACAGTACGGAGAATTGCGAGCACCACGGAGTCCGGTCCGGGGAAGTCCAGGGAAACCACACAAGGACGGTCCGGAGGAAAGGTAGTGACGCAGCACGGAGCAACACGAAGGCAGAACAGCGACACTGCAACAAGAACAAACAGATGTATGTTAAATACTGCAGAATCACAGCATACAATAGGACCAGGACCGGCAACTTCAGGATGAATGAAGAGGGCCGGCAAGGTCTAAGAGTAAATGCACACCTGCAACAAGAACAAACAGATGTATGTTAAATACTGCAGAATCACAGCATACAATAGGACCAGGACCGGCAACTTCAGGATGAATGAAGTTGCCCCGGCAAGGTCCAGAAGCAAGTGCACACTTTATATACCTGCTGCCCTACAGGGACTGGCTGAGAGGCGGGGCAGCCTAATTGGCAGCTGGCCCTATAAAGGTAGCAGAGAGAGCGGCCCCGCCCCCTAGTGAACACACTGAGGGGAAGCAGAGCAGGCAGCAGTCAGGGAGCGACAGTCTGAGCAGCAGGTGTGCGATGGAGCACCCCGGAACCCCGGGATCGCCTGCGGACGACCTGTAACCTGGAACCCCGACCCCGGAACCGGGAAGGAAGGGTAACTGCACGGGGAGAGGGACGAGCAGGGTGCAGGGCGGAGGCGCTGGACCGCGGGGCAGTTACAGATTACAATTAACATATAATTACAATATGGAAAATACAAATTTGGAAGAAATAAATGAACAAAGCGGAGAGCCAGAGACACAGGAATGCTGGGGGTCAGATCTGGAGATAACAGAGGGGCAGTGGAGCAATAAAATGAAAAAACTTGACACTCTGAGGGAGAATCCAGAAATACTATATGCAGATTACACAAAAGAAAAGCCTCCACGGAAAACCAATGTATTATTCTATACAGACCAACCCTCAGCCTGGCACACTGCCCTGTGCACAGAATATAAACACGTATCTAAGTCCAAGGCTAATAATGTCCAGCGGATTAAAATTAACAGCCAAACAGATGATGACACCAATGGACTCACCATAAGCCTATATCACAATGGCACCATTATGGTTCAAGGGACTGAGGGAAATCTGCAACAATTTGAAAATTGTTTTCCCCAAATCAAAGGACAGGCACAAATCTACAAAGAACTACAAGCCCCAGCGGACATTCCTAATGCTGAAATCTCTATTCCCAGACACAGCCGCCTAACCCCAGACACTTCACACCCCTCGCCTGATAACATCAAAGACCGCTCTTCACACCTCTCGCCTGATAACATCAAAGACTTCTTATCTGAGCTAGAAAGAGACTTGGCCCAACTGAAATTAGAATGTGAAAGAAACTCACAAAGAAATGCAAATCACCAAGCAACAGAAGAGATCAGTAAGCTGAAATACAGCGAATACAATTCAGATCTACAGAAAATAAAGGCAGACATGTGTGACCTAAAATCTCAGCACAAGGCAGCTCTACAGGAAATATATGAACTGAAAAAAGACAATGAGACACTTAGAAAGGAAATTACAGAATTAAAAGCCAATTACCCTGGACATCTGAACCAGCAGGGGGCACTGGAAACAAGCCAGAGAGCAGACAACATGGCCACCACTGAGCAGAATGTAGAGACAATAACCAACAATATGACTGATCCTGAAACTAGAGAGATGGAAGAGAGAAGAGAACCAGCCACCAGCAAAGCCAGCATCGCAGCCCCCCATCAGCAGCACCGTAACCCCCCCAAGACACCACAAAGTCCTGATATTGTCCTAATAATGGACTCAAATGGGATGTACCTAGATGCACAGCGGCTATTCCCAGAAAAACACGTCCGTACAATCCGCTGTACAAACATTGAACAGGCAACAAAGGTCATCAGTAATCCACGGTTTACCAACCCAAAGCATATTATTATACACACGGGTACAAACAATCTGCCAGACCAGCACCAGCAGATCGCAGAACAACTGACTAAACTGGCAAAGACGACAAAACTACAATTCCCAGACACCAAAATCATTCTGTCATCGCTGCTCCCAAGAAAGGATATATCCAGGGAAAGCACCCAAACCATCAACATGGAACTGACTGAAAGGATCAAGGCTGTGTCAAACGTGACCCTGGCACAACACCTCTCCATAAACCACCGTCACCTGTATGATAATAAACACCTCAACAAACAAGGGGTCACCCTCCTGGCCAAAGAGCTGAAAGACATCGTGCTAAACAGAGACCCCAGGCCTGGATCCAACAGTGACCATGACCACACTGAAAGACCCCCGACAATAAGAAGGAAGAAAACCTTAATCCTATCTCCAGAAGCTGGAAACAAAGCTCCTCACCCAGTATCAGACCATCAGAGGAGGAGACCACCACGGAGGAGACCACCGAGCCCACACAGACACATGCAGCCAATATCAGACCATCAGAGATGGAGACCTCCACAGTGGGGACCACCGAGCCCACACAGACACATGCAGCCAAAACCAGACCATCAGAGATGGAGACCTCCACAGAGGGGACCACCAAGCCCATACAGACACATGCAGAGCAGAGATAGGTATGAGTTAAAGACCCTGGTCAGCGAACTGTATGAGAGACTAATGTGACTGGATGGAACCAGGCACCTCTACAAATCAGAAAGAACTCCAGTGCGTCCCACACAGCCGTACTCATTACAAGGTATATACACACAAGATACACAGAACAATGTCTTCACTTACAATCAGCAGCTGGAATATTCAGGGTCTCAACGCCTCGGCCTTTGGATGTAAAACAAAGGACCCTGATTTTATACAAAGACTGAAAAATATAGACATTCAGATCCTCCTGGAAACATGGACCAGGGCCGAAAACGAATCCCCAGTGCCTATTGGATACAAGGAATTCTCAGTCCATGCCCAGAAAAATAAAAACACCAAACAGGGCCGGGGCTCAGGAGGAGTACTGATCTGGTATAAAGAGGAGCTCCACCAGTACATCAAACCGGTGAAGAGAGGAGGCAGCCACATATGGATCAGAATCAGCAGCTCCATCCTCACCTCTCAGTCTGATGTCTACCTCTGCGCCACCTATATACCACCGCCAGAGTCCCCCTACTTCAATCCAGACTGTTTCGAGATCTTACAAGGAGAAGCCGCCCATTATCAGGCCCTGGGCAAAGTTCTCATCTTTGGAGACCTCAATGCAAGAACTGGGAGAGAGAGAGACTTCCTGACCACGGATGGAAACATCTACATACTTGGAGCAGAGAATGACAGCCAGGACTCTGTACACACAGAGAGAAACAGCTATGACAGTACAGTCAACAAAAGTGGCAGAAAGCTCCTGAACGTATGTAGAAGTTTAGGACTTCATATCCTTAATGGACGAAGCAAGGGTGACTCCCTAGGAAGGTATACACTAAACTCCCATGTAGGGAGGAGTGTAGTAGATTACGCCATTACAGACATGAACCTGGCGGATGTCAGCGCCTTCATAGTCACCCCACAAACGCACCTGTCAGACCACAGCCAACTTCTTCTGTACATGAAATCTACAGAGGAACCATCCACTCAGAAGCCACAGCAGAGCGGTCTCTTCAGCCGGCCTCCATCCTATAAATGGTCCAGAATGTCGGCACTAAAGTATAAAGAGGCTTCAAGCAGCCCTGAAATACAGCAGATGCTCCACCACTTCTACAACTACGAGTACAAGCCTAACCCAGAGGGAGTGAGCCAAACCGCAAAGGACCTCAACAATATATTCCATGCAATGGCCAGACTGTCCGACCTTAAAAAAGTCAACTACAAGAGACCTAAAGAAACACAGGTCAACGGTTGGTTTGACAGAGAATGTAAAGCCGTACGGAAGACCCTGAGAACAGCCTCCAACAAGAAACACAGAGACCCCAACCACCCGGGCCTGAGGGAAGCCTATGACTCCATACAAAGGCAATACAAAACCATCCTCAGGAGGAAGAAGCAGAGTTACATCACTACCAAGCTTAACCAACTCCAAGATGCCCTCCAAGACAACTCCTTCTGGGAACTATGGAACCACATGGGCACAAAAAAGAAAAACAACACCTATATCCAAAATGGCAAGATCTGGCTCCAGTACTTCAGAGACCTCTATAAAGACATCCCAAAGGAAGAACTAAGCCAAGAACAGGAAAACATAATGGCAAAACTAAAAGCAATGGAGGAAAAAATCAAAAACTTCCAAAACCCGGTGGATACACCTATAACACTACAGGAAGTAGCCGAGAGGATCGCTTCCATAAGGTGTAGAAAAGCCGGTGGCCTGGATGGGATCCTACCAGAAATGCTGAAGCACAGCCCACCAGAAATACAGGCTGCAATGGTCAAACTGTTCAATATTGTGCTGAGGGCCGGCTACTTCCCCCGTACCTGGAACCAAGGCCTCATTACACCCATCCACAAGAGTGGGGACAGGTATGAACCAGCCAACTACCGTGGGATATGTGTCAGCAGCAACCTGGGAAAACTGTTCAACAGTATCCTGAACAAGAGGATCCTCACCTTCCTCACCGAGCACAACGTCCTCAGCAAGAGCCAAGCAGGGTTCATGCCGAACCACCGCACCACTGACCACATATACACCCTGCACAGCCTCATTCAGAGACACGTCCGCAATACAAAGAATGGGAAGATATATGCCTGCTTTGTGGACTTTAAAAAGGCCTTTGATTCGGTGTGGCACCCAGGCTTATTCCTGAAACTGCTGGAGAGTGGAATAGGAGGAAAGACCTACGATGTCATCAAAAGCTCCTACACCGAGAACCTCTGCAGTGTGAGTGTGAACGGCAAAAGAACGGATTATTTCCAACAGAGCCGTGGAGTCAGACAAGGCTGCAGCCTAAGTCCAACGCTCTTTAATATCTATATCAATGAGCTGGCTACCGCCCTGGAATCCTCCACCGCACCGGGTCTCACCCTCCATGACGCTCAGGTGAAATTCTTGCTGTACGCAGATGACCTGCTGCTGCTGTCACCAACCGAGAAAGGCCTCCAAGACAACCTGGAAATCCTAGAGAAATTCAGCTCCACCTGGGCCCTACCGGTCAATCTAAAGAAAACCAACATCATGGTGTTCCAGAGGAGAAGGAGAAGATCAGACCAGCACCCATCATTTGTCCTCAACAACTGCGACCTCACAGGAACAGACAAATATACCTACCTGGGCCTAGAGATTCACCGGTCAGGGAGCTTCAAACAGGCCATAGAGACCCTGAAAGACAAGGCTTGCAAAACCTTCTATGCCATCCGAAGGAAACTCTACCATCTGAAGCCACCAGTGAGGGTCTGGCTAAAAATCTTCGACTCCATCATCGCCCCAATCCTCCTGTATGGCAGTGAAGTCTGGGGTCCTCACACCTACCCAGACTGGTCAAGGTGGGACTCCAGCCCAACAGAAATATTCCACCTGGAATTCTGTAAGCACCTTCTCCAGGTCCACCGGAGCACCTCCAACAGCGCCTGTCGGGCAGAGCTGGGCAGATTCCCTCTACACCTAACGGTTCTAAAGAGGGCGCTGTCATTCCGGGCTCACCTACATAGGAGCAATCCAAGCTCCCATCACCATAAAGCCCTGATACATATAGGTGAAACAGGAAAACCAGGACCCTCGGAACAGCCCTGCCAAGCCCAACACAACCTGAACACCAATCACAGCCTGACAAAAGCCGGAATCAGGAAGATGGTAGAGGAGAGCCAGGAGAGGTATGTCAGTGACTGGAAGAACGATATCTTCAGCTCACAGAAACTGACCATGTACCGGAGTCTACAGAGAGACTACAAACTGGCCCCATATCTGGAGAAACTCCCGGATCCCAGAGACCGCAAGATCCTGAGCCGATATAGACTCAGTGCCCACAGTCTGGCCATCGAGTCCGGCCGACACAGGCAGAGATACAAGCCCAGGGAGGAAAGACTGTGCCAACACTGTGATCAGGAGGCCCTGGAGGACGAAACCCACTTCCTGCTACACTGCTCCAAATACTCAGCAGTGAGGGACACTCACTTCAGGAGACTCTCACATCTCTTCCCGGATTTCATCACCATGAAGGAGGAAGAAAAAACATCTATCCTGCTGGGAGAAGAAGAGAGAGCAGTGGAGATAGCAGCGCGGTATGTGAGCGAATGCCATAGACTGCGAGAAAAAGAGCTATGATGCCATGGACTCTATAGCCTCCACATTGGATCTGCCCCCATCCACCCTTCCTATGCCATGGACTATAGCCCCCACCCTGGACTTGCCCCATCCACCTTCCCTATGCCATGAACTATAGCCCCCCCATCCTGGATCCATCCCATCCACCTTCCCTACAGCTCCTACCCAACATCCCCACAGTCCCTATCTCTATTCCCTTTATACAATTGCTTTGGCAAAACTGAGATGTATTTGGTCCTGCCAATAAAGCTTCTTTGAATCTTGAATCTTGAATCTACTGTATATGTGTGTGTATACTGTATGTGTGTTGTATACTGTATATGTGTTTATACTGTATATGTGTGTGTATACTGTATATGTGTGTGTATACTGTATATGTGTGTGTATACTGTATGTGTGTGTTATACTTTATGTGTGTGTGTATACTGTATATGTGTGTGTATACTGTATATGTGTGTGTCTACTGTATATATGTGTATACTTTATATGTGTGTGTGTATACTGTATATGTGTGTGTGTATACTGTATATATCTGTATACTGTATATGTGTGTGTATACTGTATCTGTGTGTGTATATACGTATGTGTGTATACTGTATATGTGTCTGTATACTGTATATGTATGTGTGTGTATACTGTATATATGTGTATACTGTATATATGTATTACTGTATATGTGTGTGTGTGTATACTCTGTGTGTATACATGTATATGTGTGTGTATACTGTATGTGTGTGTGTGTGTATACTGTATATGTATGTATGCATACTGTATATGTGTGTGTATACTGTATGTGTGTGTGTGTATACTGTATGTGTGTGTATATACTGTATGTGTCTGTGTATACTGTATGTGTATACTGTATGTGTGTGTATACTGTATGTGTGTCTATACTGTATGTGTGTCTATACTGTATGTGTGTGTATACTGAATATGTGTGTGTCTTCTGAATATGTGTGTGTATACTGTATGTGTGTGTGTATACTGTGTGTGTGTGTATACTGTATATGTCTGTATATACTATGTGTGTATTCTGTATGTGTGTGTATACTGTATATGTGTGTATACTGTATGTGTGTCTATACTGTATATGTGTGTCTATACTGTATATGTGTGTTTGTACTGTATATGTGTGTGTGTATACTGTATGTGTGTGTATACTGTATATATGTGTATACTGTATATTGTTTTGTGTATACTGTATGTGTGCATACTGTGTGTATACTGTATATGTGTGTGTATACTGTGTGTGTATACTGTATACGTGTGTATACTGTATGTTTGTGTAAACTGTATGTGTGTGTATACTGTATATATATATATGTGTGTGTATACCGTGTGTGTGTATACTGTATATGTGTGTGTGTATACTGTATGTGTGTGTAAACTGTATGTGTGTGTATACTGTATATGTGTGTATACTTTATGTGTGTGTATACTTTATGTGTGTGTATGCTAAATATGTGTGTATACTGTATGTGTGTACTGTATGTTTGTGTGTACTGTATATGTATGTGTATACTGTGTATGTGTGTATACTGTAAGTGTGTGTATACTGTAAGTGTGTGTATACTGCATGTGTGTGTATACTGTGTGTGTGTGTATACTGTGTGTGTATACTGTATTGTGTGTATACTGTGTGTATACTGTGTGTGTGTGTGTATACTGTATATGTGTCTATATACTATATATGTGTGTATTCTGTATGTGTGTGTATACTGTATGTGTGTGTGAGTATACTGTATGTGTGTATACTGTATATGTGTGTATACTGAATATGTGTGTATACTGTATATGTGTGTGTATACTGTATATATGTGTGTATACTGTGTGTGTGTGTGTATGTGTGTGTATACTGTATGTGTGTATACTGTATGTTTGTGTATACTGTATATGTGTCTGTATACTGTATGTGTGTATACTGTATGTGTATTCTGTGTGTGTATATACTGTATATGTGTATACTCTATGTGTGTGTGTATACTGTATGTGTGTGTGTACTGTATGTTTGTGTATACTGTATATGTATGTGTATACTGTGTATGTGTGTGTATACTGTAGTGTGTGTATACTGAATGTGTGTATATACTGTATGTGTGTATATACTGTATGTGTGTGTATACTGTATGTGTGTGTATACTGAATGTGTGTATATACTGTATGTGTGTGTATACTGAATGTGTGTGTATACTGTATGTGTGTGTATACTGTGTGTGTATACTGTGTGTGTGTATACTGTATGTGTGTGTATACTGTGTGTGTATACTGTATGTTTGTGTATACTGTGTGTGTATACTGTATGTGTGTGTATACTGTGTGTGTGTATACTGTATATGTGTCTATATATATACTATATGTGTGTATTCTGAATGTGTGTGTATACTGTATGTGTGTGTGAGTATAATGTATATGTGCGTATACTGTGTGTGTGTATACTGTTTGTACTGTATATGTGTGTGTGTGTCTGTATACTGTATATGTGTGTGTGTATACTGTATATGTGTGTGTGTATCTATATTATAAAACCCGAAGGTTACTTCCGTGATGGCCTCCGGACCATGGTGGTGACGTCACCAGTGCGGGGTAGCCGGGCACCGCCCGGCTACAGGGATCGGCGGAGGAACGTTCCGCTCTCGGAAGTTCCGGCTTTCGTCCCTGTGCGGGCTGCTCCTGCCCCCCCCGCGGGTCGTCCTGCCCCCCTGCGGCTCCTGCGGCCCCCCCGCGGGTCGTCCTGACCCCCCGCGACTCCTGTGGCCCCCCCCCCTGCTTGCTTCTACTAAAAGAAAAAAACCTCATAGAGGATACTCACCCGTTCACCGGCGCGCTCCATCTACCTCCTCTAGCTCCATGGCTTGAGGACCTGTGGTTGCCTGGCACACGAATGAATATCCTCCCATCCATCCTGCCCCTGCCACCACCATCCTGCCCCTACCCCCCACCAGCTCCAACCTGCCCCCCCCTACGCTCCATAGCACACACCCCCGCCAACTCCATCCTGCCCCCCCGCCGTCTCCATTCTGCCCCCCCCACACCAGCTCCATCCTGCCCCCCCCGCCGCCTCCATCCTGCCCCCCCCACCAGCTCCATTCAGCCCCCCCGCCGCCTCCATCCTGCCCCCCCCACCAGCTCCATCCTGCCCCCCCGTCAGCTCCATCCTGCGCCCCCCCCACACCAGCTCCATCCTGCCCCCCCGCCGTCTCCATCCTGTCCCCCCGCTGCCTCCATCCTGCCCCCCCCACACCAGCCCCATCCTGCCCCCGCGCCGGCTCCATCTTGCCCCCCCTACACCACCACACCAGCTCCATCCTGCCCCCCCGCCGACTCCATCCTGCCCCCCCGCTGACTCCATCCTGCCCCCCCACCGACTCCATCCTGCCCCCCCGCCGGCTCCATCCTTCCCCCCCCTTGCTCCACCCTATCCATCCTACCATACTACCCCCCCGCTGCCTTTATCCTGCCCCCCCCCACACCGCCTCCATCCTGCCTCCCGCTGCCTCCATCCTGCCCCCCCTCTGCGAGCTCCATCCTGCCCCCCCCTGCCACCTCCATTCTGCCCCACTCACTCCATCCTGCCCCCCCGCCACCATCCTGTCCCGCTCCCTCCATCCTGCCCGGCTCGCTCCATCCTGCCCCCCTGCCACCATCCTGCCCCGCTCGCTCCATCCTGCCCCCCCGCCACCATCCTGCCCCGCCGCCTCCATCCTACCCCGCCGCCTCCATCCTGCCTCGCCCGCTCTATCCTGCCCCGCCGCCTCCATCCTGTCCCCCCGCCCCACTCGCTCCGTCTTGCCCCGCTCGCTCCATGCTGCCCCGCTCTCACCATCCTGCCCCGCCACCTCCATCCTGCCCCGCCGCCTCCATCCTGCCCCCACCTCTGCCACCATCCTGCTCCTCCGGCTCCATCCTGCTCCTCTGGCTCCATCCTGACCCCCCCACCCCCCTGGGTCCATCCTGCCCCCTCCCCCCCCGCTCCATCCTGCCACCACTCCACCCCCCGTCACCATCCTGCTCCCCTAATCCATCCTGCCTCCCTGGCAGTTAGCGGTCATGTGACCGATCAGCTGAACGGTTTCCCAGCCAACGACGGGTCCTAAACCCCTGTAGGACCTACAAGACGAAGGTGGAGTGAGCCGGCGGACAGGTGAGTATCCTCACTGAGGATTTTTTTATTTTTTGGAGGGAGGAGCGGGGGACAGCTGAGTATGGCCATATACCATAGTGCTGCTATACATCTACTCTAATGTATCGCCATATACTATAGTGCTGCTATACATGTGCTATAAAATTCCAGCATATACTATAGTGAAACTCTACATTTCCTGTAATATACTGTCATATACTATAGTGCTGCTATACATGTGCTGTAATGTATCGCCATATACTATAGCGCTGCTATACATGTACTGTAATGTACCGCCATATACCATAGCGCTGCTATACATGTGCTATAAAATACCCCCATATACTATAGTGCACCTGTACGTATACTGTAATATATTGCCATATACTATAGTGCTGCTATACATCTGCTATACTGTACCGCCATATACCATACTGCTGCTATATCTAATATATAAAACTCGAAGGCTCACTTCCGTCACTTTAACCAGCACTTCCGTCACTTTGTCATCGCCAAAGTGACGTCACCACAGCGCTACACCTGTCCAGGGTGGACCAACACGTCGGCCCTAAGCGAAGCGGGACTCATGCAGCCCCGCCACGCTTACGGCCGCCCCTACACTGCCTAAAACACACATCACGGGCGGGAGACGACCGCCGTGATGTGTGCAGCCTGGAGGAGCAGAGGTGTGCCGAACGGTCATATCGCCGCTCCAGCCTCCTCTCTCCTTACCCCTCCATCCGCATCTCTCCTCACCCCTCTTGCCTCACCTCTCCTCACCCCTCCAGCACACACCTCTCCTCACCCCTCCAGCCTCCCACCACATCATACTCTGCTATCCACAGAGCCGCCTCTATACTCTGCTACCCACAGAGCTGCCTGTATAATCTGCTACCCACAGAGCCTCCTGTATACTCTGCTACCTACTAACCCGCCTGTATACACACAATTCATTTCACCATGCTCCCGATGCAATTGCATCGGGTACCTGACCACTGCACTCTCGCCCGGACCACTGCACTCTACCCTATAGCAGACTATGAGCCACTGAGCCTCCGTATACTCTGCTAACCACTTAGCCCCCGTATACCCTAATAACCATAGGCTAGAATACCCGATTCTTTAGAATCGGGCCGCCATCTAGTTACATATAAAGGGGAATAGATCGTAATGGTGCAATACATTCACAGAAAGGAAGCAAAGCTAAGGAACTCATTAAGACCCATGTGGGGGTCCTAGTATCCAGTCTAAGAATCCATCTAGCCTCCTGTCTCACCAGCATACATTTCACATTACCACCTCTGATACCCAAATGGACAACATCGATTCCACTGACACTTAATGTCCTGGGATTCCAATTATGATGTTCCCGGAAGTGTTGGGGAAGAGTTTTAAGCTAGTCAAGTTCGTCGCGGTCACGGGTCACAGCAATGTCACTAACATGTTCTCTTGTTTCTGTAGCTCCTGTGATGTTAAGCCAACCTATATATCAAGCCACAGCCACATGCTGCATGATATACAACATTGGTCGTGGAACAGGAGATATGATGGCGGATGTCATACATCTGGGAGCCATCAGAGGTGGAGAAAGTGGAGAACGTAGGATATTGCTGCATATCACGCAGTGGCCACATGGAAAGCAGCTCAGAGTAGGGCCCCAGGATCCGAAGTGGTTATGGACCTGTGGAACATAATGACTTTGGACCAGTTCGTCCCTTAAGTTAGGGCCTCTATGTGCAGTCATGAGAGGATATTCTGAGAGAGACCCCTCAAGGGCAGGATTTATTCTCAGAATCACCCAGTGCTTTTTCAGAATTGACCGCACTGTATCCAATTCATGAGTGTATGTCGTGATGAATCCGACCTTATTGTTTGTCACCACTGCTTCACACTTGTTCCTACCCTTCAGAAGCTCCAACCGTGGGGTATGTTTGGCCCAAAAATAGGCCCTCTTCAGTCCCCGACCACTTTATTCCCCATCGCTGAATCATAGCATGAGGTCTTTGACCTGGGCCTCAAACTGTTCCTCAGTTGAGCAGATCGATCTAGCCCTAAGAAATTGGCCAATTGGGATGACCCGAATTCTGAAGGCATTTTGGGTAGAAGACGAATGCAAGACAAAGTTGCCCGATGTGGACTTCCTGTGGATCCCCATCTGTATCTAAGAGTGTGAATCCACCATGTTGTCAATATCCAGGAAGTCCACCCTGTCTGTACTGTAGTTATATGTAAGCTTGAAGTTAAAACTGTTATTGCCCAATGTCTCATGAACTCGTCGAGCTGCCCCGCAGTGCCATGCCAGAAGAAAAGGACATGGTCTATATACCTCAACCAGGACTGCACATGGGAACATAGCGGCACGCTAGTACCCCGGGAAGAGATTGGCTTACGAGGGCGCACAGCTGTAGTGATTTATACTATAGGGGTTCTCCATTCTGAGTGGGACACCACAAATATAGGGTTATGTGTAATATGTTATTTGGTTGGTGAGGGACCATCCTCAGTGATGCCTCACCTTTTTAAGGGGCTAATATGAGTTGACTCACATAATTGAGCACATTGTGTAATTTTTGGTCTATCCTTCAGGTGTTTCAATTTTCTACATGCGGTTTAATCTTTGCAATAATGTAGTGTATACTGTCCACCTGTGATTTTAACACGTGATATGAACATTGGCTACACCTTTTTATTGATAATTTTATGTGTCCTTCTTTCTGCGTGTTGTATAGCTCTTTTTCGGTCCTTGTATCTGATGATTTTTATCTATTTGCACCCCATGAGTTCCCGGACAGTTTTTTTGTCTTGTACCAATTAAGCTTTCATGTGATTTTCACTTTTACAACCTTCGTAGATTAAAAAAAAAAAATCAGTTCTTTCAAATCATGTTTCTAATTTGGGCTAAGTTCACGTGCTGCGGCTGAAATCTCTGTATTAACCCTTGCAGCATGCTGTTTTCATATTATATAGCAACAAACCTGCTGACAGATTCCCTTTAAGTCTTGTGCCTTCTGAAGGTACCGTCACACAGGGACATATCGCCGCGATATTGCCGGGATCGGGGAGCGCGCATCCCTGACAACATCGCCGGTGGTCTGTCAGACGGGCAACTTAACCGGCGATGTCGCCGGCTAGTTGCCACGGCTAGTCGCTCGCTGAGTTGCCACAGCGACCCAGCGAGCGATAACCCGCAATGTTGTAGATAGCGGAATCGCCCGTAACATTGCGGGTTGCCGCGTTACACAGGCGATCAGGCAGAATCGCCTGACAACATCGCCAGATTTCCCAACATTGTTGGGAAACCTGGCGATGTGACTCAGGCGATTCATCGCCTGATTATCGCCCTGTCCACAGCAGGCAACTCGCCGGCGATGTCGCCGCAACCTGGCCACGCCCCTCGGGTTGCCGGCATCATCGCCGGCGATATGTCCCTGTGTGACGTACCTTTAAGGAGTTGCCTGAGCAAAATGCATTCAGCCGTCTGCATGTCGCTAGTTGTCAGGTCCTAAAACCCCTGTGCTCATTCTGTATATGCTAAACTTGTGTTCCTGTATCATACCAGTCCTGTGCTTCTAAATCCGTGCTTCATTACCTGTACCTACGATCCTGCTAGTACCTGCCATCCTGCCAGTACTTGCCATCTGGGGTGTACTATCATCTGGTCAGTACCAACCAACCTGCTTGTTCCTTTGTCAAGCAACCTGCACCAGTCATCCTGCCAGTGCAGGCTGTCCAGCCTGTTTCAGCAGTCCAGTCAATACCAGCAGTCCTGTTGTGCCATTCATGAACCAAAATCCGTACCAGCTTGGTTAACACCTGGGGTCAGCTATCGTGGAGGTGGGTGGTGCCCTGGTGTGGTACTTGGCAGCTACCTTCCAGCACAAGCCTAACCTCACCATAAAAGCAGCACTATAAAAGTTTTTTTATTGCCTGAACCCTGTCATATACTCACTTTCCAGTGGTTTAATTTTCTATTGCTGCCGCTCCAGTCAGTATCCTTCACTTTGTGACCAGTGTGGTGATGTGACCCCTGGCTGGGTGCATCACACAGGTTATCAGAGCAGGTCTCTGTTCACATTGGCCGGTTTTCCTGTGTGTGTGCTGTGTGAAACCTGTCCAGTGCACAGTGAGTTAACAGCTGAGGGGTTGTCATGAGCTGAGTGAACAGCTGAGTGTAAGTGCTGTAACACCTAGAAGGAGTAGATGAGCCTAATGAGCGGCTGAGAGCAATGTGTGCTGATTACTAGCAGCCCAGGTGGGTGTGTCTGGTGGGTGTGGCAGCTACGATAAGAGCCTGCAAGGTGTCTGAGTGAGGGAGAACGATGGGAATCAGAGCAGTCCAGATCACTGACATGTGAAGACGTGCTGGAAGTGATCCGTCCCCGGTGGGGGAAGTGAGGGGAGCCTGCCAGCTCCATGCCGGTGGCATCTGATGTGTGCATGCCAGCCAGTGTCCAGGACAGAGGACGGCTCAAGGGCCAGACGTTCATAAGTATAGCCAACTTTGGGACTGACTGTGCTAGTCGTGATGTGGTCCCGTTGACCATGTGTGAAGGCGTATGTGTAATCACAAGGGCGTATGTATAATTACCCTGTGTGATATGTGACTGGGTGACTCATAGTGGTGTATGAAAAAGTACTACATGATGTATCCAGGTGTGAAGGAAAGTCAGGCGCCCATACCCACCATTGTGTCCGACTGGGTAGTTGTGAAAGGACCCATTGAAAGTGTATGATGCAGTGTGGGTTGAGACTCCCTAGGTGTAGGTTGAGGATCCCTACGTAGGATGGGGAAGAATCCCTGTCAGGGTGATAGACAGTGATAGCCATCTTTAGAACCAGACTGAGGTCTGCAAGGGTCGGTGGGTGACCCTTGAAGTTCTGTGAAAACGTAATTCTAATGTGACTGTAAACATGGTGTAATGTCATAGGCAAATGTCATATAATGCAATGTAAGGATGTGCATATTATATGTGACCGGTGTTTATGGTATGAAAAATAAACTACTGTGTTATGTTACCCGTTATAAAAATGCAATCGCTGCTGTCATTTCCCTGTGCCAAGCGAGTACCCCGTGGCACACTAGTGCTGGAAACAAATGCTGGAGTAGTGCTTTAGAAAACTTGGAGATGTAATAATAAGTAGCCTAATAAGCCAGTGTTCAAAAGCTATGTAGCTCGAAACGCGTATGCTTTGATTCCGGTTGTACACACCACCCCTCTTTATTGCTTTGTTGTCTGAGATGTCCAATTTTTCATCACTTTTAATTTTAAAGGATTTCCAATAAAGATTTTATGAATTTTTAATTACTCTAGTGTGTTGAGCTGGTTCCAACTCTAATTTCCTCAATTGCCTTCAGCGCTGTGCAGCAGCGTGGATACCGTGCTCCTCCCAGATTTGAACAGCATCTCAGGGTGACCTGAATGTTTTCTTAGTATTCAGTGTAATAAGATGCAGAAGTATTATAGGTTCAAAACGTGATGTCACTTTTTATTATTAAAAAAAAAAAAAAAATAAGAGATAAAATATACTTTAACAACAAACCATGTTACCTGTCTCCAAGTAGCCATCTGAAGTCATACAGGTGTGGGATAAAGGTAAAACCCAAAGCATCATCCTCCATCAGTGGATGCTGATATTCCCTCTGCTGGCTTCCACTCTTCTGGTCACAAACACTGCACTGCATCACAGCGTAGAAAGATACAAAAGAAGAAACAAGGTGGTATAAAGCGGTGAGGGGGAGTTTACATTGATATGCAAAGTATGCAAGTAAACTAAAAGTAGAGCACCCCAGCACACTCTGTAGCCAGGGATAAATGGGGGAATCATGCACTCTTTGACATTGTGTCTATCAGCACAAGGTAAAAGAGACCCATTCTGGGCAGTACAAAGAATCAGTCCAGAAATGAACCCATGATCATTCTCAAAGCTAATAGCATCTTGTGTCACAACAGCACTCACATTCAGTAGGTATTACTAAAAGGAACGTACCCAAGAGAGAATATTCTGAAACTAGGTGGGAGCTGCAAACTGTACTAAGGTTTTGTTTTGGAAAGGATAGAAGGAATTAAAATAGCAAAGTGAAATTAGTGTAGCATGCATATTGTCACTTCAGTGAGGAAGTGAATGAACTCTAGCGCCACCTTTCGGTAGCTGTCCTTAAAGTCATAATCGACTCTTTAACATCCCTTTTAATATGACCAAGAATTTGTGCCAGAACAGAACCCCAAACTGCACATGCTGCATTTCGGGGTAACTACCCCTCATTAGTGCAGTGTGTGAGAATTCTGATCTAGCTGTGTGAGTGGGCTAAAGGGCCTGTTTCACGCTACGATATAGTTAACGATATTGTTGATACGTCACAGCTTTACTACGGCGTCATACTGACGTTGTTGCATGTCACACATACATACGATCAACGATAAGTCGGCTGATCGTTGATCGGAGGTTTATGATCACAACCTTAAATCAGTCGTTGATCGTCCCTCGAACCTGCAGCATTGGTGTGTGAGACCTTGATAACGATGTCATTTACAACTTTGCCTATTCAGAACTGAAGCATGAAGGTGACCAAATGACTGCAAGTATTGTTTGCTTGTTGTGGAATCGTTGCTGCGTCATTCACGATATCTGTGCGTCTGACTCCTCACCAGCGATCACTGAACGTTGTTCTAGCAATCCAGGTCAAGTCGGATCGTTGGTCAGATCGCAGAGACGTTGAAGTGTCTAACGGGCCCTTAAGACGAGGTCTGGAGAACTAGCTTTTTACCTCATGGAGAGAAATTTGTCTGCCAGCTTTAAGAAGGCAGATAAGCTGATAAGGAAGCTTATAGCCGCAATGCTCCTCTGGGAAATATGCAAATTGTCACTTCAGTTAGGAAGTGAATCCTTGGTCATTTTAAAAGGCTTGTTAAAGAGTCAATTATGACTTTGAGGACAGCTACCAAAAGGTGGCGCTAGAGTTCATTCACTTCCTCACTGAAGTAACAATTTGCATATTTCCCAGAGGAGCATTGCGGCTATAGGCTTTCTTATCAGCATATCTGCCTTCTTAAAGCTGGCAGACAAATTCCGCTCCATGAGGTAAAAAGCTAGTTCTCCAGACTGTAGCATGCATGTAATTGTTCCCGTAAAAAATTATTTCCCTGATACAAAACATAGCATATATAACTTTATAAGGAACAGTCAGACGTTTGTTGAAAAACAAATTTAAGAGCTATAAAACAAGTAGGAAAAGATTTAAGACTTGCTAAAAGGAAAGCCCAGCATTCTTTTTTTAAAAGTACACTAAGACAAGATAGATGTGCCCTGATTGGTTTTTATGGGCAAGACTGATTTTCTTATATACAATTTCATGATTCTGTCCCGTGTGGTTTTAAAATATTAAAAATGTTGCAGTATATATTGGCTTGATACAAGACACTCCAATATAAATCTGTATAGAGGTAAACTGCATTACATATAGTCAACATAGAAGGGTAAGGCTGCCTTCACATTTGCGTTCCCCTCTGCAGTGTTCTGCGGAGGGGATCCGCAATGTGACCGCAGCACCGCAAGCCCCTATCTTCATAATGGGAGCGCACGGTGCTGCGCTTGATTGCGCATGACCGTGCGCACCTATGCAATACCATACGTGATGTGTGCGCAGGCAGATGCCTGCGCACAAATCACCCAGTCTCGTCTGCACCACGAACGCAACATGTTGCATTTCTGGTGCGGATGAGACCGGGTGATTTGTGCGCAGGCTTACGCCTGCGCACAGATCACATATGTCAGTGAATGGGTGCGCAGCACCGTGCGCTCCCATTATAAAGATAGGGGCTTGCGGTGCTGCGGTCACATTGCGGATCCCCTCCGCAGAACGCTGCGGAGGGGAACGCAAATGTGAAGGTAGCCTAAGAGTTCTTGTGCCTAAAAAAAGAAACATTGTACATTATGAAACAGCACACTGTGATCATTATTATATACACTAATACAATACACATAAAACGGTGAATATCTTTGCCACTGTTTACCAATTTATGTAAACCCATCTGCCAACATCAAGACAATTTCTGCTTAAGTGGGCCCCAATCTACAGATCTACCTCTATCTAAAAGAACATTGCACATAGATTTCACCCTCTGGATTACAATGAAATGTAAAAAAAAATATATAAAAAAAAAAAAAAAAAATCTATAAAAAAGATAGGTGTTGCTTAAAATAGAGATCAATATCAAATCCACACATTTGTTTACTCAACATGATAATTTTGTAATACCCTATTCATATGCATTGTTCTGTTCTTTATTGCAAAATTTCATCAAAATCATGATTTCCACATTGTATGAAATTTAATAGCCATATTACAGATCTATATTGTACAGAACATACATAGGGCAGACACATATGTACATGGCCTTGAGCATATGCCTTAGCGGCCTACAGTCCTGCTAATTGTTATTGGCACCCATTGCATTGTTCTGTTCTTTATTGCAAAATTTCAGGGGAATAAACTGCGGCAAAATCATGATTTCCACATTGCATGAAATTAAATAGTCATATTACAGATCTATATTGTACAGACCATACATAGGCAGACACATATGTACATGGCCTTGAGCCTATGCCTTAGAGGCCTACAGCCTGCTAATTGTTATTGGCACCCATGAATTTTAATGACATAATATGGAATATCTTCTAGTAAAAAAGGAATCAAGTGAAATAGCTTTTAGTATAGAGCACTCGTGTTAAATACAGAGGAGCAAATGATAAACAATAATGAGAGGGGAAAATGGAAAAACCTAAAGCTTTATGAAACTGATGTTGACACTCGTTACTTTAAATTAATATGGACACACATTTTGACTCGCCTGAGGTAAATCACAAATGAGAATCACCTCTAATAATTTGTCAATGCCGATGTGACATTAATTAGCCAATGAATGATGTCTTCAGTGTTTAGAAAAGTCACATGTTAGGCCCTGTTACTTTGTCATAAAGGTGAATACAAAGGAGCTGTCTTAGAACATCGAAACGCTATTATGAGCAAACACAATACTGCAAAAAGTAATAGCCAATCCCAGTTTAAATAATGTGCAATGTTATTAAGATGTTTGTCAAGCAGGGAACCATCAAGAACCTCCCTAGACGTGGGGAAAATAGGAAAATTAAGAGATGGAAGAAAAGGTTGGTGCGAATGGTGGAAAAACACACCACATCAAAGATCCAAAGACCTGAAGGCCTACCTGGAAAAGTCTGGGGTCATGGTTTCAATAAGTACCATGCACCACACACTAAACAAAGCAAAGCCTTATGGGCAAGGCCAAAAAAGAAACCAGTGCTGAAGAAAAGACTTAAAAAGGAATGACTGATGTTTGCCAAAGAATACCTTGGCAAACCACGATCCTTCTGGGAAAGCGTTCTATCAATAAATGAAAAAAAATAGTCAATAGTCCTTTTTAGCAATGCAAAGCATGTTTACAGATGCTGCAATGGAGCTTATAAGGAAAAAGAACAGCTTACCAACAGTCAAGTATGGTGGAGGATTCATAATGCTCTGGTGTTGCTTTGCTGCATTTTGTACTCTAGACTTTGATCGTGTTCCAGGAATGATGAAATCAGAGAATTATCAAGAAATGTTTTACCCAGTGTAGGAAAACTCGGTTTGAGTCAAAGATCATAGGTCCTCAAGCAAGACAATGACCCAAAGCGCACATCCAAGAATATACAAAAATGGATTAAAAAGAAAAAAAATGGACTGCTTTAAAATGACCAGCAATGAGTCCTGACATCAATCCCAATGAAAATCTTTGGGATGAGCTGAAATCCACAACATGTTGTTTTATCGTTGTATTACTTTGAACCAGTAATTAAAATATCCTGAGGATATAATTTGGTACATTTTTATTTATTTATGAAGATATTGTACAGTCTTTGAAAAAAATGAAGGAGTGCCTATAATGGTTAGCAGCACTATAATGGTGTTTTTTCTAGGTGCAGTGCATCAAACAAAATATTTTTAATGTTTGACTATATTCCATACTTGAATTAGAGAATATCTTATTATACATGCATTTCAAATGTACCAGTAGGGAAGAACACAACCACTGCAAATCCTGGTTGTACTATGTATTAAGTAGAAGTATGGTCTTGGTGTACTGCCTTTGAATATGTGCAGACGATCAGCGTTTGCAGCGTTTTAAATCCAGCATATTACTGCTGCATCCAAAACTCTGCGTTCAACAATACAAGCACAGTGGATAGGATTTCTAAAAATCCCATGCCCACTGTGCTTCTTTTGTACACAGTGTTTTCTCACCTGCAGTACGGGATGCCGAACTCCCGCATCTACGCAGCATGTTAATTTATTGCTGCGGAGTCAGAAGTGATCTCAGCATATGAATGCAGAGAAAAGCTGCCTTGCCCCAAATGCTGATTGGGCTGTGTTCACCCACAGCTTCCCTTATATCCGGAGACACCGTATCCAGGATGCACACACATATATTATGAGCAAAAAATAAATGGAAGAAATAACGCCAATATAAAAAAAAAAAAAAAACCTGATTTTATTAATGAATGTCAAAGATAAAAAAGGAGATTTGAGACAAAATATCCAGGTACAAGTCAGAGAACCAAGACTATGAATATGAGTAACTATATAAATCACAACAGGGTTCCAAATGAAAGCAACCCTTTAACAATATTACTGAAGTAGCAATAAAGTATATGCACCAAAGTCAGGATGGCAATAACATCAATACACAATAGCCATACAGGAAGGTCTAAAAAACATGAGATATATGGTTAAAGTCTGTAGGACTGTATGAACATTCAGATAACCAGCAAAACAGTTACATTTAAACTTTTATTATAACCAAATAGAATGGTAGTCACATTGCATGTAATTACAATATGCAACAAAATGACAAGTAAAAAATAATAAAAAAAGACAGAGCTAAAATAGTAGGTAGCATGATGCTGCCTGGAGGAACTCAGATGTGTGTTTCACCTTAGCTTCTCCCTGGGGAATTAGTACACTGTATCTCTTTATATGATCACTCATAATAAGGGCATGTATGGGCAGCAGGAAGCAGCACTCACGTGAATGCAGTCAGGTGTCGGAAACCAGATTTTGGCATCCCATAACACCAGTCACTGAATCCAACATCAGTCATAGGGAGGCGGGTAAGGAGCGGTAATGAAAAGGACGCGTCATCAAGGACCCAGTCACGTGACCAAACATACGAGTGCTCACCACAGATGGTTAAAGTCATCAAGGCAGAGCGGGGAGCTTTGACACGAAGGACGCGCTGTTGAGAGGATGACCACATGACTACATGAGCAAGGGCTCACCGCAGAAGATTAACCCTGTCTAAGCTGAACATGTAGGCTATCGCAATACGCAGACCTGATTAGGAACTTATCAGTATCAGTAAGCATGTCAGCATACTGAAAAGAGAGAAGAGGACATTAAAGTGAGCAAGTTATGTAAAAAGTTCAAACTACTAGATAATTGGTTAAGAACCACAAAAAAGATCACAAGGCCTCAAGTACAAGAGGGAATGTGACATAATCAAAAACTGTGCAAATAAATTTATAGTTATAATGGTGTCAAGAAGAGCATGATGCACAACAATTAACTGACTGGTGCAAAATGACTAAATGTGAAAGAGGGTCAATATAAAAGTGTCACAGAATAAAGTAACAATAAAGTGACAAGAGCAAAATTACTGTGACATAATAGAGTCAATATAAAAGTATCACAGCAGAAGCATAAAATACAATACACAAGTATAAGAAAAATGGCAGACCATACATAGTGAGAGTGACAGGGTGCTATTTATTGGAGTCCACCAGGGTGACAATGCACAAAAGACCCACATTAAAGGGTCAAAGAAAAAATATACATTAATCAGAGACAATGGTAAATGATGAGAATAATGGTAAAGCTAAAACAATTATTAAAAATATGTGGGATGAAGAATGCTGAGAATAAAACTGCTAAGGATAGACCAAAGGTAAAGCTAAAAATAAGAATGATAATAAAAATGATATTAGTGGGTGCAATTGAAAAAATAGGAGAGGCTAAAAGGAACAAATAAAGATATAAATGTACATATGATAATCAAGAAAATGTGCAATATATATGGTGTAAAGTGCTATGGAATTAATAATATATTATTATTACTATTATTATAAAAAATATATAGAAAAAGTTACACAAATCCAATCCGGCTGTGGAGGCATTGACATTGTGTTAACTTACATAGCCATGCTACAGCTCTATATTGTACAGAGCATACATAGGGCTGGCACAGAGGTACACGGCCTTGCAACTATGC
Source organism: Allobates femoralis (assembly GCA_033576535.1). Taxonomy (NCBI): domain Eukaryota; kingdom Metazoa; phylum Chordata; class Amphibia; order Anura; family Aromobatidae; genus Allobates; species Allobates femoralis. The sequence continues at coordinate 312,042,285 of JARQOC010000005.1, forward strand.
CTCAGAAGTAGTTTTTCTAGATACAGGGCATCAAACTCATTATGTCTCACTATATTCCATACTTATATGAGAGAATATCTCATTATATATGTCTCATATGCAGTAGGGAAGTACACAACCATTGCAGACCCTTATTATACTATGTATTAGGTAGAAGTATGGCCTCGGTGTGCTGCCTTACAGACTGGTGCTCATGCACATCAGTATTTAGAGATGGAAGCTTATTGATTGTTTGTAGTAATCTGCTGTAACTTATAGCTGACGCCCGGCGATCTTACCTGATCATTCCAGCACTGTGTACCCACATTTCTGAGTCAATCACTTTTATTTCACGTTCAAATTGAAGATTTCTAGTGTAATGATAAGATCAGCAGTTCTCTAAAATATAATAGATCATTTAGGCATTGATTTTTACAGATCTTTACAATACTGACTTTACAACTAAAGGGAAGAAGTCATCCAACAATTGCATACATAATGGATTGTACCATCACTTTACTAGTTACCTTATGTTAATCAGTACCTAATACCAATTAAACACAAGTTCAGACCCTTATTATGCAACTTAATGCAAAGTTACCTTTCATGAATACTATGCACATTTCTGTCCATTCCTTGAGGGCCGCAAACAGTGCAGGTTTTCAGGATTTCCTTAGCATTGCACAATATAATTACCTACACTGGTGATGATTTCAACACATGTGCTAAGGAAATTCTGAAAACATTACCTGTTTTGGTTCCTCGAGGACTGGAGTCCCCTACCCCGGCTTTAAAGACTCAGTGCTTAAGGAAAAAATGGAGAGAGAAGTCAAACCTATTTTGTAAAGCCATTTCCCTGCATAACTCAATGGAATTCATATGTATGGGAAAGATAGAAGCATAAACAATGAACAAATCTTTTCAGTATAAAGCAACATAAAATTAAAGGAAACTTTGTAAATGAGAGTGTGTGCGAAAGTCAGAATTAATAGGGGTTTCAGGGGTTGTGCAAATAGTTTGGCAATTATTAAAAGATTTGGCTAATGAGATAGATAGATAGATAGATAGATAGATAGATAGATAGATTAGATAGATAGATAGATAGATAGATAGATAGATAGATAGATAGATAGATAGATAGATAGATAGATAGATAAAACCACCAAGATCTATCTATCTATCAAACTTGTCTGTGTTCTGTAAAACATACGAATATTATTATATTAATAATAGTAATAATAATATAATAATAATAATAATAATAATAATAATAGAGAGTCATTTGGTTGAGTGAGTATGTATGAAAGGTGTACTTCTATTGAATATTTCTGAATACAATGATTGGCTGGATCATTATATAGTTCCATACAAAGGCATTATTTGAGATGTATAACCCCAGTGTCATCCTACTAAATTTTTAGCGTTATCTACATTTCTTAGACAATGAAATGTACACATTGTATTGAACATAATAGAACAACACTGTAAATGGATTTACGGTAATTTACACATTTTTTAAATAATATTTGTAAAATATTTTCATTGTAAACAGATATATCAGATCTTAAATTGCTATTACTAGCATTTGGAAAGTCTTTACTACACTAAAGATAATATTCGCCATCCTCACAGATGTAAGGCTATGTGCGCACGTTGAGTATTTCTGCACCAAATCTCACTCTCCTGGCAGGAGAAATGCACCAAATACGCAATGTGTTTTGATGCATTATTTCCATGCTTTTTTCGTGAATTTGGGATGGCAAAAGATTGCACAAACGTTACAAGAATAGACATGCTGCCGATTTATTTCTGCACCAAATCTTCAAGGGAATAAAGGCAATTTTGTGACAAAACTGCATTAAAAAAGGCATAAAGAACAAGATAAAACCGCAGTGTGTGCACAAGGCCTTAAGGTTAATGTCTTTGTCATACTTCCCATAAGTATAACAGCTGGCTGTGACTATATACAAGAGCTCACTCCAGCAGTCTTGTACATTTTTCCAACATTATAGCAAGCTTCAATACTTTATTTAATACAAACTCTAGTAAAAACACTGTACCCCAATGCGAAAAGGTCTTCTTATGCATGTTTAATAATCGTCTCTTTGTTGCACTTTCCTCGTTCCTTTTGATGTTCTTTATTTCTGTAATTAAGAAGAGTGGTTATTGTATGGGCTTCCAGCAGACGTCCAAGCTCGGATGCTTATGTTTTCTGGGAAGGAAAGCCTGTCTCTGGAGAAGTTTCTTTGCAACAGGTGCACTCTAGTGTCAAAAGTGCTGAAAAGACATCTCAGTGCCAGCAGCTGCCGGCATAGTTTTTGCCTTTTTTTTTTTCCATCTTCCCACCGGTTACACACTAAATGACAATAAGACCTGTTCATTGATAGATACACACTGGCACATTATGATTTATTTTATGTATTAAGAGGAAATAAATACACCTCAATATGACACTGGCTAATCTCAGTAATCACTTTTGTGACATGTATATAGACAATCGTCAAGGGGCCAAGTATTTCAGAAGTATCTGTAGCCTCTATGGACTTACAAAAGAAAGCACTTGTGAATGGGATTTCTAAACTATAGACTTTATATATAATGCTAATAAAACATGGACATATGTCTCCATCAGATCACATGTTCAGTTTGCATATTAGCTGATTATAGTAATGTAATAATCAGACCCACCATAAATTATTCCCTACCACTCTCGCATTTAAAACCCAATACCTAGCACCTCCCCATGTTAGTACGCTCTACGATTTTAATGTGCATGATAAATAAATATAAATTAGTGTCCAAAATAAAACAGTTATTCAATTGTATTTTTTTATTATATAATATAAAATGTAGCAAATAATTTAGTTATTAATCAAAGGAAATAGAACATTCTGCTACACTATTTATATATACATATATTTGTGGAGAGTGTGCCTAACATATGCATTAATCTGGGGTATTGAGATGAGATACACATACATATTCACACACTGTGAGTTAATATAAGCAAATACTCTGAATCCCTTATATATATGTATATATAGACACACACATGTGTATTCAGAATATGTAATATACACACACACACACGCACAAATGAAAAATAGGCAGCACTCCAAATTAAATGTGAAAAAAAAGTGGATAATTTACTGATCCTCAGGTGGCGACGTTTCGACGGTGACCCATCTTCATCAAGTATAATATATATATATATATATATATATATATATATATATATATATATATATATAGCATAAGTACATTAAGCCACTTGAAGCTACATAGCTCAATGTGAGTCATGCCCAGCCCACATTGTGTTTTACATTAATGACTCTACCTATTGATATCCTACATATAGCGTTCTCCCCTTACAGACATCCATCAATGCTTGTGAACTTGGGATGGTACAAATATGACATTGCGATGATCTTTAATCAAGTATGGACAAATATTTTTATGCACAGATTATTTTTTAATACATCTATTGCTGGGATCTTTTTTTTTTTATTTCTATTCAGAATAATTGTTTGAAATATAAAACCCGAAATGATATTCCTTAATTTGTCGCTCTTGGTTTTTTTCTTTGAATACGAAATGTGTACAATGTATTTTACATACAGAAAGGCAAATGGATTAAGGAATCCACATTTTTTTTAGAGAAGCGTCAAAGTCTTTCTTATGTACATAGATTTATACATATTCCAGTATAATTGTAGTAATCATAATTTGTTATATAAGTAAAGAATTTTCTTTTATCCTTCCCTTGTGTATGACAATAGTAATCATCTACTCGTGCATCTTTGTTTTATTTCTTTTTAGTACAAACAATAGTATCTGAAATACAACCACAAACCTGTACCCCAATGCTGACGCTCTTCTTCTAGACGCTCAATAATCTTCGCTGTGCTGATACTGCACTTTCCTTGTTCCTTTTGATGTTCTTTATTTCTGTAATTAAGAAGAGTGGTTATTGTATGGGCATGAGCAGACGTCCAAGCTCGGATGCTTATGTTTTCTGGGAAGGAAAGCCTGTCTCTGGAGAAGTTTCTTTGCAACAGATGCACTCTAGTGTCAAAAGTGCTGAAAAGAGACCCCCCGAGCGCGCCGCTGACTGTATAGGGGATTTTTTTAACAACTTCCCACCAGTTACACAGTGTATGACAATAAGACCTGTGCATTGAGAAATCAAAAGGTATCTATTTTTGGGATAAGAAGACATACATTATCCTATATATTTAATGAGAGCCAGCATTGACATACACATATACAGGGAGTGGAGCAGATACAGATCAATGGCTTATGCTTAGCATGTGACCTCATAAAGAATCTTGTTATATCATGTCCCCCACCCCAAGCCCTGATTACAGAGGGGGAAACTTTACAGCCACCGTTTTCAAGAACACTCTATTCATTCAATTTTGTGACTTTTTTTTGCAGTAATCTTTATTTCTTTATTATCAGAATGTGGTAATAATTTATGTTGTGATTTATAGATAGGTTAGACAATTTTTAGATAGAAGTTTAAACATGTGTATTACATTTGTATGTATTATTATAGAAATAAACTCTAAACAAACTTTAGCATTTTTCTGCAAGAAATAAATCTGCTCTATTCGCACTATGCATTCATACATAAGTGAGGGTGGCAGGTATATCGCTACAAGACAACTAATTACCTTACATATAGAATTAATGTGATGATTTCTACTCATCTGTATAAGGAACTAATGATTATAACTGCACAGTTATATCCTGCAACATTGCCCAGAAAACTGCTAAAACCATTGCTGCAGCGCCCTCTATCACACATATTGTGCATTGCACCAGCTAGTTCTCAGCATAGTGTGTTTCCATCATAGATTTCCTCGCACACGAGTCTGTCATTATTTTCTAATATCATAAATATATAATAATACAAAATTAAAAAACAATATGAGTGACAGATATCAATATTCTGCTTTGCAATACCTAGAAAGAAAGTCAGTAAAGGAGTCCAATATTTGTTCTGGGATCTTTACACTTCCATAAATAAGAAAAATTAGGACGACCGTGTGAATGGGATTAATAAACAAAACAAAAAAAATCATATTACGTATGCCTCAATCATGTCATGACCAGTATGTATATTAAAGCCAGTTAGAATTGTTCCATAAAGCGCTCCATAATACATTTTCTCTAACATAATACTGCAATCATACAAAAGGACATTGGTATTATTAAAGGGTTACATTTACATATCAACTGAATATTAATTGTCAGAAATATGACAATAAAGACAATGATTTCTCATATAGAATCTAACAGACATCTCAGTTATTATTGGATACAATCGAGAAATCCCACCGTCCTAAAAAGTGAGGTTCAAGAAGTATATCATTTTAGGTTTATTTGCACAATTAAATGTTATTAAGTCAAAAATATAAAAGGGAGTTGATATCATTTATATTTAATGTAAAAATCACACATAGTGTAAAATTATACTGTATATGCAATATATTCTATTTTCTTGCTTCTATGTGTGCACAATACACACCTACAGCTACTAATACACACGTGTATATATATAATTATATATATATATATATATATATATATATATATATATATATATAAATACATACACACACACACACAAATACATATATTGCAGATACATTAATATAGTAACCTTTCTTTTTTAGTTTGTATGTATACTATGTATTCCTACCCTACATTCCTTCATCAGTGTCTTCTCTTATGACCTACATATATATATGTATGTATATATTTAGTGCTGGTGAAGTTGGCCATGTAAATCCTGAGTGCAATGCAGAGGCTATGGCATATTTAATATGTCCCTGCACATGGTGATGGATCTATCCTGTGTCATCTCTCCAGACACTGACCTCATGTAATACTACAGATGATGGAGCTGCCGGACCTGGCTCCTGCTATAATCCTCATTGTACAACAAGAAAGGAGGAATGTGTCTCCTCCATGGTCATATAACCCAGCACTATGCTAATGGGCTTCTATGCAATTGATTTAACTGTCTCTATCAAATGTCTGAGGCTTTAAGGCTAAGGAGAAGTATATAATTAAACTTGGAGACAAAGCGCCATCTTTATCCCATATACAGCCTGTATTGATTATTGCTTTCTCCCATCAGACAGGTGACGGGCAGGAGAGGTATTGTCCTCACCAGCCCGGGCCTCGTCCTCCTGCAGGACACACATAGGCTTCCTTTACTCTGGAGGAGGGCGCCTCCTACAGGCCGAAGACGGAGCTCTCCGGAGAAAACAGCTCGGAATGGCCAGAAGTCAGGGACAAAGATGGAGGTGAGGAGTCTGCCAGCCTGCAGTGGGCATTGTGTGTGCTGTACCCAGCCTGGCACACCTGGGCTCGGCGGAGGGCATCTCCTCTGCACCACACAAACCTATGGGGCACAGCTTGGAAACTGTGCACAAGAAGGGTTAATACAGAGGAGCACAAGAAGGGTTAATACAGAGGAGCACAAGAAGGGTTAATACAGAGGAGCACAAGAAGGGTTAATACAGAGGAGCACAAGAAGGGTTAATACAGAGGAGCACAAGAAGGGTTAATATGGGGTTAATAATATAGAGGAGCCGAGTCCTGTGTGTCTGTAGAGATACCGGGAGGAAACTTCACAAAACTGCAACTAGAAAGTTTCGTCTGTCTGATCGGTAACGTAACGGGACTGGTATATACAGATTATATATATAGTATGCAGGGAGGAAGGGGAATAACTATACATTATATTATATATATATACATACACATAAATATGTATGTACTCTCATAGTTACCTGCAGATATAGATTATATATATATCAGACTGTGAGCCCTCACTGACAGGATTTTCTTCCCTGTTGTATCTATACGTTAGAATTGTTCACAGCCATTGTTACTTGTATTGTTACTATGTTAATTGTCCTAGTCTGCCCTCTTAACATGTAAAGCGCCATGGAATATTATGGTGCTATATAAATAATAAAATAATAATAATAACAAATTATATTATATATATATATATATATATATATATATATATATATATATATATATATATATATATATATATATATATTGTGTTTGTATATGTCACATACACACACACATATACGTATTTACATATACAATTACTATACACCTGCGTTGGTGAAACTAATAATGACTTAGTCCCGCCAATAAGGCTTCTATGACACATATACATGTTCAGAAGACTTCACTGGTCCAGGTATGTGTCCATTTCTGTGTGTGATGCCTGATCTCCTATGTACACATACTCAGATATATCCGTACGTTTCTGCAGGTATCTGTATTTCTGTATGTATACCTCTCGCTATCCCCCTGTCCATGTGTATACAGCTTTCGCTAACCCCCTGTCCATGTGTATATAGCTCTCGCTATCCCCCTGTCCATGTGTGTATATAGCTCTCGCTATCCCCCTGTCCATGTGTGTATATAGCTCTCGCTATCCCCCTGTCCATGTGCATGTATACCTCTCACTATCCCCCTGTCCATGTGTATATACCTCTCGCTATCCCCCTGTCTATGTGTATATATATATAGCTGTGCTATCCCCCTGTCCATGTGTATATACCTCTCGCTATCCCCCTGTCTATGTGTATATACCTCTCGCTATCCCCCTGTCCATGTGTATATACCTCTCGCTATCCCCCTGTCTATGTGTATGTATAGCTGTGCTATCCCCCTGTCCATGTGTATATAGCTCTCGCTATCCCCTGTCTATGTGTATGTATAGCTGTGCTATCCCCCTGTCTATGTGTATGTATAGCTGTGCTATCCCCCTGTCCATGTGTATGTATAGCTGTGCTATCCCCCTGCCCATGTGCATGTATACCTCTCACTATCCCCCTGTCCATATGTATGTATAGCTGTGCTATCCCCCTGTCCATGTGAATATAGCTGTGCTATCCCCCTGTCCATGTGTATATAGCTCTCGCTATCCCCCTGTCCATGTGCATGTATAGCTGTGCTATCCCCCTGTCCATGTGTATATAGCTCTCACTATCCCCCTGTCCATGTGTATATAGCTCTCGCTATCCCCCTGTCCATGTGTATGTATAGCTGTGCTATCCCCCTGTCCATGTGTATATAGCTCTCGCTATCCCCCTGTCCATGTGCATGTATAGCTGTGCTATCCCCCTGTCCATGTGTATATAGCTCTCACTATCCCCCTGTCCATGTGTATATAGCTCTCGCTATCCCCCTGTCCATGTGTATGTATAGCTGTGCAATCCCCCTGTCCATGTGTATATAGCTGTGCTATCCCCCTGTCCATGTGTATACAGCTCTCGCCATCCCCCTGTCCATGTGTATATAGCTGTGCTATCCCCCTGTCCATGTGTATATAGCTGTGCTATCCCCCTGTCCATGTGTATACAGCTCTCGCCATCCCCCTGTCCATGTGTATACAGCTCTCGCCATCCCCCTGTCCATGTGTATATGTATAGCTGTGCTATCCCCCTGTCCATGTGTATACAGCTCTCGCCATCCCCCTGTCCATGTGTATATGTATAGCTGTGCTATCCCCCTGTCCATGTGTATACAGCTCTCGCCATCCCCCTGTCCATGTGTATATGTATAGCTGTGCTATCCCCCTGTCCATGTGTATACAGCTCTCGCCATCCCCCTGTCCATGTGTATATAGCTGTGCTATCCCCCTGTCCATGTGTATATAGCTGTGCTATCCCCCTGTCCATGTGTATACAGCTCTCGCCATCCCCCTGTCCATGTGTATACAGCTCTCGCCATCCCCCTGTCCATGTGTATATGTATAGCTGTGCTATCCCCCTGTCCATGTGTATACAGCTCTCGCCATCCCCCTGTCCATGTGTATATGTATAGCTGTGCTATCCCCCTGTCCATGTGTATACAGCTCTCGCCATCCCCCTGTCCATGTGTATATGTATAGCTGTGCTATCCCCCTGTCCATGTGTATATAGCTCTCGCCATCCCCCTGTCCATGTGTGTACATGGTGCCATGCAGCTTCTTGCAGTGCCCCCTCCTCTGGCAGGCTGGGTGTTACCCTGGATATGCAGATGACACTCCGATGATAGACAGCTCGGCTCCTCAGTAAACTCCAGTGCAGCGTGCTGCCGCCTGTCCTCGCACACTGTACCGTCCCTCCTCCTGTGGCTGGCCGCTGGCTCTGGGGCAGCCGATCACCTGGAGGAGCCCTGTACACTCAGCGATCGCCTGTGCCCCAGATCGCGCCGACTCCACTGATTGGATCGTCTGTGATCCGAGCTGTGGCTGGAGGGGAGGGGAGGAGGCAGGACACTTTTATTTCCCTGCCTGAGTCAGGACAGAAGAAGACAAGGCTCAGCTGATAGAGAATAAGAGTGTTTATTGACCTCGCCCCCTCCCTCCTTCACCCTCACTGAGCCCCGGTGATCAGCAGCAGCAGGCAGAGCTGCCATGTCCTATCCTCAGGGTTACCTCTACCAGCCCCCTGGCTCCCTGGCACTGTACTCCTGCCCGGCTTATGGGGCCTCAGCACTGGCCACCCCCAGGAGTGACGAGCTGGCCCGCTCCTCATCGGGCTCTGCCTTCAGCCCTTACCCTGGATCTGCCGCCTTCAGTGCCCAGGCAGCCACAGGCTTCAGCAGCCCCCTGCAGTACTCCAGCGACCCGGCCGGATTCCCATCTTACATGGTAAGTGCTGTGCCATGTGGGCACTACCTGCTGGGCTGCCCTGGCTCCATACAACTTCCCTAATAGTGTTCCCCTACATTGTGCCATCCCCAGCTCTTTGTAAGGGTCTTACCTATTAGTTGTGCCACTCAGCAGAATAGATGGCATGAATGCAAATGACATATACAGACACGTTGTTAAATCACAGACTATGTGGCCTCTTATTATATTTTAGAATGTTATTGTAATAAAAGTGATCCTTTCCTGAATCTTCTAGATGATAATAGTAAATAACACTGATATTTATGTTGAGTACACTGATGCAGATCTACCATATGAGGAGCCTATTAGTATCACCAGGCTTTATTTGTTCATGATCTCAGTAAGCTGGACGAGTCCCCTGTAGAAAGCTCGGACCTGTCCTGTGTCCCGTGTAGAAAGCTCGGACCTGTCCTGTGTCCCGTGTAGAAAGCCCGGACCTGTCCTGTGTCCCGTGTAGAAAGCCCGGACCTGTCCTGTGTCCCGTGTAGAAAGCCCGGACCTGTCCTGTGTCCCGTGTAGAAAGCCCGGACCTGTCCTGTGTCCCGTGTAGAAAGCCCGGACCTGTCCTGTGTCCCGTGTAGAAAGCCCGGACCTGTCCTGTGTCCCGTGTAGAAAGCCCGGACCTGTCCTGTGTCCCGTGTAGAAAGCCCGGACCTGTCCTGTGTCCCGTGTAGAAAGCCCGGACCTGTCCTGTGTCCCGTGTAGAAAGCCCGGACCTGTCCTGTGTCCCGTGTAGAAAGCCCGGACCTGTCCTGTGTCCCGTGTAGAAAGCCCGGACCTGTCCTGTGTCCCGTGTAGAAAGCCCGGACCTGTCCTGTGTCCCGTGTAGAAAGCCCGGACCTGTCCTGTGTCCCGTGTAGAAAGCCCGGACCTGTCCTGTGTCCCGTGTAGAAAGCCCGGACCTGTCCTGTGTCCCGTGTAGAAAGCCCGGACCTGTCCTGTGTCCCGTGTAGAAAGCCCGGACCTGTCCTGTGTCCCGCGTAGAAAGTTCGGACCTGTCCTGTGTCCCGTGTAGAAAGCCCGGACCTGTCCTGTGTCCCGCGTAGAAAGCCCGGACCTGTCCTGTGTCCCGCGTAGAAAGTTCGGACCTGTCCTGTCTCCCGCGTAGAAAGTTCGGACCTGTCCTGTCTCCCGTGTAGAAAGCCCGGACCTGTACTGGGTCCCTTCTAAAAAGCTCAAACCTGTACTGGGTCTCTTGTAGAAAGCTCGAACCAGTACTGGATCCCTTGTAGAAAGCTTGAACCTGTACTGGGTCCCTTATAGAAAGCTTGTATCTGTTCTGTGTCCCTTATAGAAAGCTCGGACCCTTACGGTGTTCCCAGCCCGGGTATAATTGCAGGTTTCCTTTACAGAAGCTCTAATGAGCTTTCTGGCTGATTGTAAACTTGGCTGGAAGGAGGGCAGGTTTCTATCTTATTTTTGTCACTTTGCTTGGAGTGTTTTTAAGTCCATTAAGGTAATAATCTGGCAGGACAATGGATGATTGGGTGTGTAAAACTTATCACTAACTTGCTGGAGGGATAAATGTAACTTTGCTGCATTATGCAGAGTTAAATAAAGGCAATTTGAACGCTAAAGAGTGAATTAAAATGCAAATTGCACGCCATTTGAACAATTCCAAGTCATGCATATCTGCTGATTTGCAAATTGGATTTACAATGCATTAGATTAGTGACTCTTCCATTGTTCTATATACCAGCTTCTTAAGAAAAGAACTGTATTTGTACTGGACATGTATAAGAAGAATGCAGAGAGCAGAAACAGAAGATCTGTTCTAATAATTAGGTTTTATTTGTAGGATCTATACAGAGCAAAGCGCAAGTGCTCTCAGGATGACGGCTGAGGTGTTTAACTGTAACATAATGGCTTCTGGCAGCTGCGATGTAGTTAAGATTCAGCAAGGGAATAGGGTTAATCAAAATACAATTTTAGTTAAAAATTATTACGACGAAATAGTTTTTGGCTCCGTTGGTTCTTGTGTAATATATAGACATGAATATTACATGAATTTCTCAATCACATTTATCTAAAAGGATTTTCTTTTATTTCTTTTAAAGGGTTCTCCTTATGATGCACACACGACTGGCATGACAGGAGCCATCAGCTACCATCCATATGGCAGCCCAGCTTATCCTTACCAATTAAATGACCCAGCTTACAGGAAAAATGCTACCCGGGATGCCACAGCCACCTTGAAGGCCTGGTTGCAAGAGCACAGAAAGAACCCTTACCCCACCAAGGGTGAGAAGATCATGTTGGCCATCATCACCAAGATGACCCTCACCCAGGTGTCCACGTGGTTTGCCAATGCCAGGAGAAGACTAAAGAAAGAGAACAAGATGACCTGGGCACCAAGAAACAAAAGTGAAGACGAGGACGAAGATGATGGAGATGGAGATAGGGGTAAAGAAGAACATGGTGATAAGCTTCAGGACAACAATGAGACCTCTGCGGAGGATGAAGGTGAGAACTTGTTGTCTACCTACAGTAGGCCGTGGACTTAGTTAGCCTATTTTTTGCCAGATATGATAAATACTCTTTGTCAAAAAAAATTTAATTACCATAAGTTATTAAAAATATAATATTTTATTATCACTATTATTATTATTATTAATAAAACTACATGAATAATATAAGTCATGTAAATAATTTAACTGGAAATAATGGATCAATATCTATCTCTATAGAAAACATGATGTTGCTTTATTTTAAGATTATTATATTTGATTTTTCAGGAATAAGCCTGCATGTCGATTCCCTGACAGATCATTCCTGTTCTGCTGAATCAGACGGGGATAAGTTGCCTTGCAGACCTGGGGAGCATCTTTGTGAATCAAGCACTGAATCCAAGGACAAATATGAGGATGAAGATGATGATGAAGACATTGATGAGGTGGACAGAGTTCTTCCCGTGAAGCCTGTGACCTCATCACCCTTGACTGGCATAGAGGCCCCTGTAATCAGTCATCAGCATGAAGGGAGCCCCAGAAATTCCAACAAATCCACCCTGGACAATAGGATATCCCCAAGTTCTCAGACACAGGCCAGTAAACCCAAGTTATGGTCCTTGGCAGAAATAGCCACCTCAGATAATAAACACCAAAATGTGGGCCAGAGCTGCCAGCCTTCTGCGGTGTCTGCCCCCTCTTCAGCTACATCTCACAACTCTGCCTACCCTTCCTCTTCCATCCTGGGGAGA